>JAWZYV010008848.1:0-600000 GCA_038373885.1 Cheiracanthium punctorium | reverse complement strand
GCGGAATGAGTCATTTTGATCCAAAACTTCCCACGAGTCTGGAATCCGAAGTTCAAATTATATAAATATCACTATCCTTCATAAAATGAACGGTAATGACATAATAAATGGTATAATAGCGTGCCATTATGTCATTTTCATTGCAACGTGAATTTTACAAATCGGGTAGGTTTAACCCATACCGCGGTTTTAGGTATACCTATGTCAAGCGACGCGGTTATAATAAAAATTATAGCAACAATATTTTTTTACTTTTAATGTACTATTAAACTTAATACGAATGTTAAGACTGAACTAAGTCATTACCGTTGAAATATAACATTATTGTTGCATAGCAACGCGAATTCTACAAGTTGGGTCAATTTGACACAGCCCTCGGTTTTAGGTATATCTGAAACACCGCGGTTCTAGTGTTAAAACAGAAATCCATAAAAGAATACGGCAAACGGTATGTTTATTGAGTGATCTATAAAAATTTTATACAAAACTTTCGAAATAATGACTGGATGATTCTAAAAAGTTAACACCAAACGTTAACAATAATCCATTTTTCAAATTTTGGAATTTCACTCTAATTTTTCTTTACATTTTAGTTTATAAACCTAGAATAGAGTATACAAAATAAAAAGACAGCAAGTGTTCTGGTAAATTACTAATTAAAAAATTTCATTATCAGATCTGTAGGTTACACATTTTTGACATATTTTGCTCAGTAGGTTACAGATTTCGGACATCTTTGATCTGTAGATTACAGATTTTGGATATTGCTGATCCTTCGGTTACGGTTTTTCAACATCGGATTTTTAGGATCTGTGCATTAAAAAATACTAGGGTCTAAAAATACATTAAATAGGTCATATATAATTACATTTTGTTAATCAAATGTGTAATTTTTTTTTTTGGAAGTTTGTTATGTCTTTTGATAAGTTGCTTTTCGTGAGTCATATTTAGAAAAAAAGTGTTATAAGCAATATTTTTAATTTCAATTATACATTTTTATATGCATTTAAACAAACGTTATTGGTCTCACATTGACTCATTTATAGAAATATCGAACTTAGTTTCCTGTAAACAATTAAGATATAAAAGAGGAGAGTGAAAAATGAACAGGAAAAAAATTATTACTTTTCTAAAGCAATGCACATGGTAATCTAAATTATAAATTAAGTTTTAAATGATGAAATCTTACAAAACATATAGCATTTGTTAAAATACTTTATTTAAAACATAAAACTGTTTTTATTTAATAAAAAAAACTAAATTTTTTGGGCTTTACCTCTAAGAATTCTAAATAAAAATTATATTATGCCTTGTTCACAAACTTTTTTGAAAATTTATTAGTGATTCGATCGTTATGCAATTTGAATTAGTCAAATAATTTTCTTACGTACATCTTCTGGAAAAAAAAAAGATTCCTAAAAAAATTAAACTCTTACAAACATTGAATGTCAATTTATAAAGTTAGGGAGGTTTTACTTTTCCTTATAAATAGTACTTTTACAATAATCATGTCCGAAAATAAGATTGAAGCTGCCACCGTATTTATTCGACCGTACACATTTGTTTGACATGCTCAATAGTGATATTAATCATTATTTCAATTAAATACACTCTATTTCCCCAAAAAAATATTGAATAGGATAAATAAGAAAGTAGCTGATGACTTTCTTAAAATTTTAGGACACTGAAACTTTGTAAAAATAAATTAAACATTAAAGAAATCGGTATTTCGATCGCTACGTGATTTGGACATCGTCGCTCAATAATTTAGAAAAGTATATTTACAGCAAAGAAAATGCTTTAAAACGTTGAAAAAATTATTTTAAAGGCTGATAAAGGAGTTGAGATGATTCTATATTATTTATTTTTGCTTCCAAACAACATTGTCTCGATTGTTACTTTTTGACAAACAGAACTGGCAAAAACACATTGTGAATATTGCTGTGATACTTTAATATTTTAAAAATGCTACTGCCATATGTTGTCCGAAATAGTAAACAAATGATCATTTTATTATATATCTATATAAATAAAATTAGACTTTTGTCTGTACATTTCTTGGAATTGAAAAATTTTGCGATTTCTATCCGTTTCAAGCACCCGGGAATCCGATGCGACCCTCAAAAAAAAAGTTTGTCTGTCTGTCATTCTGTCATTCTGTCAGTGACGCTTTTTTTGTTTAAGCATCACGTAAAAACGACTGAAGCGAATGATATGAAATTGGGTGTCATGATAGGTGGTCACTCAACTTAAAACATAGGAGTCGAATTTTTAAAAAATCTTGATTGGATTTTGAGATTTTGCGAAAATCCTTTCAAACTGCGTAAATTTGTGTTCAAGCATCACGTAAAAACGACTATAGCGAATGATATGAAATTGGGTGTCATGATAGGTGGTCACTCAACTTAGAACATAGGCGTCGAATTAAAAAAAAATCTTGACTAGATTTTGAGATTTTGCGAAAATCATTTCAAACTGCGTAAATTTGTGTTCGCACATCACGTAATAACTGCAAAGGTGAAAAAATGATATTTGGTGAAATGATAGGTGGTCACTCACCTTAAACTATAAGCATATAATTAAAAAAATTGATCCGATTTCGAGATTTTGCGAAAATCGTTTAAAACTGAGTGAATCTTTGTTCCCGCATTAAGTAATAATGACTAAAGCAAATGATATGAAATTTGGTCACATGATAGATGGTTGCTCAACATAAACTATAGGTGTCCAATTTTTTAAACATTTTTATTAGATTTTGAGATTTTGTGAAAATTCTCTCAAAATACGCTTATATTTCTTCAAACATCACGTATTAACGACTAATACGAATGATACGAAATTGAGTGATAGGATAGGTAGTTGCTAATCTTAATTTATAAATTTATAGGCGTTGAAATTTTAAAATATATTGATTACATTTTGAGATTTTGCGAAAATCGTTTTAAAATGCTGAAATTTTGTTCCAGCATCACGAAATAAAGACTGCAGGGAATGGAACGAAATTGGGTGACAGGATAGGTTGTCACTCAACTTAAATTCTAGCCTTCAAAATTTTTCAAAAATGTTGATTAGATTTTGAGATTTTGCGAAAATTATTTCAATATGCGTCAATATTCGTTCGCGCATCACATAATTACGACCAAAGCAAATGAAATGATATCACTTAGTTACTCTCTAACCTGTAATATTTTAACAATACTTAAAAATTATAACTTCGCTTTCTTTACTTTGACAACATACTACATCCATTCTGTGTACTCCTACAATGCTGACGAAAGTTCTTGCTTTTTGGAAATTTGCATTCACTAACCCGTCAAGGACGGGTACTTCAGCTAGTATACTATATTTTGATTACAAAACTATAAATTTTTTTTATAAACGTGTTAGAATTTTTTTACTTGGTGCTGCAGAGCATCAGTTAACGTTAGAGATGTTCAAAATTGAAAATTTGCAGCTGGGATTTTTTAATTTAAGGATATTTAAAATGAACTTTTCTAATAAATGATGCCAGTTCTTGTTTCTGGGCATAACTAAAAATTCAATGAGAAAAAAAAATCAGATACAAAATCTTATTATTATAATTTTTCTGAGATACTTTAAGTTAGGATGTGTGTTTTTAATCACCTTTATTAGAATCGCCCAGTTTACAATAGCTTCTATCATACAATGGCGTAAGCAGACAAGAGGAAGGGAATTACGGACGTAATCTTATTTTTTAAAGACGTGTATTTATGCTGAAAACTCACATTGTTGTTGTTGTCTCCATGGATAGACGATTACAGTATAAATGGATATAGGTGCCACTGCCCCCGAGCGGGTAAGAATTCGGCTTGTTGGCCACTAAGTATCACTCTATTCGAGATGAGGGACCACCTGAAATCGGCATCCCCAGAAGTTCCGTTTAACAACATGGAGGACTTTGGAGTCACGACGGATTTTAGTAGCACTAGCTCCCATTGACGTCCCACGGTCCCACAGCAGTCCTGCCGAGAGAGGAGTTCATCCCTCCCAAGCACTGGCCAAGCCGGATTCTGCTTCACTTTCCGTGTTCTTAAGGAAGCTAAGTTTAATGTCCAGACCGCGAGACAAAACTTACATTTTATGCTAAAAAGTCTTCGATAACGTTGATTAGAGCTCCCAAACACCACCTTGAGTACGGCACTGCACGCCGATATCGATTGACGATTATCATGTATTAATATATATTCATTCTCTGCAAGCAGCCACAGCACAATCTTTTCAAAATGCCCACCCTTAGGACATACAGGAGTGGCGAAAACAGATAGTGATACTATTCATCTCAGCCTGTAATGTCCCAACGGATTCACGTGCCTCACAAATCGACGATTCAAGCTCCTACAGCATATTGACATCGTTGCGGTTGACAGTGTCTTCCCAATATTTTCCCCAGAAAATAGTCAGATCGGCAAAATATGGAGACCAATCCGCTTTTGAGGGCAGCAATTACAGCGACTTCTGTTCGCGGTTATTAGGAACTACTATTTCAAAACTTTTGTATAAAATGTTTGCAGATTTCTTAATAAATATACAGTTCGCCTCATCCCTCTATTATTCTTTGTTTTCAAGATATGTCATTTTGAAATCATTATGTCGTTTGCTTGACACCCTATATGATGATTGATAAAGCTATTTTTTTTTTTCAGAAATCTTTTGTTTTTATACTGAAAGTAAAACAATCATGCATTGTTTTGTGTGAAAAACGTTCAAAAAATGCTGATTCAACTCAAAATCGAAAGTTTGCAAGTTACACATCTTGTCTTTTAGAAGTCATAGGTTGTCTCTACACTGGAATCAAAGTTTTTATTAGGAGTGGCGGAAAACTTTCGT
The DNA here is from genome assembly GCA_038373885.1 of Cheiracanthium punctorium. Lineage (NCBI taxonomy): Eukaryota > Metazoa > Arthropoda > Arachnida > Araneae > Cheiracanthiidae > Cheiracanthium > Cheiracanthium punctorium. The sequence goes on along the minus strand of JAWZYV010008848.1, from coordinate 595,152 downwards.
TACAACCAAGTACTGCCTGCACAAGCAGTGCGCGTTGGTGTCTTTGCCAATATTTTGTAAAACGATTTTTGTTATTTGAAAGAAAAGACTTGTTTTAGAGCACTGTGTTGTGAAATCTGTAAAACAATATCGTTATGATTAAGTATAAGGTGCCTGAAATAGAACTACCACGCTACCAGATTGATCCATCATTTACTCTCAGTTCTGTCGGAAAAAGTCTCAGCTACAGAATGACACTGAATTATGTGTACAGCTTAAGGTACTACTGTTGTATCATATGACACTGTGAAGATTTGGTACCGAAAGTTCAAAAACGAGGACTAGGATATTAAAGAAGCTGAGCGCTCTGGTCATCCTACTAATGCTGATGAGGCCCGCCTACCAGAATTTGTGGAAGAAGATAAAATATCCATCCCCTCGAGAGCTAGCTAAAAGAGTCAGACTTTAGTGCCATGTCCATTAGTCGCGCTAAGCATTGCATAAACTTGGCATATAAGGTCAATAGCTGGGTACCGCGTGAGCTGACTCAAGCAAATCTGGCGGAAAACTTTCGTTACAACCTCATACTTTGAGAGAGTTCGTGAACATTAAAGCTCTCGTGTCTTCGGAAGCATACATCAGTTTTTTTATGCACCCATGTGCGTTTAATATAAAGTTATTCAGTATAATAAATAACGATTTGCATATCAATGGTATCCATTGTATTGCATAATGCTACATTGTAAATCTTAATTTTATGTATTTATAAGTTATGTGCACTTATCTTTTTCTTTGCAGTCCGATTCAATTAAATTTTTTCGTGTGTTCTTTATGTTTACATAAAACTGTTTAAATGGATTATACATCTATAATGCCAATGATTTTTAGTGCTCTATTTACAAAACAATGAGTTCTACACATTTTTTAATGAAGTTGTTACAAATTTCTTTTAAATAATATTTATTTCATGTTCTGCCCTTCTACAATATTTTTGACTGATTTAACCCATTTATGCCTAGTGTCCCTTTTTTGGGACGGCATTTTCGCTATTAGTCGAAAACGTTATTTATTTTTCCTAGCCTCTATTCATGAGTATTGAGCCTGAACTCTACAAAATATTTTAACATGACCAAGTAGGATGTTGATATTTTGATTTTTATGCATAAAGATTTTAAAAGAAATTATCCCTTGTTCAAGAAGTTGACATCAGAAATTTATCTATTATTTCTGTTATTAGTAAAAATTGAAGAAAGTCGCAAAAATATCCAGGCACAAATGGGTTAAGGGCACCATTTAAGTTAAAAACGGTCCTCGGATAGTTTCACGGTCCATTTGATGTTTCAATACACAAAGTTACTGCACTTATTTTTACTTTCCGAACATGTACCATGTAAGGAAAGTATTGTAATCATGAAAAAATTCGACTTAAGAGATTTTGGTGTATTGACAATTGACACGTTTTGAGGACTTCTGAATTCATTTATGCTATTTTTAGATGTATGTGTGTGTGTAAGTGAACACGATAGCTCCTAAACGGAGCATTCGATTGAGCTCAAAATTGGTGCATATGTCATAAACCACCATCATAATAACGGTATTGATTTTGGTATGTATAGGACTTATAGTTTTTCTACAGGGCTACGACAAAGATTTCTTTTACATTATGGCCTATGGGGAGAAATTCTATAAAGTGCGCTATCGTTTAAACGGTACATTCGATTGAGCTCAAATTGAGTATATATGTTTGAATTATTCATCGACTAAAATTTAATTAAATGCTTGGTAATGATCTTAATCTCAAGTGTTCGGAAAGTCGAGTGGAGTCACTCCAGATTTTTTATTATTTAAACAATAAGCATTGCTTAAAATTTAATAGCGAATGTTTTAAAATTTGATTTTTCAATAAAATGATCCCCTTATAACCTACAAATAATTCAAAACTTCTACGAAAGATTCAACAACATTGGAGGATTGACAGGAGGATTGATGCAAATGGAAAGTCAACAGAGACTGTAACGCATGTACAATAAACCGAAGTCCCTTAACTTACTCCAAAACATAACTGATTTCCACATACTTCATAAATTTCTGATGGGAGGGGGAAAATAACGGTTTTGTTCCAGTATATTTATAACAACTAAATAAGAACTTTCAAATGCAAATTCTTTCCAAAAGTAATTTCGAAATTATTAAAATCGCGAAGCAGAAATTCTTGCCCTTTAATCTCCGCGGAACACGGTCCACACATTAATTACTTTTCTACTTTTCGTTATCCCAAAACCCCAGCATTAATCTTTCGTACGGGCGAAAACGAAAGCGTTGCCACAGAAAAGGAGCGAAAAACTGTGTAGTTGCATTTAATTAAAATTTTTACTTACTCTTTCTCGCAACTTTAAAAGAAAAGTTTCATCGCCAGAGAGTTTTGAGGAAGTTAAAATCCGAGGCGGGGTCTCATCATCATCATCATCATCATCATCATCCCAAGATTTACGCGCCGAGATATGAAGATTTTTCCGCACTTGGTGAACGGATTTTTGTGTTTTGAGAAAACAGTCCGCACTTTAATCCGCTGTGTTAAAGAGTTCAGAATAAATCAAAACTGAACAAAAAAAAGAGGCCAGTATTTTAGTTTTTGAGTTCTTAATACTGAGAAGAGACTAACCCTCCCCCCTTGCCCCCCCCCCCCTCGAAAAAAAAATTACCCTTTCTTTTTGGTTTTTAAATTATAATGCTGTCAGATTGTGGAAGATCTGTTGGGCATTACGTATTAAACGTTACGAACAAGATATAAATTACGTCATAACAATGTTTTATTGTAACAATATTCAGCACATTTTTTTTACTCATGCAGACAAAAGTCTTCTAATTGAAGCAAATGAAATTCGGCTACATTCGGGGTTTTTCTACTGAATTTATATCATATATTATTTCTATGTATTGTAACATATATCCTAATAAAATGATAACCGTATCATTGATTTTTTTTAGAAGAGCATCAAAAAGAACTCCTATACATTACGATCTTGTACATGTGTTGGGTTTGAAATATATTAAAGCGAATGAAATTCGACTGCATTCGGGGATCACTTTTGAATTTACATACCTGTATCTATATCCATCTATATATAGTATTCATATGTATTGTAGCATATATCCTACTAAAATGCTAAATGTATCATTGATATTTTACAAGATCACCTAAAAGAATTCTTGTTAATTACGCTCTATGGTTCGTCCTTATTTAAAAGCCTACTTGAAAAAAATCTAGCTCATGTCAAACTTTCGGGTAAGTATTTATTTGAAGAAATTATTGCGTTTGGAATGTCCAGATGTCTTGTACATGTCCAGATCTATACACAAAGTGGGTCAATTCGCAATCCTGACTGAAAAAAAAGTCTTCGTACAGCTGTTACGAATGTCTTGTCTAGTGCAAGAATACATGCTTAATTTTCTCTTTGTGTGAATGCCGAAACGTAATCACCAAATGTACCCAATGCGTTCTCAAGCATTACAAAATACTACTCTCTGCCGAAAACAGTCTATGTAGCATATGCACTAGGAAAAATTTGAATGCGTTAAGGTCTATGGCAGTTTAGAGACATTTGCCCATTTCAAGCACATAGTGTACATGATCGTTATAAGTTCCCCTATAAGCAGCATTCTGCAAGCTCTAACGGGTGAGAGCCGATTGCCACCCAGTTTGGCATGCGGACTGTGCACTCAAGGAAGTGTTTAAAAAAAGATTACTTCAAAAATGTCCACCAGGTGGCGCTTTGCATGATGAAATCAGCTTTAAAACGACGCAAATAAGTTAAAAAAAAGACTAGAACACTATTGGATAAATGTTGAAATAGTGTGTGCATATTGCATTAGCCATTACCATCATTAAATTTGCAGTTTTTTTATGCGAAATGCCACCTAGTGGACATTTTTTGAAGTTTTTTTTTTTTTTTAATTTATTCCTTGAGCGTATATCATGTATAGCCAGTATAACAATTTTGGTTGCAATCCGTTCTCCCGTTTTAGCTGCAAAGCATTGTTCATAGAGGAAGTTTAATTATAACCACCCGGTATATATATTCATTTATAACAGCTTACTCATCATTTAAAATCTCTTAACACCATTTAAAGTTCTTTTACTGGATCTCGCAAAGTTTTGTTTATAGTGATACAGCTTTTAAAGGTCATGGCTAAGATCTGGCTAACAGGACATCACCACAACAGATTGTTACATATCGATACGTTACTAACTTCGCCGCTAAAAAGACAGTTGTGGTGGAAAATGTTTCATATTTCGACGCGTTTGGTACAATTTATCATTCTTGTTTCTTTAATAAAATGGAGGGCGATAGAAGCTTTAGTAGTACACATTGATTTATTTGGTAAAATCATACAAGCCGATGCGCACCCCATGTAAACATGGCGACAGTCGCTGGAGCTTGGCGGCCGCCAAGCTCCAGCGACTGTCGCCAACCATTTTCCACTATCAGCAAATTAAAATTGCACATATATTCCACAAAAATGAGCAACCAGTGGACCGTTTTTAACTAAAAAAAACCTCAGTTGATTCAGCAACCTAGCTGTACAGCTATCTAAACTAGGCAACCAGTGGCCCGTTTCTAACTAAAAAAACCTCAGTGGATTCAGCAACCTAGTTGTACAGCTATGTAAACTATGCAACCAGTGGACCGTTTTTTACTAAAAAAACCTCAGTGGATTCAGCAACCTAGTTGTACAGCTATGTAAACTATGCAACCAGTGGACCGTTTTTTACTAAAAAAACCTCAGTGGATTCAGCAACCTAGTTGTACAGCTATGTAAACTATGCAACCAGTGGACCGTTTTTAACTAAAAAAACCTCAGTGGATTCAGCAACCTAGTTGTACAGCTATGTAAACTACGCAACCAGTGGACCGTTTTTAACTAAAAAAAAAAAAAACAACAGTGAACTAAGCAACCTAGTTGTACAGCTAATGTAAACTGGGCAAACACTGGCCCGTTTTCAACTCAAAAAAACATCGGTGGATTAAACAACCTAGTTGTACATCTCTTATAAAGTCAGTATGATTAGAATAGCACGTAAATAGCACTTACGAAAACATAAACACTTCAAATATCAATTTAAAATTCACATTAAAAACCTTAAACATTGCAAAGATTCGTTAAAAAAGAGCACTTACCTCTATTTCTTTTTAAATAACCGCTCAGAAATGTCCCCAACACCCACCGGCTTATAACGTACTATATTTCTAACAAACACACACAAATTCTTTTCTTATATTAACGTAACACATTTCATACCCTTCCATCAATAACGCAAACAATTTCAAATTCCCAAACCTGACGAAACACGTATTCTTTATGGTTGCCAGTCACAACTACCACCGGCAGTTGGCGGTGCATCGCTCACTCTCGCGTCAGATTGTTCGCCAATGATTTGTAATCAAAACATTGATATGTAAACAAAGCACCGTATACGGAATATAGTCCTTTAATTCTTTAGTATGTTATAATAGAAAACACAATCACAAATGTTTCTGTAAACACCATTTCTGGTGACGAGCATTTCTTGTAAAAAAACGAAGAGCTTCCACTGCTTCCAATCTTGGTTTGTCAGGCATATCTAAATGACAATTATTTCTTCCTTATATATAGGTTAATTTTATGCATGTTATTTTTGTTTTGTTTGATGTAGATGAACGTTTCTAAAATATACTTCAAACAATGTCGAAGTGCTACCATTCATTCTAAGTTCTGTGCAGTCTCCAGTTTCAAAAGAAATCATCAATGTTAACTGCTGCTAATTTTGTTGCGTACAGAATTTTGTTCGGAAAAGTAAAAGAAATATTTTAAAAAATCCATCGTTACCTAAATTCAGTAAATGGATTGAAACGTTTTTCAAATATATTTGCTAATGTGGCATATCTAAATTTTATATTCTTTACTAAATTCTTGAAACTTTACTGCTGTGTTATTGATAAAATCTGGTTTTGAGAAGAACTCAGTGAATGTTTATATTCTCCTCTGGAAGAAATAGTAGCTCTAAGCCAGGAAGGTGAAATCCTGCTAGAAAAATGCATTTTGAATACTTATAAATGTAATATATTTCCTTATATAACCAGTGATAATATAGTTATTAAAGCATACAAGGTATTTTTATAGATTTACTGTGAAGATTTCGGTAAGCATATTTTGAAAAATTAAAATTATTCACTCACCATTTGAAACTTTATTTTCGGTTCATTACAAGCTACAGTCCTAAACCAAAAAAAAAAAAACAGTCAATGAATCTGTAAACATTAAAATGTTACCGATAATTGCCACCACCAGATGGCGCAAATAAGTAGCACCTCCAACATTTCCGGAGTAATTGTGGAACGTCTATTTTGACTTCAATCACGGGGGAAGGTTACACATCCTATTTAAACATTATTTTACAGGTTTGGACTATTAATTTTAGTCCATGGTTTGCTGACTTAGAGTTTACTCAAATCTATCACCATTTCCTGTGGTTTTCAACTAAACTAGAGTAAATACGGTCTAGGGCCCTTAGAAAGACACCCCCTCCCCCACAAACAGAGGGCACCCCTTGGTGTTATCCTTCTGACGTGGATTTATAAGCGGGATTGTTTGTTTGTTTGTTTGAATTGGGAATTTTTTCTTGAGGTTAATGACTGTGTTTGTTCTCAAAGATGGTCTTATGCCCCGGAATATCCGTTTGACTTTTATAAATTCAAATATAACATTTATTAATAACATAGAATACAACAGAAGTACAAACACAGAAGAAGGATGGGGGGAAATGACAACCATGGGCTAATGTGATTCGAACCCGAGACCTCACCGCTTGCAGGCAGCTGGCAGTGATGACCCAGCAAACACACACAGGTTCTCTGAACGTCTATTAACGTTCAGAGAACCTCTGTGTGTTTGCTGGGGAGTTCCCCCCCCACAAAGCCATGAGATCCCCTATAAGCGGACTTCGGGACAAGCACACGAAATCTAAATACATGTCACAAAAAAAAAAAATCATTATTTCCTATCTTTGTGCTTCTAAAAACTGATATTTTCAGATTCATTTTATTCGACGAGGATTTATAATCAGATTCTAAGGACCAAGCAAACAAGTTTTTTTTTTTTTTAAGAACATTTATTATCGGTTTTGTATGCTTGATTTAAAGAACTCACGTATAACTCCTTTTCGAATAAAGCAGAATATACAAAGACAGATTTCTATAGCACTGAGAAAGAAAATGTAAACAGGCGGATAGGACAAACAACCAGGGGATGAGTGGAAATCGTACCCATGACTATACGCTTAAGCATTTAGCGTAGACGGAGGACAGGCCCTTAACCCTTTGAGCGCGAGTTTAGGCGAGTTTATGTGCGGCGAGTCGAAAGTACTTGGGATTTTTCTGGCCCATTTTTTAGGATTAATTCATTAAATTTTCCTCTACTGGAATATCCCACGTGAAAATTGGAGAAACAAGTATTAAACAAGCATAGAAATTTTGCAGGAGAGTACATTAATTATTCACAAAATCAAAGTCGGAAAACTACCTGCTGCTCGTACACGGAATTAAACGCAAAAAATAAAATAAATAAATAAAAATAAATAAAAACGATAATTCTTATGCTCAATTTTTGAGTCATTATTCGAGCTTTTTTTTAAATTACGAGTGAAAGAAAAGTTCACCCGCCAAATATAATTTAGAATCTAGATGTATGGAAAAAATATACATCTAATATAACTGAACAAAAATCAGAAAATTCACTTATGATCATTGACTTCTGTATTTAACCCTTAAATGCATAGCGATGCATATATGCATCGTATTTTTCAGTGCCGGATTAGAGTAGAAGCCAAATTTCTTACGTCAGTTTCATATATAAAATATAGTTTTTTTTAATAATAAATGATTCATATGGATTCATTCATATGGAATGATTTATATGATTCATATCGTGAGTAATAAAAGTTTCACATAATTCTTTCAAACTGTTTTTCCTTGGAGAAATGAATTAGTTATTCATAAAACTGATATAAGAAATTTAACTTATACTCGTGGCTATCGTGCGGACGAGAAAAAAATTCATGCATTTAAGGGTTAATAGACCGTAGGTGGTAAGTATTCTTACCACGGCCTTGTAAAGGGTTAACTTCTCAGCCACCGACTCCCAGAGAAGTTCGTACTGCCTGGGTTTGCATCTTAATGGGTACGCCTAAGGCCCTCCCCACAGCTCCCAGTCCCCAAAAAAAGTTTTGGATTAAAATGACGTACTATTACAATACTTATGACGCGTTAATTTTGAAATAAATCACGATCAATTAAATCAGACTAACGTTTAAAAATAAAGAATAAGATCACACATAGCACTATAAAACGTTATTGAAATATTTATGTTAATATATTATAAGCATAATTATACTACATTTAGGTAACGTATTCTTTCGATTGAAAAAAAATACAAGAGGTGATGTAGGAAGAATATCATTATTTCAATTTCTGAGAAAATACTCACTTGATAGTTTCACGATGAAATGAAAAAAAAAAATCGACTTCATTTTAGCAGCGCCATTTTCAGCTTGACTAAAGCATCAATTCCTCTATGAAATACTCGTTATTTCGAGTAATCACGTAGTTTAAAAATTCATCTCGGCAATTTTAAATTTCTTCCAAGCGTTTCCAAAAGAAAAGTGCGGAAAAGCTATTATGACCGAACTATAATAGGAAGCTTAAAGGTGTCTGACTTTCTCGAACAGAAAAAAAAAAAACATCAATAAAAATCGCACGTGTAATAGTACTTTACTAAATGTCAATTAAACGAAAAAAGAAAAAAAAAATACATAAATGTATGTACATATATTCTCAAAGATGGATTTTTAATTTGAATGCGTATTTGAATATCACAGGAATGAAGGAAATATTGTAACACTTTATTTTTTCTGTGAAACAATCTGTGAATCCATTGTCTCTATAGATATAAAAGTAGAAAGAACATCATAATCCTCAATTGACACTGTTATTTGTAGTGCAAAAGCTATTAGACAACTGTATATAAACCAATTCTACAATAGTTTTTGCTGTTGGTACATGTATTCGGATTTGTGTGCTTGTTCACCTAGATCCGCTTATAAATCTACGTCAAAGAAAGGACAAACACAAGGGGGGGGGGCAAATGCCTTGGGGGGAGGACTTTTCTGGGTATCTAGCGCGTATTCAAGTTACATCTTCAGAAAACCGCCCGAAACTGCAGACCGCTAGACCGACGGCCCCGCGAGAGGACAGAACACTGTTTCTCCACTTGAGCCATCTACCAATGTCAGTAGCTTTAACCCATTTATGCCTAGCGTCCCTTTTTTGGGACGGCATTTTCGCTATTAGTCGAAAACATTATTTATTTTTCCTAGCCTTCATTCATGAGTATTGAGCCTCAACTTTACAAAATATTTTAACATGACCAAGCAGGATGTTGATATTTCGATTTTTATGCAAAATGATTTTAAAAGAAATCATCCCGTGTTCAAGAAGTTGACATCAGAAATTTACCTATTATTTCTGTTATAAAAAAAAAATCGAAGAAAGTCGCAAAAATATCCAGGCACAAATGGGTTAACCACTGTGCTCATTGGTTTGTACAATAGTACCTTAACAATTACATAACATGCATGCTCGTTATGCTCAACCAGTGCCATTTGTGAAGCTTAGTTTTAGACATTCTTAAACGTCTGGTTTTTAAACCTAAACCGGTGGATCATCGTTCTTAAAGTCAGCCAAGTTCAGTCAGTTGGAAAAATAAACTAACTCGAGACAGCAGCCAGTTGATTCAGTTATCGATAGTTTGGTTTACTTTCTCTGAGGACGTTCTGGTAAACAAATGCATCACCTATATAATGAAAATTTTAAAAAATGAAGTCGTTCTTAAACTTGAAAGAAACTCGGACCACTGATCACATTTGTTCCAGATTTTACACGAAAGTTAGTGGCGAGAGTTGATAAGTTTACGAACATAAGTTTTGATTTAACCATGCGCTAATAGGCCTTCTCCGAGACTTAAAAAAGGTAATATCTGTGCCTATTAGGATACTCTTTTTGAAATAAGTTATATGCCAAAAGCATTTTCAATTAAACTCTTATTTAAAATTTCATTATCTCATTAATCTTCAAGATGGCATGTCAGTTGCCTCCCATGCACGTGTCCTCAATTTGCTGAAATTCCGAATTTGTAAAAAAGTGTCCCCACTGGCCTAGACACTAAAACTCCATTCCTGTAAGAACACTCAAAGTGAAGTAGCACCCGGCTTAGACAGTACTTGGGAGGGTGAGCTCCTCTCTCCGCTGGACTGCTTTGGGACGGATTTCGATAACGGGAGCTGGTACACGTAAAATTCGTCATGGCTCCATTGTACACTCTCCAAAAAAAGTATTAGAGCAAGAGAGAAATTTCCTACGTTGGTTTCGTATATTAAAAAGTATTTATGAAAAGAATATGAATTAGGCTGTGTATAAATATGACTTTCTTAAAGTTGTGCGTTTTTCAAAAACTCAATTATTATTCGCAAATCTAAAATAGGAAATTTCTCTCTTGCTCGAATACTTTTTTTTTGGAGGGTGTACTCAATGTTTAACCCATTTGTGCCTGGATATTTTTGCGACTTTCTTCGATTTTTACTGATAACAGAAATAATAGATAAATTTCTGATGTCAATTTCTTGAACAAGGGATGATTTCTTTTAAAATCACTATGCACAAAAATCGAAATATCAACATCCTACTTGGTCATGTTAAAATATTTTGTAGAGTTGAGGCTCAATACTTATGAATAAAGGCTAGGAAAAATAACTAACGTTTTCGACTAATAGCGAAAATGCCGTCCCAAAAAAGGGACACTAGGCATAAATGGGTTAAACGATGATTCTGGGGGTGCCGATTTTATGTGGTTGGTCCCTCATTTAGAATTAGCTGAAAATTAGGACACCCCCGAGCGAAGTCTGACTTCTTTCCACTGGGGCTCGTTAAAATGGAAACCGTCCCCTTACGCCCAGCGCCATCCTTTTTGGAGGATCTGGCAACACTCCACGGTTGCTAGAGGACATTAGAAACAAAAACTTTTGAAAACAAAAATGTACTAAAATTCCCTAATATTTGAGATACTCGAGAGAACTTCCTACTTTATTCGACAAGGATTAATAAGCGGGTATTCAGACGAAGCACACTAGTCCGAAAATAAATGTTCAAATACAACAAATTATGTATGTCTAAAGTATTAGTCTAAGAGCCAGCGACCGCCAGACCTTCGTCATAGTATAAAAGCTGAAACTTTCTCTGCGCATACCCCCCAACAGAGGTAGGAACCATCGGCCACTATAAAGTTTGGAGGATCGTGGCTTTGGCAGGTAACAGGTGGCAAAGGTGTATAAAATTGCCGAAAATTTCGTCATTTCATAAAGCTTCATTTTTTAAATGGTCTTCTTCGCAGTATTAGAAATCACTTTATCCCTTGCCAGACACTTTTCCATCGTGGCAAACCCCCGCCAGACAACCTCAAAGTCATGGAAAACTGTTGTGTTCGTAAACTCCCGCGATGAATTACGTCATGCTGTCACAAAGTGACAAGCACATTTTATACTGCTACTTCTGAACTTTCTTACCCGCGAACTTTCTTGCAGCGCGCTCGTAATAGAATTACGTTTTTCAAGACTTTGAGATTGTCTGGCGGGGGTTTGCCACGATGGAAAAGTGTCTGGCAAGGGATAAAGTGATTTCTAATGCTGCGAAGAAGAACCTATAAAAAAATGAAGCTTTATGAAATGACGAAATTTTCGGCAATTTTATACACCTTTGCCACCTGTTACCTGCCAAAGCCACGATCATCCAAACTTTATAGTGGCCGATTGTTCCTACCTCTGTTGGGGGGTATGCGCAGAGAAAGTTTCAGCTTTTATACTATGATGAAGGTCTGGCGGTCGCTGGCTCTTGCTCTATATAGTTTAAAAGTGTTATAAAATCCAGTTATTTTGCATAATATTGTGTTGTTGGATAAAATATATTTGTATAAAAACTTTCAGCTCTATTAAAAATAGAGAATTCAGTGAAAAATTGATATTATGTTAGTCTCCATATCAGCTTCCGAGCGGTGTCAATATTCAGTAGGTGTTTCTTTTCTGTTTAGGATTTAAATTGAAATCAATAGATTACAGTCTGTCAAATTATTGCCCAACAGGTACATAGACCAGCGGTTCCCAACCTGTGGGGCACGCCCCCTTGGGGGGGGGGGAGCATAGAACGTTTGCAGAGGGTGCGAGAGAAAAACTGCCAATGAGCAAGTTACAATGCGTATGTTCAAAAATCATTTATATTTATTCTTATTTTTACTCCAAAGCATATACTAAGCAACGATAACATTATTTTGTAGAATAAACGACACTTAAAGTAATTAAAAAACTTTGTAAAAAACACACATAAGAAGTAATAGGTAAGAGGATACGCACGTTTCGTTCAAAAATTGTTTTGAACTTCATCAGTCCAAGCCCTTCGTCGTAAAGAACACAGGGAACTGAAAAGAGATAAACAAGCAAGATGTTGCCACAAGGGGCAAAGAAAAGTCGAACAAAACCACGGAGAGGGGAGGAAAAAAAAATTAAAATATGGGGTAAAAAGGAAAGGAAAGAAGCACAAAAAATACAGAAATAAATTTAAAAAAAAAAATAATAATAATAATAAAAAAGGGAACACACTAGTACAAACACACACACAAAAAAGAGAAAACAGAACAAACAAACAAAAAACAAATAGCACACTTTTTTTTTAATAAAATAAAAACCACGAACAGGACAGCACAATAATATATATATATATAATATATATTATTATATATATTTAAATAAAAACGAAAAAGAAAGACAGTAACACACGTACATACACATTAAAGAAACAGGAAAAAAAAGGGGGGAGAGTAGACGAAGATCTTTACGACGAAGGGCTTGGACTGATGAAGTTCAAAACAATTTTTTAACGAAACGTAGACGAAGCTGACTGATGCACTTTGACGATGCCTCTTACCTATTACTTCTTATGTGTGTTTTTTACAAAGTTTTTTAATTACTTTATCGTTTAACACCAGTATTTTGAGTGATTTTTCAAACGACACTTTATTCATTGTTGTAGATAAAAAAACTGTATGTATGCTGAAGAATGTAAAGGATCAGGGAACGTCACCGTAAGTTACCTTTTGTTGGGATGCCACAATGCTAAAAGGTTGAGAACCGCTGTCATAGACCACGCGATTTATTCACTATGCCTGCTTTGAGTAACTCAGATTTCTCAATCTTTACACAGTTAAGTTCACGTACTCTGGAGGATTAAAGAATAATAAAGTAGAGCTGCTTGCTCACCACACACTGCTTTTAGGGTCGCTGGCTGAAAAGATGCTTCTCTGTTGAATATCCGTTCACTGTTAGGTAGCACAGAAAAATCCGTTTCATGTGTTTGTAGACTGTTTTTCTGCCAAATTATTACCAAATCCTTATGCTAGTGCTTTTTTCTACTTGGAGAATTTGAGGAATTCACGATATTGCTCCAGTAAGAGAGCTGTTGATGCTGTAAACAGCTCACGGACTTGAATGGAAGAGAATCATCAGCGTATTCTAAAAGAGCTAAACGAAATTTGCCTATAAGATGGCGCTGTGATACGTAATCATTAAGTTTATCTAGCGCTTGCGTGCGTTAGCAGTAGATTGAATCAGGATTAGCAGCTATGCTTCGCTAGAGGTCGCTTATGTAACTAATCATGAAAAGGGGATCGAGTGTTTTCCTTTGAGAGGCTGGCGCTATTTCGCCCGTCTGCCGCTAGTCGATGATGGTCCTACACCCAAGTCCGTCAAACAGTATGTTCAGTAATATGGTAGCATGGACTTGGAAATAGGACGACTATCGACTAGCGGCAGACAGGCGAAATAGCGTTAGCCTCTCAAAGGAAAACACTTGACCATTTTTAAAGATTGGCTACATAAGAGCCCTCTAGCGATACATAGGGACGGATCAGGATGCTATCTAATATTTATGCTATCGTGCGCACAGTACATACATTTTATGATTACGACTCACAGTGCCATCTTTAGGGCAAATTTAGTTTAGCTCTACGTCAATGATCGTCCCGTCTGTGTAATGGCATCACCGACTTCACACGCTTTAGAGTAGTTTTAAGTTTGGGATTTAAAGTTTCGTGAAAAATAATTACAAGATCTGACTCTCATATACGAGACAAATAGTGTCGTTTAAATAAAATAGTTAAATGAAAGTGGAAGTTTTACTGCAAAAAATTTTTCAAATGCTGAATGAAATTCAAATCTTCCCGTGGACGTAAGCAATGTATTTTTAAGTTTTACAAATATCTCAATATACTCATAAGATATTTAAGCAACATTCTATTAATGTTATTAGACAAATAATTTGATATCAACTAAACACTATTGTAAACAGTTTTCTAAAAGCAGTACCTGCTTCTTATATTCATTGGTCTGATATGATTGTCGCGCTAACAGTGTAACTGATATTAAAATATTGTGGTTTAGCAAAACCTTCTGTATTTCAACCTGTTTGGTAAAAAATATATTTGTATTTTCAGAATTCCTCATTTGCAATTGAAGGGTGAAACTAGGGATTGTTTTATTCATGTGAAGTGATTCTATAGAAAAGATCATTAATATACATATGTATTTGCAAAATTAATCGAAACTGAAACCCTTTTTTGAAGTGCGTACTGCTCTTTGCAACATTTTGAAACTGACTTTTGAGATAATAGGTTTTTTGTGTTGTATCCTATCTTTTACTTTCTACTATAGTTTAGAAGTATATTTCTTTAGGTTTCGGATATGATTTTCATAAAGAAACAATTTTAATCATAAAATATTTTTAAAGTAAATAACTCCTCCATTCTACACACACACAAAAAAAAAAAAATACGTATTGAATGTATATGCTTGCTTAAGCAAACCGTGTAAATAAAATCTGTATACATTTTGAAAAAAAAAAATAATATTTTCCTTTATTAGGCATTATAAAAAGCAATACAAACAAGCATTACGTATTTTGTTTTGTCTGATATAAATCATGACATTTCACTTTCTAGTAGCAGGATTCCTGAAAATATGTAAGGAATGCTTTGCAGCAGAGTATCGAACGCGATTGCATTTGTGTAGAGTAATTCGACAATATATTCTCTCTCGTATATTTATTTAAAGTATCTGACTTTTATTAAATATACGAAGGGAAATCTCGTTTGTTTGAGGTAACTATAGCATGAATTTTTCTTCGTCAATATATTTCAAGCACGAAAATAGAATAGTTGTACAAAAAAGTAAATCTAATCTTGTTAAGCACTAAAATAGATTCCTAACTAAAATACATTCATAAGCTGCATATATTCCTGTATATATTATGCAGGAATTTCGACAAAAGTACCCCATGCTAATTATGTTAAAACCTAAAAGAAATGCATTTTTACTATTTTTAAAGGACTGAAATCTGAAATCTCATGGTTACCATTTTTATCTTTATAAAAAGGTGTCCTTCGTTTGAAAATAAGAAAATACGCTCTAAGAATATGTATATAGGAAGTTGTGTATTTTATGGGAAAGTGTTTTCGTGCTTACACAAAGCAACAAGACTAATTATGCATGTTGCTTCTTACAAAAGAACATTTTAAATTTTATGCGAGCTACAAATGTAAAAACAGAAAATGTTACATTACATTTGGATAAACTAAATTAAAAACTTTTAAAGTTAACAAAATTATCAATGGTTAATTTTGCCCCCATCAGAAATGAAGGCCATGCATTCTACAGGATTTGTAATTTCAATTCCAACCCCTGTACCTCCCCCACCTCCCGAAAAAAAAGAATTTAAAATACTCCATATACCAAATTTTTAACTGCTGTATTATTTACAAAAGAATTTTGAAAAATAGAAAGCTGTTTTCTCATTCATAAAATACAACCCCCATAATAAGGCAATGATTATGAGAACCTTCCTGAATTAAACTTTACAGAAGGGTGTGGGGGTGGAGATGATGAACCCACATCTTCTACATTTGTAGCTATGGTTTTGACAGCTGGAAGGAAGCTACATTAAATATCTATACCTCAACAAACTTCAAAAATATAACTTTTCACGTAGTTTGTCTGGAAATATTACAAATTTTCCACTTTTGCAACCATAGACCTTTCATTTTGAGATAGCCTTTTGTGAACATCCTTGCACATTGACTCGTTATAACGAAAGACGGCAAAAAAGAAACCCTACCAAATTTCCTATATTAGAATTTTGAAACTATCACCGTTGTTGAAACATTCTTTAGGCTAAATTGTAATCAATCTCAAGTAATATGATCTTCAAATTTAT
The DNA here is from genome assembly GCA_038373885.1 of Cheiracanthium punctorium. Lineage (NCBI taxonomy): Eukaryota > Metazoa > Arthropoda > Arachnida > Araneae > Cheiracanthiidae > Cheiracanthium > Cheiracanthium punctorium. Next base: position 578,770 of record JAWZYV010008848.1, on the reverse strand, counting down.
CTACGGTTTATTGCCAAAAACGGAAAAAATCCAAAAATTTACAAAGTATGCCATCAACGGAGATGTTTCTAAGGTCTTTTTTTTCTATTTTAGAGCCCCTATAGGAAAAATATAATAGTAAATTTTAACAGATACATAATACGCGCAGTTTATCTTTAAAGGTTTTGTCTTAAAAGGCCATTATTTGTAAGTGTGAAAAGTGCTCCACTTGTTACATATCTACTCTGAAGAATCAAATTAAATTTACATGCTGAAAATTGCTTGCTCTCATCAGGGATTAAAAAGTACAGTTTTTTTCCTACATCTGGGAAATCAGTTAAAGTACCAGGAACTCACGAGACTGGAAAAAGAAATTTGTGAAAGGAAAAAAAAAAGAATCGATCTTCAAACTGACTTAAAGTGACACACTAGAAAGAAGAAAGGGAAAATTAAGGGAGTCCAAGTATATTGAGAGAGGTTGAAAACGAGTATCTTTGGTAGATATCTTAAATAAAAAAAATCTGATGTGTCCAGCACATGACTTCCTTGCACGTCCATTAGATCAAAAATATTTTCGACGCACTTCCTCTAAATTTATTTGTTTGAAAGAGATAAAATATCAATAATAGTAAGGTTTAGCGATTTCTAGCCAAATATTTCGATATCGCCAAGCTGAGTTCAATTTGAAAGATTTCCTTCTGACACTTTATTTGGCGATATTTCACCAAAAGCCGACAAATTTGAGATAGTCAGCGAGATTTTGGGGATAGCCAAAGTAGTCATTGGCCACAGACTTTCAATGAATTGAATGCATCTATACACCTCAATGTATTCAAAGTCATTTGGCTCACCCTGTAAATAAATTCTCAGTCGATTGCTGTCAAAAAAGATATTGAAAACAGTTAGATATTACAATAGTTCTAAATACAAAGTTAAAAAATCTACGGGTTAAAGTTTTAGAGTTATACAAAATAGGAAATAATTTTTGGCGCCAAATTTGGCGATATTTCTGCGAAACTCGTCAATGTCGACGACATTTGGCGAGATTTTAAGCATAAACCGAACAATGAGAGATTATCGCCAAATTTGGCGATATTTCGCCAAAACTCGCCAAGAACGATGACAAATGGCGATACTTTGGGCATCGACCAAATGACTGACTATCGCCAAATTTGGCAATATTTCGCCAAAACTCGCCAAGGTCGAGGACAGACGGCGAGATTTTGGGCATGTACCAAACAATGACTGTCTACAGTTGTATTATAATGAAGATGTCCATAGACATTAAGGTACTGAAATTCTTTTCGGTGGTCCTGTAAATAAACTCTCCAGTAGATTGGAACCAAAAATCGAGATGCACAACTAGATGTTACAGCATTCTTATATATGAAATTTCATAATAGTTTTTGAGATTTGAGAGTTAAATATGCACACACGTACACCAAAAGTCGCCAAGCTTGGCGACTTTTGGCATAGTTCTTGAGGGAGGCACGTGACCGTGGTCGGACCATTACCTAACTTATGTGGTAGGACGGTATTGTGCTTGAAATGGATGAATGCCCCTAAAATTGCTATTGACCGTAATGTATTGGAAATCTTTTGAGTGTTCCTTTAGCAGAACTATAAATGATAAAGACACTTTTTTTAATGGAGAAATTCATTTTCTAACTCTTTACAGCATATATCACTTCTGAGTCGTTTGAAATAGCCCAATACCTCTAAAAAACGCTTTGATGAATTTCGGCCCATAGAGCGTAATGTATTTCGAATCTTTTGGGCGGTCCTGTAGATAAACTATTCAGTCGAATGGAACCGAAAGGGGAGGTGCACAACTAGATGTTACAACAATCCTAAATATGAAGTTTCGACATTCTACGCCTAATAGCTTTTGAGTTAGGCGAGTTTAATGAATTTCGGCCCATAGAGCGTAATGTATTTCGAATCTTTTGGGCGGTCCTGTACATAAACTATCCATTCGATTGCTACCAAAAGGGGAGGTGCACAACTAGATCATAGAACAATCCTAAATATCAAATCTCAACATTCTACGACCAATAGTTTTTGAGATATGCGAGTTACATACATACATACGTACGTACGTACAGACGGCATGGAAAAACTGGCCACAGTAGACTCGCCAATGGTCAAAATGAGTTGCAGACGCGTTAATATGATCGTGCATGCTAGCCTACGATGTGATGCATCGAAAAAATTTTTTAAATTAAATTTAGAGGTAGTCAAAATCGGTTTTTATGTCGAAATTTGGCCCCCAAAATTTTTCGGGATCACATTACTTCCTTATACTACCTACAAGGAAGTAATAACACGCTTTAGTGATAAATTGAACTAACTAAAATGTGAAAAATAATTCTTAATATAGAAATAGATTAATGAGCGAAAAATAGTATTATTACAGACGTTGAATGAGAAGTGCTGCGACGTATGACACTTTGCTGGTCTTATTAAAGATTTCTATTCTTGCTAGGCTGATAATTTTTTCTATCTATACAAGTAACTCATAGAAGATTGTAAAATGTCAAAAGAATCTTTGACATTTTATAATCCTCTGAACTTACATCTGTAAATTTCTTCTGAAAAACATTTGAACCATAAAAATTTGCAGAGGTAATTTTTTTTTACTTCGTATGTAAAATGCAGGAATGTAATAGTATCCTGTTAGCGCGTGAAGAGCTGGTAGCGCTAGCGAAATGATAGGGCCGAGCTTAGCATACAAAGCATATACGTCAATATAACGGCGTGTATTGCTAACTCCATATTTTAGATGCATCCATATTTTAATGGATGCTCGGACATGTTCCATATTGGCCAACAGGATGACAATAAGATCTGTGTCTGATGCAGATTGTAACTGGGATCTTCTATTTGACATGCCAAAAACACAATTTTTGTATCTGCTTCTTCATGATGAGTTCATAGTCGATTGTTCTGGTAACTTTGCTATCGGTTACTGAATATGCATAACTCGTATCATGATTAAGATATATTGTTTTGTTACTAATAATAGTAGCCATCTCCAGATCAGCCCAATGATGAATTGTAAACTTGACAAGAGCTTCTTTGAATTTGATTTTTTTCAATTCTTTCGCAAAATTTGCTGTTCTTGTTTGTTGAAGACTAGAGATGTAGAACTTCTTGTCATCTATACTACCTCGAAGAACGTGCTCGTTTTCTTTGATCGAGATATGTTTGCACGCTCTAATCTTCATTGACGATTTTTATTACTTCGGCTTATGGAAATCGTCAGATTATATATTTTTCGTGATTCTTGCATTTCTTTCAAAATAACCAATGTTCAACCGCGCTCGAGAATGTCAAGACAACGTTTCTGAAGATCGATTTTTTTTTTACTAATCTGATGAGCTGTCCTAGACGCACGGCCCTACATAAAAGGCTTATATATCGTGGAGGTACTTAACAGGATGAAATGTACCCCCCCCCCTATTTTCATCTGTTGCACTCGAGTAAATACCAAAAAAACAGACTGGTCTCCTTTACTACCAAACTCCCATGTCTCCAAAGTCTGCAAATGAATATTAGTTAATGGTAACAATAAAAATTTATTTCAACCAAGGTAAATGAACATCGATCGAGCGACGTTACGCTGCGCCATTTCACTTATATAATTTTTTCAGGAATAAGTTATTAAGTGGTCATTTTTTTTACCGAAATGATTCCAAAAAAAGGCATATGATGAAATATTCCCGCTCTCTCGCTAGGAAGAAAAACCCGGATGAAAAGCATTTCAGTTACATTGACAAGCCACGCCATCTATTGAAAAATATTAATACTAAATAGTCTCTTCCCAATAATGAAATATACGGGCAAATCAGAAAAGGAAAGGAGAAAATATCGATGCGCGTATAGCGTACGGGCAAACCAGTTGAGGCCAATTTTGGGTAGCACGTGCACTGTACGGGCAAACGGCTTAAGGGGTTAAAAAGAAGGATACGCTTAAAATACAAATTAGTAGGGGAAGGGTGGATAAAATGGGGTTGTAGGGCAAAACGGGTTCTTTGATTGTCCCGCAAATCAAGTGCTGCTACCTCTGTGCCATTGATATAGGTTGTGAATAGAGTGTCTATTTATCATTTTAACGCAGGATATTGCTTGCAGAGTCAGACGCGTTCTGTCTTAAGATTTATTACTTTTTCATTACCTTAAGTGCAAAGTTAAGATTTTTTTTTTCTTCGGTTCATATGTAGATATTAACGTGACAGTTTACACTTGCTAAAAGTGATGTTTTTTAGGTAAATTGCTTGAAAAAGTAGAAATGCATTCAGTGCGATTTCTTAGTTAGGCTTAGTTGTTTTCAATGACTGCTTGTAAGGCAAAACGGGTATATCGTATCGAAGTGCTGCTAAATGAGGTACTAGAAAATTGGTGCCAAGACCTTGTCTATGTCTGGGTTTGTGACGAAGGAAAAAAGGACAAAAACCCCGGATGTCGGACACTAGACATGCTATGAGGCGTCCCGTTGTTACTCTGCGGTCTGACAGCACATCGTCAGACCGTGATCCATATGATGTAGATCAGTGGTGCGCAAACTATTTTCATCTGCGACCCCCTAATTTGTGTAAAATTTGGTCACGACCCCCTATTTTGAGCAAAATTTTGTCGCGACCCCTGGATAGACAGTAGACATTTTGTTTAATTGAAAACGAAGTTGCATTGAAATTCTTTCTGGGAGTTGCTCTTACAGGGTGTTTTTAAAGTGTCGTGACGTCATCGATTGGAATAACGCGTTTTTAAAACAGCGCACCAAACTTATAAACCACCATAAAAATGTTATAAAAGTTGTAACATCATAAAATCAGTTAATGAATCAACACATAATTTTACGAAACAATGCTTTATATATGCATATGGATATAAATATTTTTTAATGAAAATTACTTTAAAGAAACTATACATCATAAAAAGTCAATGAAATATGTGCTTGCAAAGAGCTCATGATTGCTTCTATGTTCGGATCTGTATTGGAAATCGCAAGTCGTAAGTCATCCTCTGGATCCAATCGAGATCGATGTTTTGTTTTAATGGAAAATAATTTTGAAGATCACTATTTATGATCACTATTTATGATCACTATGCATGATCAATTTGCAGATCACTATGCATGATAACGTGGTTTTGAAGCCCCGTGATAGCGATCGCGAATATCGCGCTCGTAAAATAATAATTGTCAGTTTCTTCTCTTGTATTATTTCAATTCTTTGAAATGAATAATTGTATATTTTTCATAAATTTGAATCTCTTTGAATTTGGCGATCCCCAAAAATTTTCTCGCGACCCCTCCGGGGGTCACGACCCACGGTTTGCGCACCGCTGATGTACATGATACATGCTTGTACTGTAGCGATATATATGCAAGATCAGCACAAGGAGAAAGGTGGATGTAACATGCAGTGCATGTAACAAATTGCTAACAATGTTATTGACGAGAATGATAAGTTTACATGTGAACTGTCAACGATGTGAACTTTGTTTGTACCCCGTTTTACCTTCTGGGATTGCCCAGTTTACCCTACCCTTAAGACAAAATGGAGTTGGGGTAGTTTGCCGCTTTGGATGTATTGAGATACAGATCCCAAAATATGCAGCGTATTTAAAGTTTCAATGCTTCAGAATAACAACGAAGATTATGAAGCTGGAATAAATATTATCTGTTTAATTTATTTCTGTTAGACTCGCTTATCGGCCAGAATAACCTTAAGTACATCATTCTGCCCACCTTTCCCCTGGATGTTTTCTCTATCGTAAATATTACAAAATAAAAGTACAATATATTAATTTATGTTTATTTAAATAATGTATGTCAGTTAATATAAATGAGTGAACTTTTTATTGCATCTACAGTAAAAAGAAAAAAAAATTCACCAATCCATCTTCATTTGTGTTCGTTCGAAGAAATATATATATAGATATATATAATAAACAAAAAGGAAAAACTTTGTTGCACGATTTCAGATCAATTTCTTTCTTGCTCAAAACATTTCTGGAAATTATTTTTCCTTTAGGATTAAGGATTCGATTTCTGGAAGACACTTTGCAGAAGTTTCTACAAAGCTCTATCTAAAACTTTTCTTATGTATCTCGAAACTCTGAAGGGAACGATATAATGTCTGATGTAGTGCTAAAAGGAAAAAAAAAAGTATGCAAGAAAGAGATATGGATGCAAGAAAAAAAACTGAAATTTTTGTAGAGTGCACATCAGAATGACAAATATTTTTTGTAGCTTTAAGTGTATCTAAGCTGAATTTAATAACATTTCATAAGTTTAAAACTAGGAAAGTGTTTTATTTTTTAAAATTTGTTATTAAATATAGAATAATAATTGTAACATTTGTCTGCACGTGATTTTTGCGAAATTGATGATGCAAAACAGGCGTTAAATATTAAGAGGAAATATATTAAAAGAGGAAATTTACACTGTTAATGAGCACAATGTGAGAGTTGTTTATTATTTTAAGAGTAACTTTAATGGAAGCAAAAACTTAACGCAGTAATTCATTTACTTCCTCGCCTAAGATGTTTTTTCGATTCAGATACTTTCGATAAGTGCAAGACATTACCAATTGTTTCTCTTTTTTTCATATTATGGAAAAAATAGTGTATGCAAGATAATAGAACTGAAATATATTATAATTTTTAATTTTCATCTAAATTTATTCATTCAAATTTATTAGATCACTATAGAATTAATGGCATTTTGTCCAGCATGTGCCTAAGTAATCTTATTAAGCAAACTGAAATAAATAGCGTTTGTTTATTATAAATTTAAAATGTTCCCTAGTTAATTGTTGCATGAAGAAAAATCCTCAATATAATTTTCATAATGCATCACTCTCCTTGCAATAAGAATAATGAATAGAAGATATTTAACTGGAGCTACGAAAAATAATTTTCAAATAATTTAATTTTCAAAAGCACCAATTGCCTTTATTATCACAGTGTTCAATGTTGTTTCTCGATTGTCACATCATAGAGATCCTGCACCTAGCAGTTGTCGGAGCAGGAGCGGAATAGAGATCATACACGTAGTGGTTGACGGAGGGCACATGGCAGATTCCGGTCATTGTATAGCGATGCCACACAAAGTGGTTGCACGGACATCAGAAATTCTGTATCTTAGTTTTCGAAACCTTTAATGAAAAAGCGATTCTTTACCTGACTGTTGACGAGCATCAACGTCAGACTCCGTATCTGGTGGAGCAACTGTTAGTTGAAACTTATCAGTTGCACATACTAGTTGAAGGGACATTATTGGAATAGACCCCGGCACGTGGTTATTGTTGGAACCTCTTTCAAATGTAGAGCCGTATACGAGGGGGAAATTGCAGTTTAACAGTGTTAAATCAGCAGTTTCCCCCTCGGATTCCCCAACTTGGTTTAACAGTGTTACCCCAACTTGGTGTGTGACGTGGGGTAACACTGGTTCAACAGTGTTACCCCAACAACAATGTTACCCCAATTTCTCCAACTTGGTTTAACAGTGTTAATTGAGATCACGTATATAATGGTGCCTGAAGTTCAGAAACATTTTGAATACTAGCAGACATCATGAAGTCAATCTCTGTGCAATGGATCTTAACAACAATTTACTTCAATCACAATTTTTTAGTGTTTCTTTACTGCTTATGTAGGAGACTTCTAGATATTTATACTGTTTTCGAGAGTAGCCTTTCTGCAATTATTGGCTTAACTGTTTTCCTTTTGTTGTTATCCTTAATTTTTCCTCGTTTTCGAGTTGCATTTTTATTTTTAGCTTATTGTTCCTAGTTGAGAGCCATCTGAGACCTAGAATTCTCTCATTTTTTTAATAAAGCCCGCTTGCGTACGTGCTTCATCGTGACCTTTGTGAAAGTGTTATTCCATGTGTCATGAATACTGCATGCACAGGTCAAATATTTTCCCATTTCAAAGGAGAAGTCAGTTTCAGTAAGTTTCCTTTTTACACTATTTCTCAAAGATATTTTTTATTGTTCCTCTGTGAGTACAGACTAAGATAAAAAACTAAAACCATCACAGTGGACTGAAAGCCTAAACAAATTCTCGCCAAATTAGACTGAAAAGTGAACGTTGACTCAGCACCAGGTATTCTCAGCTTTAAGTAGGTAGTTTTCGCATGTAGGTGGCGCTCAACGCATTTTACTGGCTCTACTCAACAGATTATACGTGAAAATTTACTGCCAAACCGTCGCACTTCATTTCAGTCCTAGAGGTTTGTCAATGTCTGGGAAATAAGACGCCTATACTAGTGTGCTGCCATCTGTTAGCAGTACAAAGTATAATCAACAGTTAAATTTTTAATTAATAGTTCTAAAGTGTTTTTATTTCAAAGAAATGTAAAAGAGGGGATATGCTGACGATCACACCCCACCACCACCCCAAATTTAACAATATTTACGTCTCCTTATTTGTATAAACAATATTAATTGTACACGAATTTCTGATTTCAAGAGAAATTAGTTTAAATTGTTTTAAATTTTATTTAATTATTAAATTGTTAATTATTGTTATATTAATTGTTAATTAAATTGTTATTAAATTGTTAATTATTGTTAATATTAGTTATTAATAATTATTTAATTATTAAATTGTTAATTTTTAATTATTAAATTGTTTTAAATTTTATTAAATGGGCATAAAATTTAAAACAAAAATATAATGCGGTCCTTTCTATACAAATATAAATTCACATACTACACAGCGGAATGTAAAATTAAAATTGTTTTCCTTGTACTTGCTTATCAAAAAAATACTAATCTACTAAAAAGAGGCATACGCGTACATGCCCACCCCAATCTCTTGTACAAATTGTCAAAAATGAGAATCTTTTTCGCAGGACTTTGTCCCGCAAAGATTTTTGAATAAAAGAGCCGGCAAAGAAAACCAGTTATCAAAATAGAACATTTATTGCCCCCACAACTTTCTTTTTTTACAAAAAAAGTTCTTTGATGAAGATGGATGAAAGGGGTGCGATATTCCCTCACACAAAGAAATCTTTCGTAAAAATGATAAGTAAAATATTTATTTCCCAGATGATGATATATGGAAAAATGCATTGCGCATAAACGCTCATCGATAAATATTATAAATGGTGTTTGCAAAATGGTTGAAAATTTTTCTTTTCCTTTCAAATAAGTTTCATTGATATCTGAAATAAATAAGCGTAGGGATCATTTATATCGGACTGCACATTTGGGGTGCATTTTTGTATGAAAATAAATATTCTACAAAGTCATTAATGCATTGTGCGTGTTGTTTTATGTCTTTTATTCAATGATAACTAAACTTCTATCGATAACTGCAGTAAGACTTCCTCTAGTCTGCTTGTAGTTACATGGACTTGATTTTCTTGAGCAGACTGTAATTTCAGTAGAGAAAACTAATAATGCAAGCGAAAAACAGCACTTAAATTATATAAAATGTATGATATATTTCCGAAATTTAAGAAACTGGATATATTAACCCTTTGAGGCGCAACCCTTTCCCAATGCTGAAAAAAGGGCAGCCGGTGCCATCGCTCCACTTAACTACCAGCAAGATGGCGGACGATCGAAGCGTTCATCGCATGCCACAGATATAGAGACCCTTTTTTGACGAAAGCTGGCTGTGCTGCACAGCTAGCTGTCGTCAAAAAAGGGTAACTAGATCTGTGGCACGCGATGAACGTTTCGATTGTCCGCCATCTTGGTGGTATTTAAGTCGAGCGATGGCAACGGCTGTCCTTTATTCAGCATTGGGCAATCTATCCAGCTGTTCTCGCATTCTTCCATTTTTCAGCAGATGTCAATGCTGTTAAAAATAATCGTGACCATTTTTTTTCGGGAAAGGACGTGCTTGAAAAGTAAAGGATTCTCGTGGAGCTATGTGAGCCGCAACTATTTTTATAGAAATCAAATCTATTCTTCGTGACTGGCAACAGTCAATACGTCAGAGTTTGCTGTTCCCAGAGCGGGAACACTGCGCGTTAAAGGGTTAACAGAAAAGAAATGACGTAACCAAGTGGTGACCAAATAGTGACATAAACACTTTTGAAAGGGGGAAGAAAAATACAGCATCAAATAGTGAAACCATAGATCTTATTTTATTATAAATATTTACTTTTTTTTATAATATATTAAGTTAAATGGGATTTCTTTGTGTTCCAACACAGCTTTAAATGTGACAATTGATTCGACGAACCGAAATTTTAAAACTGACTTATTTCTTCAATAAATTTTATACAAAAATTCCATAATATGTTAAATTGTAGCATTAAAATTTACTCTGTTAAATCATAAAATTATATTCCGGCACACAATACTGTTAAATCATAATATTTAAAAATAGGAATATTTAAAAATTAGATTAAATAACCTTACATACTTCTTTTACAGGCGTAATTGGCAGTTTAGATTATTTCTTGTCTTCTACCCCCCTTATTCTATTTTCACAAACATTGAATGATACACGAATGTTCATGATCAAATTCACATTTTAGATAGAAATATTACCTCATGATTGAATACTTATACTTTAAATACTGGTCCTTGAAAATGAAAATAAAAATAGAAAATATTTCATAGAAAGAAGTGTTTTCCTACAAAACCCACTATTTTATATGAAACAGTGTAGTCCGTGAAAAACTCTTACCTTGAGACGAATGATTCCTTTTAAAAATACTAAACCAAATAAATTGAATAAAATTTATAATTTTCTTCTTTTTTGTGTTATCCATTAAAGTTGACTCAGTTGACTCTAATGTGATTATTAAAAATATTAAATTAGATATAAATTTGTATACAAACAAATATGATTAATATATTTAACGTCAGCAATATTTGCGGATTTTCAATAATTTTAAGTGTCTCACATTAGTCTTTTCTTATATGATGGCTAGTTAGTAATCTTTTTTTATTAATGAAAGGGCAAAATTTGTATATAACCTTACTTGAAATGTTTAAATTCTGGAAAAGTAAAATAATAATGTTGTAAATTGACATGAAAGAAAAACAAAACGATAAAACACTGATTCTTCTTGTAAATACAAAAAAATATACTTTTAACTTTGCAGTGTTTTCACATGTAAGAATAAGAATACTTATCAAAAAATGTTAAAATAATTTTTTTTTATATTATATTTCACGGATGATTTTTTTGTCGTTGTATATAGAACTAGACCTTTTTTGAAAATATTAATCGTTATTTTTAACTTACAGTGAAAGGAGGCACACTGAAAGCTCCCCCCTTTCTTTTAACCCTTTAACGCGTTGTGTTCCCGCTCTGGGAACACCAAACTCTGACGTTTTGACTGTTGCCAATCACGAAGAATAGATTTGATTTCTATAAAAATAGTTGCGGGTGACATAGCTCCACGAGAATCCTTTACTTTTTAGCACGTCATTTCCCGTAAAAGAATTATCACGATTATTTTTAACAGCACCGACATCTGCTGAAAAATGGAAGAATGTGAGAACAGCTGGATAAATTGCCCAATGCTGAAAAAATTGCAGCCGTTGTCATCGCTCGACTTAACTACCAGCAGGATGGCGGACGATCGTAACGTTCATTGGGTGCCACAGATATAGAGAACCTTTTTTGACGCACAGCCAGCTGCGTAAAAAAAGGGGTCTCTATATCTGCAGCACGCGATGAACGTTTCGATAGTCCGCTATCTTGCTGGTAGTTATGTCGAGGGATGGCAACGGCTGCCCTTTTTCCAGCATTGGGAAAGGGTTGCGCCAAAGGGTTAATATAATTTCAGTGTTACAATTCATGCTAAATTTAGTTTGAGCTGTCATATCAGTCATATAATCATGAACAACTATGCCTTTTTTTCAGAATAGTTATATTTATTCTCTTTTTCGATTTTACAATAAACAAAGTTTTAGTTTGAAAAGTTTCATTCTTCTTGCAAGCAGAGTCTTTAAATTTCATATAAATAATTAATAGTCGTATGGAATCTTTTTTTTTAAATATGAAATTACCTTTTTCATAACCATGCACTTTTTACTTATTTATTCTAACAATAGATTATATACAGATTAGTCTATGTGTTACTTTTAATATTTAAATAAGCATTTTTCAGTAAACTGCAATTGACAGCAGTGTTGTGTTATTTTAAAGATGTAAAAAAAATGTAATAAAAATTATCACTCATTTCAAACCTGATTTAATTATGACCAAACTTTGCAGTTTTTCCAAGAATATTCAGAGACTTAACATACTTTATTACTGTCTTAAAATCTTAAGTTTTTTCAACAGTTAATTAATAAAACAATATTTTTTACTCTCAGAAAGTGATTTTCAACATAATTAACTCTCGCATAATGTTGCATATTTTACGATATTGTCGTCGTTAAAATTTTAACTGTAAAAACACAGTAAAATAAAAATAATTACACAAAAATCAAATATTCAATACGACGATTTAAACAAAATGACTGCGTATTTTTTCTTATTAAAAATATAGTAAGAAAAATCTGCTTTGGGTCTGTTTGCCCGAACACCCTAGCAAGGTTAAACTTTCTTTTAAAGAAAGGAACAAATTTCAGCCTTAATCTCATAAGTATAACAAACCCCCACTAACTTCAATAGTTTGATTATCTAATCCTCTTCATCTTTATATTACGTATAGTTACACAAGGTCCACAGGGATTCATAAATTACCCGTGTTCCTAGTGGTGTACAGAGAATACCAGCGGTCATAACGCTACTAAATTTTTGCAGGAAACCTTAATGCCACCTAAAAAGAAAGATTTGGCAATTATTTTTAATTTAAAAAAATAATTGAAAAATTAACAGAAGAATAAATTAAAACTTTTTTACTTAAAAATTAATTTTAAAAAATCAGCATCAGATGGAGTTTCACAGAGTTTTAAATGCTAATAAAATTGCTAAATAACCATTCTAAAGCGAAAAACAGTGAAGAATTTCTGGAGCAGGTGTCTTATACCTGTGCATGGTAGCATATCAGCACTTACAGCTTAGTGAAACGCCACCTGGTGATGATTTTTTGAGTTTTTCCTTTACAAATCTTTCGCCAATCCCTAATAGCAATTTTGCTGGGGCCATCATCGGCCGGCTACGTGGCCGGTGGTAGCCCGAGGAAAATTGTTAGTAGGGATGGTCTTATTAACGTTTGCCGCAGTGGTGGATTAATGCAAGTTTCTCTGGGGGTGCGGTTAGTTAGAAGATTGACACATACGTCAATTTTATTTAAGTAAACTAGGATCTTTTACATTAATTTCTTTTGTCTCGGGGAGGGGATCGCCCCTCCCCCCCCCCTTAATCCGCCCTTGGTTTGCCGCAAATTTGGTTACGTTCTGATCATTAGTTTTTCACTATAAATCGCTTTGAAATGGGGAACTTTAATTATTTACAACCTGTTTGTATTCAAATTCTTGATGAAATGTTTTCAATAAGCCATTACTTACCAACTGAAAGTTACGGTTATTTGTTCGCTATCTATTCAAACTACTCATCAATTGCAATATATGCTGATAAAATCAGCTATGATTATCATAATTTAAATATACTATAAACATGTCAGACTGCAGATAAGAAATAAGTTTATCACCGAAGTTATAGATTGGCCATTTATCTTCCAGCATAATTTGAGAGTATTTTTTCCCTTGGTATATTTACGAGATAAGAGCACCACTTCATAAACAGAAAAATGCTTTCTCTAGAGTCCAGAAAAAGATTGCCCCCATAACTAAATTTATTCTCCGATTCTTCATTATTTATTGCATCTGTCCAGGTCATACAAATTAATACGAAGATTAATTGTACTTCAAGAAGAATAAAAACCTTTGAAGGAATTTGTACATTCGAAATAAAATAAAAATTGTCTTCCATCCTATTTTTTAATCATCTCTTTATTATTATAAAAATGATAAAATTCTTAGTTTAAAATCATACATGCATATGTATTTACTTTTTGCGTCATAGTATCAAGTGTTATCTTTAAAGATTCACGAAAATTCTACATTACCTTTAGCCGATCCGATTGGAAAGATTCGATTCATCCGAAAGATCCGATTTACTTTATTCAGTTAATCAGTTGTCTTACATTATCTAGTTAATACTACATAAAATGCTAATTTTTTACAGCAAATAAGGCTTAATTTAGCGATTAACGGAAACTTTTTTTTTGGGGGGGGGGGCAGAGGCCCCGTAAAAATAAAAAATGGGTATTTATTTAGATTCAATATCCCAACGAAATTAATCAATGCCATAAAATTCTGCATCTTTTTCGTATAACTTTGTAACTTGCTGTATATCTCTGGGATCAATATTTAAGGAATAACAGCCTAGTTTAATGTTCCCTGTATAGATGACATCTTACGACAGAATTTGCTAGGACAGCGATTCCCAAACTTTTAATGATGTGTCCCTTCTAGGAAGGATAACTCACGATGGCGCTCCCTAACTCGCATTCCTCAGCATACACGCAGATTTCAATAATTCTTCAACAATGAACATTGACACACATATTTCGCGCATTAACGCACAAAACAGTGGCAACCCTAGTTAGAACTCAAACTGCCGCTTTACTTCAATTCGTTTTCGTGGATGGGCTGATGTAATGTGTATAAACGAACACAGATATACCTGATAACCCATTGTTCTTGCTTATCTCACACGAACATTTACTTATACAAATTCTTCTTCAACAATGAACATTGGCGCGCATTTTTTTGCGCATTAACGCACAAAATAGTGGCAACCCTAGTTAGAACTCAAACTGCCGCTTTACTTCGATTCGTTTTCGTGGATGGGCTACTGCAATGTGCATGTACGTACATAGATATACCTGATAATCCATTGTTCTTGCTTATCTTACACGAACATTTATTGCCATCGAGAAGAATTAGATTTCACGAAATTATGTAAAATGTTCTTCGTAAAATGCTTTCTTGATCATTCTCAGAATGATTTGATCTAGCGACCGAAGTAATTTATTAAATTAACCGTGCAAAATCATCCTGTATGTCATAAATTCGTTGGCAAATTCTTAAGTTTATCATCATAATAGCTACAGTTTAAAACGTCGACTTACATTTTCACAGGCTAAAACTCTTGTGTGAATGTTTAAAGCGAAAAAAAAAAAAAAAAGCCTCTTTTGTTTAAAGTACTAGATGACGAACGAGTTGCTTTCTGACTCAAAATGTTCCAGAAACATATTTGTAATGGAGAGAAACGGAACCTCATAACCGTAACGAATATTTGTAGCCGGCTGTGACGTGTGGGTAAATAGACTTTTGAGTTATGGGTCCTCAGAGTGGTTTACATCACAAAAAGCCTGACGAGAAAGAAGAAAAAAAAAGTTGAGTGACTAAAATGGCGGTCGTTCCTTTATTTCTTCTCTAGGTACAGTTGAACAGAATATGGAAGTTCTTCAACTTGAGCTTTTGTGATGCGAGATTTTAAAGCATATTCATTGATCCAATGTTGTGTTTGGTTTAACAACTAAGCTGCGTCCGCTTTTTTATTTAACCCTTTGAGACGCAACCCTTTCCCAATGCTGAAAAAAAGGGCAGCCGTTGCCATCGCTCGACTTAACTACCAGCAAGATGGCGGACGATCGGAACGTTCATCGCGTGCCACAAATATAGGGACCCTTTTTTGACGCAGCCGGCACAGTCGAGCGATGGTAACGGCTCGCCCTTTTTTCAGCATTGGGCAATCTATCCAGCTGTACCGCATTCTTCCATTTTCACCAGATGTCAGTGCTGTACCGCCATACCCGATTAAGTCGAGCGATGGCAATGGCTGCCCTTTTTTTCAGCATTGGGCAATCTATCCAGCTGTTCTCGCATTTTTCCATTTTTCAGCAGATGTCAGTGCTGTTAAAAAGAATCGTGACAATTTTTTTTACGGGAAATGACGTGCTAAAAAGTAAAGGATTCTCGTGGAGCTATGTCTCCCGCAAGTATTTTTATAGAAATCAAATCTATTCTTCGCGACTGGCAACAGTCAAAACGTCAGAGTTTGGTGTTCCCAGAGCGGGAACACTGCGCGTTAAAGGGTTAAATATGACGCAGGTCATTAAATGATTTTGGTATAATATTTTAAACTAGTCAAAGCCCATTGTGTAGGCAATTACAACGGGCGCAAGAAAAAACATTTGACGAAAATATGCCTATACTCAATATATTTAATCTTCGTCCACCTAAAATAAATAACTTTATATTCATTACTATACAGTATGCCCACTAAAGTCCCTTGTTACCCTCATAATTTCGGAACGGCTACCGCTATTTTATGAACATGCTGTTTAGGTTTAGTAAATTGGATATGCGCTACCGGATGAGACATCTCACACCGCCACCTGGTGGAAAACTACAGAGTTAGCTTTCGTATCTCGAAAACGGTACGAGATGGGAAAAAATTGAATTACAGAGCTTTATCGATTTAGTAAGAAAAGACACCTCACTGACATGGGTGTGTAAAACAGAATGGTTAAAACGTGCATTTGTATTTTCCTGATTCCCTACTCTGCGAAGGTGAAAAAACGATCAACGATAGAAAACAATTATTTATAACAATGTACCTTTATATAAGGTGTTCAAACTTCGTACCGTCAGCTGCAATGCACATTTGGATCCTCGTTTGAATTTCACATTGCACGCTTTGGAGCATAGAGGATGACACGTTGGCACAAGCGTCTGTAATGCGTCGTTTAAGGTCCTGCAATGTTTGTGGAAGGGTTGCATATACCTGCTGTTTTAGGTATCCCCACAGGAAAAATATCCAGTAGAGTCAGATTAGGCAAACGTGGAGGCCATTCTTCGAAACCGCCATTCCCAATTATTTGGTTCTATTTAGTTCCCATTTATTTAATTTGGCCAGGAAGCGCAAGCGATATCACTGTGGTACATTGCTGCGTCGTGTTTAACCCGAAAAATAATATTTTCTCCTTCTGTTCACATTTCGTGACGTCACAGTGTAGGAAATCACGAAAATACAAATGCACGTTTTAACCGTTCTGTTTTTCACATCCATGTCAATGAGGCGTCTTTTCGTACTAAATCGATAACGCTTTACAGTTTTGCAATTCACTTTTTTCACCTATCTCGTACCGTTTTTCAGATACGAAAGCTGACTCCGCAGTTTTCCACCAGGTGGCGCTGTGACTGGTCTCATTCGGTAGCGCATATCCAAGTTACTATGCCTAGACACCACGTTTATAAACTAGCAGCAGCAATTCTGAAATTAAGAGAGTGACAAGGGACTTTAGTGGGCATACTGTGTACCCAAAGCGAAATTTATGCTCTTCTGGAAATGCGCGGAAACTTTTAGCATTCGAACGATTTCGTTTTGTGTACTCAGCACCTCTTATATTAATGCTTCAGCAGACGATTATTTTAATGAAAAAGTAATAATAATAAACTATGTTACCTGGAAAAACCATTTTAAACGAACTGGAATCCCAATTGTGTGACGTCATTTTCACTTGAAAAGAGTAATTTTGTCACGCAAATGATTCACTTTTTTGACTCTCGGAAATAAAATGGAGTCGAAAACAGCGAAAAATCGCCTAAAAATGACGGAACGGGTGGATTTTCAGATTTTTAAAGTAGCGCAGATTGTTTTCTATTTTTATACATGATTAGAAAAATTTCAAACGGATCGTACAAACGGTGTGAAATTTATTAGTTTTAGACCATAACTTTTTCACCTGTTTGAATTAATGACGGTTTTGTTTTGAAGTGGTAGAACCGGAATTGCTAGTAAGTCAGGGATCAGTGTTGACTATATAATAGGTTTATTCGAAAAAGGAATAATTAATATTTCATTTTCATTATCATTCATTGGAAAACTAACTTGCTGATATCGGTGAAAAAAATTATCAAAACACAAATATAAACCCCAGTGAGCAAGCACATATCGTGAGAGAGATCATGTGTTAATAATCTTATTTATAATTTTTTATGGTGATCCCATACGAAAAAAAAACAAAAATCTACAGATTAATTGAAATTCGCTCTTTTATTTTGTGATAAGAAATGTTGGATAACCGCAACGAAGGCGGTAGACACTTAACTTGTAAGATAGCGTCGTTGAAAGAAACCTAAGCCAGATTTCACAGTATTTTATCAACGCCAAGTAGTCCCTAGTTCTAAGTACTCATCTACTCTTTTTATTTATCTTAAGTATACTTTCATTAAAGTAAACTTAATGGAGAAGATAATTACAATTACAAAGGTAGTTTTTCATCAGCCCTTAGTTACTGAATAGGGAGGCATGTACGTTCTTAATTCCAAAAGGGGCACCGATTGATTGAAAACTGAGGCAATTGTTTCAAGATCGAAGAATTTTTTAACAGAAACTGATGATTAGAAAATGGAAAAAAAAGGCTCTACTTTCCCATCAAAGTGTTTCAATGTTTTACCAAATTATTAAAAATTCTTCCATCATTTCAGGATTGGAGATTTTTTTTAAATCATACTTAGGAATAAAGGGGGGCCCTAAATAGTATTCTTTTTACTACTGAATGGATTAATCAGGTACTGATTATTATTTTTTCAAGCTGTTTAGATACGCGATCCTTTATAAATTATCCTATGCAAATTTTCATGGAATGTTTAGTGAAATTGAATGTGGGAAGTGCTCAAAACATCAGTTTGAAGCGTTAACATATTTTTTGGTCCGTTTACTACCAAAATGTCACCTCAAAAACATATCAAATGTTTTTTATGCATTTTTTTCCAGCTGTTGATAACGCTTATTTTTTCCAGTTTTGAAATGGTGTTTTATGCATTTTTTAAAAATATACATTAAACATATGTTGTGATGATTTGTGTAGTTAAATTGTTACATCATAAAATAAAAAAAAGTGTTACATTGTAAATAAAAAAAGACGGAAATATTCTCCCAGATAACCAAAATAATCGAATAAAAGAACTAGAGAAATCGCACACGACCAACTGCGCAGTTATTTCACAACACATTTGACTCTGAAAGTTTATAACCTCAATTTCTGGCGCAATAGCACATAATAGAAATATATTGAGGCAGGAGAATGTAACAAAGATTTGTACTAGGCTACATTACTTTCATAAATAAAGCAGAGAGAACGTAGAGTCGAAAAAAATTTTTTTAAACTGTATCTAAGAGAAAATAAACTGAAAGAATTATTTAGTACTGTTTAAAATAACATGATGTTTTCCGGCTGTAGAGTTAAAAATAATATTTCAAATGAAAGTATACTTTTATTGCAGATTGATACATTTATATTTCTTCTAGTAGAAATAGATGAAAAATTTCTACTGATATATATTTATCAAAAAATGAATATCTGATAATAAAGGAAGAGTAATCTAGAATTGGAGGGGAAAAACACGAAAAATTCCCAATATCTTCATTAAACAAGAGTTATTTTAAATTACTTTTGTAGGTTTTACAATAACAGTATATTTCCTTTCTTTGCGTTCTTTCAAAAAAGTGGTATGTACAAAAAGTGTAAAAAGAATACTTTTGTAAGATACAACTTATTGAATACACAAGTCATATATAATGTAAAAAGGAAGCAAATTTCCAAATTTAATTTTTTTTTTCAAATTAAATGCGTACGTTTGGAAGAAATACTCATCATGAATTCTTCGATAAGTTTTAGAAGTTTACCTAATCATACATTTTTTACTGTCAACGTGATTAAACCAAAATGTGCCTTGAACCTATAGCCTAGCAATATGTATGCTACAAACCTTAGCATTCAATTTGCAGAAAACTGACAGCGAATTGTTAAGTTTTGCTGTCATTTCAGAAAGAAGGTGGGGGGGGGGGAGTTCACCCTTTGTAACGAAAGCCATAAGCAACTCATGAGCGATTCTTGAATATTCTTGATGGAAAAACTCAGCTAATGAATCCAAATTAAACGTAGAATTCGATTTCATCTATCTTATCCACTTATCTAAAACTATATTAGTAACAGTAGAACACAAAACTTCATGTCTTCTAATACTTTCTTTGGAACATTTTAAAATTGCCATTAACTTAGCGTTGTTCACGGTTCATGTAAAAACAGTGTACAGGTAACACTGTTAATTTTAGGAAGCTATACACGTAACCAATACACACAGAATAAATAAATAAAATGCAATTAAACTTCATATTTTATTTGATTCGACCTTGTAAATAGACAAGGATTTGATTTCAATTTGCAGAAAACTGACAGCGAATTGTTAAGTTTTGCTGTCATTTCAGAAAGAAGGTGGGGGGGGGGGCAGTTCACCCTTTGTAACGAAAGCCATAAGCAACTCATGAGCGATTCTCGAATATTCTTGATGGAAAAACTCAGCTAATGAATCCAAATTAAACGTAGAATTCGATTTCATCTATCTTATCCACTTATCTAAAACTATATTAGTAACAGTATATAGAACACAAAACTTCATGTCTTCTAATACTTTCTTTGGAACGTTTTAAAATTGCCATTAACTTAGCGTTGTTCACGGTTCATGTAAAAACAGTGTACAGGTAACACTGTTAATTTTAGGAAGCTATACACGTAACCAATACACACAGAATAAATAAATAAAATGCAATTAAACTTCATATTTTATTTGATTCGACCTTGTAAATAGACAAGGATTTGATTTCAATTTGCAGAAAACTGACAGCGAATTGTTAAGTTTTGCTGTCATTTCAGAAAGAAGGTGGGGGGGGGGGCAGTTCACCCTTTGTAACGAAAGCCATAAGCAACTCATGAGCGATTCTCGAATATTCTTGATGGAAAAACTCAGCTAATGAATCCAAATTAAACGTAGAATTCGATTTCATCTATCTTATCCACTTATCTAAAACTATATTAGTAACAGTAGAACACAAAACTTCATGTCTTCTAATACTTTCTTTGGAACGTTTTAAAATTGCCATTAACTTAGCGTTGTTCACGGTTTATGTAAAAACCATTGTACAGGCAACACTGTTAATTTTAGGAAGCTATACACGTAACCAATACACACAGAATAAATAAATAAAATGCAATTAAACTTCATATTTTATTTGATTCGACCTTGTAAATAGACAAGGATTTGATTTCAATTTGCAGAAAACTGACAGCGAATTGTTAAGTTTTGCTGTCATTTCAGAAAGAAGGTGGGGGGGGGGCAGTTCACCCTTTGTAACGAAAGCCATAAGCAACTCATGAGCGATTCTCGAATATTCTTGATGGAAAAACTCAGCTAATGAATCCAAATTAAACGTAGAATTCGATTTCATCTATCTTATCCACTTATCTAAAACTATATTAGTAACAGTATATAGAACACAAAACTTCATGTCTTCTAATACTTTCTTTGGAACGTTTTAAAATTGCCATTAACTTAGCGTTGTTCACGGTTCATGTAAAAACAGTGTACAGGTAACACTGTTAATTTTAGGAAGCTATACACGTAACCAATACACACAGAATAAATAAATAAAATGCAATTAAACTTCATATTTTATTTGATTCGACCTTGTAAATAGACAAGGATTTGATTTCAATTTGCAGAAAACTGACAGCGAATTGTTAAGTTTTGCTGTCATTTCAGAAAGAAGGTGGGGGGGGGGCAGTTCACCCTTTGTAACGAAAGCCATAAGCAACTCATGAGCGATTCTCGAATATTCTTGATGGAAAAACTCAGCTAATGAATCCAAATTAAACGTAGAATTCGATTTCATCTATCTTATCCACTTATCTAAAACTATATTAGTAACAGTATATAGAACACAAAACTTCATGTCTTCTAATACTTTCTTTGGAACGTTTTAAAATTGCCATTAACTTAGCGTTGTTCACGGTTCATGTAAAAACAGTGTACAGGTAACACTGTTAATTTTAGGAAGCTATACACGTAACCAATACACACAGAATAAATAAATAAAATGCAATTAAACTTCATATTTTATTTGATTCGACCTTGTAAATAGACAAGGATTTGATTTCAATTTGCAGAAAACTGACAGCGAATTGTTAAGTTTTGCTGTCATTTCAGAAAGAAGGTGGGGGGGGGGGCAGTTCACCCTTTGTAACGAAAGCCATAAGCAACTCATGAGCGATTCTCGAATATTCTTGATGGAAAAACTCAGCTAATGAATCCAAATTAAACGTAGAATTCGATTTCATCTATCTTATCCACTTATCTAAAACTATATTAGTAACAGTATATAGAACACAAAACTTCATGTCTTCTAATACTTTCTTTGGAACGTTTTAAAATTGCCATTAACTTAGCGTTGTTCACGGTTCATGTAAAAACAGTGTACAGGTAACACTGTTAATTTTAGGAAGCTATACACGTAACCAATACACACAGAATAAATAAATAAAATGCAATTAAACTTCATATTTTATTTGATTCGACCTTGTAAATAGACAAGGATTTGATTTCAATTTGCAGAAAACTGACAGCGAATTGTTAAGTTTTGCTGTCATTTCAGAAAGAAGGTGGGGGGGGGGGGCAGTTCACCCTTTGTAACGAAAGCCATAAGCAACTCATGAGCGATTCTCGAATATTCTTGATGGAAAAACTCAGCTAATGAATCCAAATTAAACGTAGAATTCGATTTCATCTATCTTATCCACTTATCTAAAACTATATTAGTAACAGTATATAGAACACAAAACTTCATGTCTTCTAATACTTTCTTTGGAACGTTTTAAAATTGCCATTAACTTAGCGTTGTTCACGGTTCATGTAAAAACAGTGTACAGGTAACACTGTTAATTTTAGGAAGCTATACACGTAACCAATACACACAGAATAAATAAATAAAATGCAATTAAACTTCATATTTTATTTGATTCGACCGTATAAACAGACAAGGATTTCATTTCACCTAATAAAATTAGGATGCTTTGTTTGAAGAAAATATGGTGCTTTGTAACATGCTGTATTGATCCGACCTTTGAAATTCTGACTGTTAGAGAACACCATAATTTAACGCAATTTCAGCATAGGAAATTAATTCCTCTGACATGCATAAATAATGTTTTCTGCAGTAGAAATTTATAAATGCGATTGCGGTTAATCATTTGAAATGAATATGGGCTTGATCCTGTTAATATTGGGAAATATTTTATATCTAAGAGATATAGATATATTTTGCTGAAAGGAAGCTGTGCGTCGGATGTTTTTGTAACATTGAGGTTTTTTTTTTTACAGAAACCATGGTAATCGTAGTAAAAGTAAAATTTATTTCAGTTAATTTAGTTTATCTGAAATATTGTTTGCAATGGTAGTGCTTGGGGGAAAAAAATGATGGACAAAATGTGAATTGGGTTCCTGTGTAACGTGAATACGCGTTACAACCCCTTAATTACTCTAAGACATCCCCCTGTAGCCAAACGCCCCTCATGTATGCTTGCCATTACACAAAAACAATCGTACATAAGATGTATAAAACTCTCAAGGCAAAAGCTCAATATTTAGGTTTCATATTATTTCCATTAAGCTTACATAAAAATGGAACATACCTGACTGTAATAAATGCAAAAAGAACGATTGGTGGATTATCTTCTGAATCACCCTAGAAGATTTAATATTCCAGTATTAACACCCACCTCAATATTCCCTGCAGGTATACGGCGGAAATGTGGTTGAATATTTGGTGTATTTTTATGTGAATATTAGAGAGAAAACTGTTTTGAGTGGGAAGAAAGGATACTACAGGATATTACCTTCAGGAATGGCCTACCTGTTTGGTTTAAAGCCTGTTTTAATTCCTGAAGGTCCCTGCTGAATTTCACCCGATGGCTCAGGTCCAGCAAGCAAAATGATATGTGATAGATACCAAGTTATACTTATTGAAAAACAGCGAGCTGTGTTTGCCATAATTCTGGGCAGCGGACAGGGATATTGGAGGATTATCAGCGTATTCTAAAAGAGCTAAAGGAATTTGCCTATAAGATTGGGCTTTGAGGCGTAATCGTTAAGTTTATTTTGTGCACATGCTTGAAATAGTAGAAGATTGCATCATGATTCGTCGCTTTGCTTCGCTAGAGGGAGATTCTTTGAGAGGCTGCCACGAATCGATGATTGTCCAATGTGCAAATTCCGAGGGATTCTAGCCTTATGTAATCGTGCACCAAGTTATACTTATTCAAAAACGGCGAGCAGTGTTTGCCTGTAATTCTGGGCAGCGGACAGGGATATAGGAGGATCATCGGCGTATTCTAACAGAGCTAAAGGAATTTGCCCGTAAGATGGGTCTGTGAAGAGTAATCGTTCTTTTTGTGCGCATGCTTGAAATAGTAGCAGATTGCATCATGATTCGTCGCTAGAGGGCGCTTCTTTGAGAGGCAGCCACGAATCGATGATTGTCCAATGTGCAAGTTCCGGGGGATTCTAGACCTATGCAATCGTGCACCAAGTTATACTTATTCAAAAACGGCGAGCTGTGTTTGCCTGTAATTCTGGGCAGCGAACAGGGATATAGGAGGATCATCGGCGTATTCTAACAGAGCTAAAGGGATTTGCCCGTAAGATGGGTCTGTGAAGAGTAATCGTTAAGTTCTTTTTGTGCGCATGCTTGAAATAGTAGCAGATTGCATCATGATTCGTCGCTAGAGGGCGCTTCTTTGAGACGCTGCCACGAATCGATGATCGTCCAATGTGCAAGTTCCTAGGGATTCTAGCCCTATGTAATCGTCCAAAACCAAATGATATGCGATATTAGAGAGTCAGAATCCTATGAACGTGATTTTCGATCAGGAAGAGCTACTTCCCCTCGAGTTTTCAGACAGTCATATAAAAGTTAATGCTGCTCAGTATTGCATCACCTCGAAAATCTTCAGAGCAGCAGCAATCAATGTCAAATGGCTTGACGTCTTGTCCTCTGGAGCAAAATCTCTTTAGTAACAAGCTAATCACAGCATGTACATCATTTTATTTGATTTATGTGAGAAAAAGAAATATTTAAAATATTTTGTAAAATGGCTGTTAAATGAATGTTTTTGTCCAAAATTTTATTTAATGTTTGAGTGAATACACTTACACAATGAACACACAAACCATCTTTCGAATTCTTTTTTATGTTCAACATATGCTACATTCATCTTTACAATTAAAAGCTCGCACTTGCAAACACCACATAAAGAAATGCATTTTCTATGAAAATTGCCATTCGTGTGTATTATAATTAAAATTTACTGTATTTTGTATAATTTTACAAACTTTATTTTGGTGAAAGTGTTTCAGCAGCTTTCATCGAATAGTGTACTTGTTTAAATAACAATGCTTCTCAAATATATATACAATAAACTATAGTCCAATAAATGTACAAATTTTACATACTCTAAATGTGAATTAAAAAAGAAGTAATAACAAATTTCCAATACATTATTTAAAAGTAACAATTAACATTATTTTTTTATAATAAAGATAAACATTGATATGAAGAGTATAAAGCTTCTTCCATAAATTAAGCCATTCATTGTCTTTTAGAAAATATTTTAATGTAATAATAGTCCTCAGAAATGTTTACCTAATTTTTTTTTATTTGAACCATGTAAATGCTGAATACATCTCAACTTTTTTTTTTCGATTCTCCTTTGCATCCCACTTTGTAACACGCCGTAAAGTGAAGACTAGTCAGACTTGCTTTGTACTTGAAAAATAGTCTTAATTTTCTTTCATTCTTTCACAGCTTTGTACAAAACTATACGATCTACATAAAATGCAGTCTCTGATGGAACAATGAACCTGCTCATTTTCTAGCAGTAGGGATGGTCAACAGATGGAACCTTAAAATCAAAAGAAGTAAAAATTTTGAAGGCCGTACTACATATTTTTTTCAGAAAAAGTATTATTTCTATTAATCAGTTAGTTGTTTTTCTTTTTAAATAAATGTTAAAAATTTGTTAAACAGTACAAAATAGCAGTAATTATCTTGTTCTCTCATTTTCTTATGTTCCAATATTACAATTTTAAGTTACAGTAAAAATAAAATTGCTTTCAATGCACTTTATTGGCAGTGACAGTCAAATAAGCATGCAATAGTTTACTGCAATAAAGAATGACTTTAACCAGTTCTCTGGCAGGATTGCAAAACCTTCTACAAGGCGAGTCAATGAAACGGGAGCGCCACTGCAGGAAAAGCAGAGGGAGAACCAAGCTTACACCACCAATGTTGTGAATCTAGAGAGCGGGAAGTTAGTCAACAAGAATACCAGGCATTGTGAATAACGCCCAGACCTATCAAAATGGTGAATGTTTTTTACCGATTTTTTGAAACTCTTTCATTGGCTCACCTTGTATAACTCATGGTAATGATCGAGACCTTATATGACTAATGACCACCATTGTAGTTTGAATGTCTGCCTAAAAGAATTCAAAATTTGAGGGAATATTTTATGAAAGAAGTGTAAGGGAAGTTGTGATACCATCAAAGGACGCACTTTTAAATATTTAAACCAAAAGTAACACTTAAAGTAGTTTATGTTGACCATCCCTGTCCTAACATTTCTTGGCCGGGTGGTGTTTAGATGAATAGATTTCTCACATTTTCGAGCTTAAAACCTCGCACAGAATTTCCTGAAAATATCGCAGAAAATATTAATGTATGTCAACGAAGAAAACTTTTTACGCATTCGTGTCTGTTCTGGACGAGAAATCCTGTGTGTTATTATACACTGTAATACTTTTTGGCATCGTGAGTATCCATACACTAATTATCGTACAAAAATGTAAATGTCTTTCCTCCATTGCGGTATTTTATCACCGACAGTGGTTATATTTGTTTCGTGTGAGTGAGAAATAAAGAATTAAATAATTTTTCCCATCTTAAAATCATGTTTGTTGTAGAAGAAAACTAAATTCATGTTTTGTTTTTACTCTATTTTTATGATTATCCGAAGTTCTTCCGAAAGATCCAGTGCTCAACGCACGTGTTGAAGAATGTTTTCTGCTGGCACGAATGTCCTCGTTCAGTAGTGCGCACTTTTGGTTTTTTGAGTACTGTACACTTCCGCTGAATTTCACAGCGGACTGTCTTCCATTGACCATCTTTCTATTTACATGATATTTCAGTCGTCATCGTCTCGTTCGTTCACCAAGCCCAGCCCCCTACCGATCTTCCTCAGCTTGAACACCACTTCCTCTTGCACCAGGTTGAAGCACATGGCTATGAGGGCCATGCCCGCCAGCAAGTACAGGGAGCATATGACCAGTTTCTCTTGGGTCCCTTCGTCGGAGACCACCGAGTCGCCCGGGACCAGGTCGCCGAACCCGATGGTGCTGAGCGTCACGAAGCAGAAGTACGAACCATCGAGATAGTCCCAGCCTTCCCACACAGAAAACAGCGCGGCACCGCCGCAGATGTACCCGGCGATGATCGCCAGGCACAGCGTTATTGGAACAGTCACTCTGGGTTTTGTGTACTTCGTGATACCGTCGTCGTCCAAATCGTCTTTGGTGAGATCGGAGTTGAGTTTGTTTCTGGAAAAACAAGAGAAAGTTTTACTTTATTAACTGCCACAGAAATGAAACCCATCTTTACCCTATTAAAAAGCGCAGATGAAGCATAATTATAGAGCGATTTAGACAGCAGCTAAAATAAAATTATGGAATCATGGTGAGATTTTTAATGCGATCGGAGTTCAGTTTATTTCTGGAAATATTTATAAATTTACCAAAATTATTGGATTTACCACAGAAGTGGAACCCATATTTTAGAAAGTACATAGTAAAGTGTTAAAAAGAAATGTAGATTGTCACTACAATAAGTGAGTATCGATGGTGGGATCGAAATTAAGATTATTTTTCAAAACAGTAAATTTACAAAATTTTAGTATTTATCGTAAAAATGGAACTCGTATTTTTATCATGTTAGCAAGAACATATTATAGTATTATAAATATTTAGATTTTCAATTTAAAAAAAAGTTTCAAATACATGGTGAAATCTTTGGTACGATCTCAGTTTATCGGAAAGTATTAAAACATTTCAAGATTTTAGTATTTACTGCTTGAATGCAACCCATATATCCAAGTTTACCATAAAACAACTAATTTTTTTTATAAAGCAACTTAGATTATTACTAAAATTTAAAAAGTTTTAAAGACCTGATGAGAGATTGAAGTTATTTGTTGTTAAGAAAAATGCTCAAATTTCAGAGTTTTAAATATTTACCTCGAAAATTGCAAACTAAACTTACTCTGTCAAAAAGCACATAATAAAGTACTATTGTAAGGCAATTTAGATCGTTACTAAAACTAGAAAAAAGAGCATGGCTTTAAAGGCATAGTAAGATATTTGGTGCGATCGAAACTCAGTTAACTAAATTATTTAATTAGCCCAATTAACCAAATGGAAAGAGTATAAAAAATCTTAAATTTTGTATTTATTTAAGGGGGCCAAACTTGAATGTAGAATTGGGATCAAGTTAGCTCGATGCCTCCAATCAAATTGTGAAATCAAAAATTGGGACAATTTTTGTATTCAGTGTTCTTCTAAAATAGTTGCAATAAGTAAATCATACCGACAGTTTTAGAACATTTACATAAAATTATGTAATAGTGATATTTTTACATAATTTTCATGCTTACAAAAAGTGATTAAATATACTATGAAAACACAGTTATTGTACCTGATACTTCGCCTAACTCTCAAAGCATAGCATTGAACAAAAAATTTACATTTCTAATTGTTTAACTAATGAATTAAGTATTTTAACTACATCGTTCAGGAATGAAGCAAAGATTGATATTTTTTAAATGGTGACGATCCCTGGCAAATCGAAAATAATGCTCTAACTATCGATAGTCTCCAAAAATTAACCTGCTGGAAGACTTTTGACCAGCTTGTACCCACAATGCTGAACCCATACTTGTCCTGTTAGAGAAAAGATATAATAAATTATAACAGTAAAACAATTTAAATTGTTACAAAAAATAAAAGTTTTAACGGTATGACAAGAATTCTAATAGAAAAATTAGTTATAGATATCGAACTATACAAACTTACAAAATAATGGTGAATGGTAAGGTTAGGTCATTGTAATATTTTTTGGACTGAAATACGAATAACCTAACCTTTACATAGATATATGAATGAATGTAAAGTTTAGATTATATACTTAGCCATTCAATGGTCGCAAAAAAGTAATGAAAAGATAAACTATCACTCAGAAAAGCCATATTTCATCATATGAAAGCTGTAAAACACAAGAAAAGAAAAGCATCTCTTGATAAAATAAGTGTAAAGGGATGTTAAAGGATTCTTGTTGAAGCTTGCTTTAGTCAAAGATCAAGTTAATTCTAGGAATGGCATCACAAGTTCAGAAAGAATAAACAATTATATTTTCTGAAATTATACATTAAGGCATTTTACACCAAAATATGTAGTTTGGAGATCTCAAGACTTCAAGATATTCAGGCTTTTATAAACAATTCATTATAATCCTGTTTCAACGGGCTGGTTGAACGGGTTGATAGGGATGTAATTCATCTTAAGCTTTACTTCAAATTTCTTTCACGGTAACCCTTTCGTTTGATAAAATTCTTGAAAGAAGTTCCTTGGCGTGAACCACAATCCAAACTTATTACTGAGAAAGTTAAAGACTGTCCCTTAAGATTTCTATGATTAAAATGAGTTTACTGTAATTTAGTATATGCAACTATATGGGACAGCTTATTACCTAATGAGTGTAGAAGAATCCACTATGGAATTCGCCCCTGCATTAGGTGATGTGGCGTCTTGAAGCATGATGTGATGAATCTGATACTGTTCCAGCTGTTTCTGCCGCCCACGCCTCTGGTCGCTCAGCCTTCTTCTGAAGCATATTCTGCCGTACACGAACTTGAAGCTCTTGGCGAGGATGTTTCCAATGTTCGTCAGATAAAGGAACATAAGTGGAATGCCGAAAATGGCGTATAAAATTGTCACCAGCTTTCCCCAGTTTGTCTTCGGTGCAATGTTGCCATAACCTGTAGATAAAGGAGTAGAAAGTATTAATGCAGGTAAAATATTAAAGTGACAAAGTTTTATGAAATAGAAAAACACACACTCAAACTGTTTTAGAAGAAGAAAGGCTTTTCTTTAATTTATTTTTAAGAATATTAAATAGAAAATTGATAGAATGAAGAGTCTTCATTTTAGGAATAAAAATTTAAGAATATATAAAACAAACTTACAATCTATTTTGTAGTTAAAAAGAAAGAAATGGTTCTTTAATCTCTGAAATATACTTATATGTATACTGTTTTCTTTCAATCTGACATTTCAAAACATTAAATATAAATGGAGCACATGAAATTAATTTCAGTTTAATTAATCGTATTTAGTGCCTGACATTATGCTTTATATACGAATATGTGTTGGGCATCCTTTCATTCTAAAGTAAATAGTGCATTAGAACTGGCTGGAGACATTAAGTGTCTGTTTTTTGCCAGAAGGCCGTATAGTCGTTCGCCAATATAAAGCTCCGTTAGCCCTTTTATTATGGGAGCATCTAATAGGCAGGCAACGCAACACCCTATGACGGTTTAACAACCAAGACCAAGTCGAATGCATGCTCACCATTAAGGGTCTATAAACACTCTTAAAAATCATTACAACACATCGCTTACAAGTTAACAGAAAAAAAAACGTATTCCGAGTCGTAATTTATTTTACAGATTCTGTTACGTGAAAAATGCCCTCAAATGATGTTACTGTAGCCGTATTTAATCAATTTCCTATTTAAATCCAACCCTTAACTTCCCTTTTAATCCAACCCTTTGAGGGCTAATTTCAAAATGTCCTGAAATTCGTTTTAGGTATCTTTTGAGTAACATTTTACAGCAAGAATATCATGGATCTTTTGATGAAACGGTTTGTGGAGTGGGAAAAAATCTGTTACCTACCCTTCCACGGTCTGAAAATTTTTTAAAGTTATCTCTCAATAAACTCGCGTGCATGTAAGATTTCGTATTAATAGCTCCTGTGGATCGGGCTAGACGGAAATATTGACGCACGCAAAAAACACGACTTTCCCCGTCTCCTTAACACTTTAAATAATTTTCATTAAGTACCGATGTTTGCATTTAGAAAAATAAATATACAGCAAAATACATATTAGTGCATATATAAATTCATAAAATATCTAGTATAGACTATAATGTCAAAGCGCAAAAGGAAGCAATTTATCGTTTCCTCCTTTTCACAAAAATAGCCATTAGGTTTATTTATATTTAGTCCTTTAAGATTAGCTCCTTTTCTATTTCTGGATGAAATATTTGCATTTTTAAGTTACTGAAAATGTTTTCTGTTATCTTTCTGCAAACACCAAAAGCATTCCCCCTTTTTTTTTTGTATATGAAACAAAATATCTAAATAATGATAGTCCTTTCTCCAGCTAATAAAAACATCAACAAATGAAAACGGCCACGATAAATAATAATAATAATAAAAAAATCGTCCCCATATGACGTCAAGCATTCAAAGAGGGTCAACCACTCAATCATTTTCCATCTCCCGTTTGGCAACAGGCCCGGGGAACTACTGCCCGAGGCACAAACAGAAAGGAACCATATCTGAATGCGTCTGCCTGGAGCGTAAGTTGAATATTGTTATATTTTAAAACTTTCTGCATGCTTTCGAGGAAGAGGTTCTTACTTCCATTCCATTCTCCGAAAAGAATGGAATGATAAAAACCAAAGTTCAGGAGATGGTTTTTATTCCATTCCTTTCGTATTTTGCATGATAAAGAAACTGGGGGGTTCTCGTTCCCCACCCCCAACAACTTAGGAAGTAGAAATATTTCATGGAGGTTTTCTAGCTGCTGTATTTATATGGAAGGATTTGTGGTACATTACATATTCATCTTCCTTTTATATTTTTTTTTTCGTTTTCCGGAAGCTGCGTAGATGAGTGCAGCATTTTTATGACTTACTTCAAAGCTCATATTCGTAAAACAATAGAGTGCGTACCTGTTATAACCTTAACTCTTCTGTAATGTACTTCTGCTTATAGCGTACCCATAAGCCCCTTACCATAATTATAACGTTAGCCACCTTCGGTTAACGAATACCATGAATGTATTTACTTCAGCTATAAGTTGTACTTCGTAGCACACAGTAAAGCTAACTTTTTCCCACTGTATAAAACTCATTTTTTGACTGTTTAATTTTTTCCTTTCGGACCTCCGAAAGCCAGCACCGTTGTGGCTGTGTTTAGCACATGGGAGGAGGATATTTCTTGTTTGGACTGCTGTGGGACCATGTATGCTGACAAAAGCTGGTTCACGTAACATATGTTCATGTGGTTCCACTGTTTTCCATTGTTAAATGATATCTCTATGGGTGGAAATCCTTGTGCACGTCCCATCTGGAGAAATCAGGAGACCCCGAACTAAGTCTGATTCATAGCGACAAACGTTGGCCCACCTATAGGGGTATCCTGCATATCAAAGTGGCCAACACACCAATGTCCAGACGGCATGTTCCGGCTATCGGGGACAGGGCTAATTTCTTTTTCTAAGGATATTCCATAAAGATCCGAAGTTCCGGCATTCAAAGGGATCCGTCCGAAGTTCCGGCATTCAAAGGGATCCGTCCGAACTCCCGGCTTTCACAGGGATCCGTTCGAAATCCCGGCTTTCAAAGGTATCCGTCCGAGATCCCGGCTTTCACAGGGATCCGTTCGAAATCCCGGCTTTCAAAGGGATCTGAAGTGCCAGCTTTCACAGGGATCTGTTCGAAATTCCGGCATTCAAAGAGATCCGTAGTACCGGCTTTCAAAGAGATCCGTAGTCCCGGCTTTCAAAGAGATCCGTACTCCCGGCTTTCAAAGAGATCAGTAGTCCCGGCTTTCAAAGAGATCAGTAGTCCCGGCTTTCAAAGAGATCAGTAGTCCCGGCTTTCAAAGAGATCCGAAGTCCCGACTTTCAAAACGAACCTTATATCTATTGGAACACAACCTTCGCCCTTCGAAAGATAAACGAGGATGGGAAGTGTATCACTTCTATATCATACGACCCCCATGGGACTGCGATGGTTAGTTGCGTAAGTATAGCGGCATGTATGTCCATGTACAGCATACCGCATTTACATTTTTCTCCCATAAAGTCCATTGGTGCCATGTCCTTTTGAACAACATATCTTCGAATCTAACCTCTGCAATTCCGAACCGAAACCTTTTCCAGGGATAGGGGTGGAAGGCTACCATGCCATTTAATTCTCATGGATCTGCGCTGGTTGGATGTGGAGTAAAGAGGGACATGCCTCAAAAAAAAACGCTTACTTTCAATGAATATATTGATTAAACATTCTGGTCTTTGAAATTGGAAAGTAAAAATATTTTCGCCGATATTCACCGTCTACCTCGACCGCCGGTTTTCAGCAAACTCTCGGTTGAACGCCCAAATAGTATTCACCGATGACCGGTTAAAGGTTAACCTAGCATAATATCAAAGTACTAGTCGAGAAACTCAACCTTACTGCAGAGCTGGGTTGTACAATAACCGAGCATGCTTAGTCAAGACTTTCCCCGAAAAAGCAGATTCCTCCTTCTATTCCTTCAGAAAACGGCCTCTCCCCTTCATACCGAACAAAGAGGCATAAAGGGAAATATGAGGGGGGGGGGACCACAATGCTTGTGGGGTCGTTTGGAGAAACACGAAATAAACAACTACCACTTGATGCGAACTCCCAATGCTTTGTGAACATTGACCAATGAGCGTTTCGATTGCAACCGAGCAGCGTTTCAACCACGTTGATTGGCCCAGTTTCAACCTAGGTTGAGTAACCACAGGTTCAGTAACTTTTTCTCGCCAGTTAACGGTGAATATGAATTTTGGACAGACGAGTCAAGTTCTCCAACCGGGAGTTACTGGACTGTCGGTTGAACCGCCAGTTAAAGTTAATGGTGAATTCGGGCGTTAGTGGAATATCGGTTAAAGGAATATCCCGCTTATTGTAATAAATTTTCAATGTACCAGACCGTAGTAAATAACCACCCAGAAAACACACGCAGGTTCTCTGAACGTCTATTAACGTTCAGAAGAGGTTTTCTGAACGTTAATAGACGTTCAGAAAACCTGTGTGTGTTTGCTGGGCAGCTTGATTCCGGATAATGGAATATACCGCTTATTAGAATAAAGTTTCGTGGCGAACTGGCTATTAATTAAGCGCATTCGACTGTAATATTTACTACAAAATTTAATTAGTTACAACAAATTGCATTTTCTAATGAGATATTGCCAATGGAAATACAATACTTCTCTGAGACATTTACCTTTATTTATGTCTTAAAATAATTTGTTTTTATTTTGTAGTAAAATAAATTCTCAAAAAAGAGCATTCTATTTATTCGGTAAGCTTAAAAAAAAGAACACTAAATAATCGATACTTAGTTTCTCTTCGGCATTTTTTCAACTTTCTAACAATATTACGCGAGGCAACATTTTTCAAAGTATTCTTTCGTTAACTTTGTGCACTTTTATTCTCTTTTAACATGACATCAAAAGTCTTCTTTTTTTAATCTTTTATAAAGTATTTTTAAACATCGTGCAAACAAGAAGAGAGCATGGATAAAGAGGATGCTTCTGGTACATTACAATTAATAAAAAATGGCGCTAGGAAGCTATTTGTAAAATTTTTGACATCAATCACTGAAAATTTTTCAATTAATGTCGCAATGACATGAAATTTAATGACAATAATGATAGTAATATTTCGAAACTACTTTCAATGCTTTCTTTTAAGTATGGTAATAAATATTTCAGCATAAATAATATGTATGAAGAAAATTTTCGGACGATATTAATAAAAAATACAACTGTTTTATTCTCTAAAACCGCTCCTATTTACAATTTTCGCAACTGTACATTAAATAAAAATAATTGTAAATGCTGTGTACTTGTATATTATAAATATTGCCCCTGAAACGATGTACGCTTATCTATGAATAATTTTTTTAAAGAACTGCTCAAATGCGCTAAACTTTTCTTAAACATACAATGTGGTTATAATTAAACTTACCCTACAAACAGAATTCTACCTGCAACTGTAACCTGTGAGCAAGATTTGCAGATTTCTACCAAATTTTTCGTATGGACTACACCAGATGCCCTCTCAATGGAGTTTTTCAGAACGTTAAAAAAATCAGTTGGTTAAAGAAATATCCACTAGATGGCACTTTGCATGGTGAAATCAGCTCAAATATTAACCAAATTAGTGAATAAATGCCCAAAAACTATTGAATAAATGTTAAAATTGTTCGTATACTTCGAATTAGCCATTTCCATCATTAAATTTGCTATTTTTCGTGCAAAACGCCATCTAGTGGGCATTTCTTAAATAACTTTCGAAAATTCCTACTTATCGCTTTTAAATTCTATAGATTTTATGCTCATCGGACACATTTTCACAGTAATGTTAAAAGTTTATTTTACCAGTTTAATATAAAAAACAAAAGCAACATTCGGAAAAGCTTAGATATTTGCCTCCAGTGGCGATTTTCTCTTGATTCTTTGGCGAGTTGAGCATGCGCATAACGGATAATCACTAATCGATTATGGTTGCCGTTAAAACACTTCTTCATGTGTTTTTATATGTAATCCTTGGCAGATTTGCACTGAGGAACAATGCCTCTTGCCCTGTTGGCAAATTTGCAAACTGCGCCACAAAACAAATTTCGTAAGCAATGTATGCGTTATAAAAATTAAATGCTTGTGTTTCATTAATCAATTTAAAATATAAAGCGTAAACGAAATATATAAAATATATGAATTTGATAAGAAAATGTTCTTTGATAAACAAATTAGTCCAGTATATGGGCAGCGTGAGAAGGGTTTAACTTGGAAAAAAAATAGGATAAAAGATCCTTGTTAGAAACGCTGTGGGTAATGTGAACCTATGATTTTGACTTCGTCAGACAAGAGAAGCACTTTTAGTATTCGAAGCATTTATAATTTTCGGACTTCTTTCAATTGATCCCCTTATACTTATTTCTGGTGTATTTTAATGCAAAGTAAATGGACGCCTCACAGTGGCACAGTTGTTATGCCAATGAAAATAGTAGACGGCCGAAGTGTGAAGGGTTCGGGTCTCATTGCGCGGCTGTGGATCTAACGATCTGGAGTTTCGGTAGGTTTTCTCTAGATGCGACGTGAATACGCGTTAGAACGAACGCCTTAAAAAGTCTTCCTACAAAGGCACCCATCATCTTTGGCAGATCGCCCTAGTGTAGCGTTGCCATAATCGCACAAAGTTAATTGACGACTTGTACAGGACGAAAGTTTACAAATTTAGTATTTGATTTTTTTTTCTTTTTTTGTGCTGCATTATCCTAAGTATACCGAACAAGATTTAAATAGCAACTATAAAATTTTATCCTATTTTGCAAGATATGGTGAACCTACCCTAATAACACTACCCTCCCCTGTGACTGAAATGCGACCACGCAATACAGTCACAATATAGTTGAAAAAAGTCGCAGCGACTCCGCAGCATGGTCACCATAGGGTCCCTATGTCCGCCCGCGGTGACTACACCGTGACCCTTCAGTGTAGTCACAATGCGACCATAGTGCAACAATGGAAAATACGGGGAAAAAGAATTTCCTAAAACATGCACCAGATGGCAGCACAACACCTCTTACTGATGGAAACGTCTCGGTATCGAACCCTGCAAGAACTGGTTACTAGCTGTGCTATGGGCTGTGATCATCTATTTCCGATTGTCTTAGAAAGTAAACTGACTACAACAGTCACTTTTGAAAGCTAAAATATTTCTGGAGAATTTTTAAACGGTGGGAAGATACTATGATTGATAAATATAAATTAAAAATCTTGGAATTTTTTTTTAATAAATTATTTTTAGGAGATAATGGGCTGTTTTATTTAGTTTTTGATTATGAAAGGCTAATGATCGAACATTTTTTTTCTTCTGTTATAAAATATATTTATGAAGTACTACATATTTACAGGGTTTGATATTACATACATATTTTGCTCTCAACTAATTTAGAATCATCAGTAGCGTAGCCTATATATATATATATATATATATATATATATACAGAGAGAGAGAGAGAGTATATATGCACGGAGATAAGCATACATATAAGACATTTCTAGGCAATTACTCTACTACATGCCTCGCGTGCACTTCAGAGACAACACACATGGATAATGTATCTATTGCAATAAACATAAAAATGTGTTTTTAAAGTCTCTAAAATCACGAAATTATAGCAGACCGTAAACACGTTCGTGATAGCAATCGATATATAGTACTTCATAGGGCCGCAGCATGATGCAGAAAATTGCAAAATGGCGTGCCACGATGAGACAGTAGCCTCTTTTTTAAAAAGTTCCCAGAAAATAGGCCTGTAATTGCGTAGGAGGGGAAGTTGTAGGTATATATCATCATCGTTGCGTTGAATACTGTCAGTTACGAAATAAAGTGTCTGGTAAACGCTTATAGAGCGAACGTTCATGACGTGATGATGACGGATTAATACATGCGCATATTGTTGGGCGAAAATTGAAAGCTTCAAGAATGATGAATTTGAAATGTCGGTTGTGAATTAGGGAGCCAATGATTTGCAGTTAAACTATAAATTTTCCGAAACCGGCTATTAAGCTTTTAGATAATGAATCCAAAATTATATGATTGAATAGCAGAATATGTTAGGAAATAGGCTGTTATGATGTTAAATATAAATCTATTTTTTACCTATAGGGAAAAATATTTGAGTGTAATGTATTTTGTAAAAATCTTTTGTTAACAAAGATATTGCCAGATGTTATTTTTGAGTAATCGATTTGAAGATCGAGTGACTATAAATTTAAAAGGAAGCTGATAACGAAGGAAATAACAGATGTGAAAAATATTGTCTGTTTCGAATTAGAATTTAATATCGATACATCATAATTTATTTAACAGTTTTGTGTCATTCTTGTAAAATTGTTGTCATGAACTTTTGGTATTCTTATAGATGTATGTTCTTTTTCGTGTATGTCTAAAAGTAGTAGCATAATTTGAATTGCGTCAATTGCAATACTATATTACGTAGAGCTTACAATCCTACATAAATTAAGGATAAAATCCACCAAGAATAATTTGAATTGTGTCAATTGCAACACTGTATTACGTAGAGCTTACAATCCTACATAAATTTAGGATAAGCTAAATATACCTAAATCCTACAATGCTGCATAAATGTAGACATCTGAGTTACCATCATGGGTTCCAGACAATTTCCATTTTTGCATTTATGTTCTACTTTTGTAAGTGTTTTAGTAATCTAATCAATTATCAGGATATAAAAATCTATGTCTAAATATGGAATAGCGTTTTAACATACATGTCTTCAATGTTGCTTGTTTTCGGTCCATTCCAATAAAATGTCTTTTTGCACATGAAAATATTGTTTGTGATACGAAATTAGAAAAATCTTCATTTAAAGATTACTTGGACTAACTGTTAAATAGTTTTGATTTTAAAGGTATGTATGCTCGTTAGTTTAACACTTCCACCAAGCATAAACTGTTTTCAGTAATTATTGTACACGGTTGTTACAACTAAACTTTCAACACAAATAGCGTTCTACTCTTGAAAAGGGTGAACAAATTGTAACCAAATTTGGCATATAGAGTACACGAGCTCAATTAATTGCAAAAATAGTTCAAAATGCATTTATTAGGTGGCGCTTTGCATACAAACAGCAAATTTAGCAAAGCAAATGACTAATTCTAAATATTACAAATAATTTAAATATTTATTCAATAGTTTTTAGGTATTTAATTTCTAATTTGTGTAATTTTTTAGATGATTTTACCATGAAAACGTCACCTATTGGCCACTTTTGAACTATTAAAAAAAAAACTTCCCTGAGTGCATCGCAGTCCATATGCCAAATTTGGCGTTCCATTTCAGATGCAGAATGCTGTTTATAGAGGAAATTAGTCACCCTGCCTGCTATCTGAAAAATAATGTGATTTCACTCAAGTTCCTTATGAAAAATCTGACCAAAGAATAACCATTTCCTTGCGATATTTTATAAATTAATATATTTCTTTTATAGGCGGTAATTTGCATTTTTATTTACGATATAACATTTCCTTCGATATATCCCACCTATATATTTTATCGCATCACTGAAGCTAATGACGGTGTGAGAATAAAATCGATTCTCTCTCGGGTTATTTTGAGAAATATGTAATATTTTACGGATATTCTGCGCTGACTTATTTATTGGATGAATGGTTTGATAGAATTTTTGCTCCCGTGTACCCATATATTACTCGAAACTTTGATTTTGAGTTTTGTCCGAGGGGAAATATTAAAATTCAGACCATTTAGGGCGATGGTCTTTGAGAATACTTAAAATAAATCACGCCGTATTATTTTGGAGGGAAAAATGTTTTAATACTGTTTATATTTTATTATATATTTTTGGTTCATTTGATCAAATTTTCATCCACGCTTTTATTTCAAATATGCATGTGTGCGTAAATTAATTTTATCGCGATTTAGAGCCATATAAGAAAGTGAAATATTTAAAAAACGAATGACTTCTACTCGTAACCCTTTTTGGTCGCATGTCTACCCTCAGAGACGGAATCTTTTACACCGGTCCAGTCACACGTCTGTCTTGCTCTCAGCCACCCCATCAAAAAAATCATCAGGGGTCATTCCAGGAATTTTTTCCAGGTTTTCATTTTTATGAAAACTGTTTTTTTTTTTAATTTCAATATCTATTTTTGTGAATTTCAATATCTATTTTTGTGTATTTCAACATCTACAGGTATTTTCGTGTATTTCAACATCCACAGGTATTTTCGTGTATTTCAACATCTACATGTATTTTTGTGTGTTTCAACATCCATTTTGTGTATTTCAACATCCATTTTGTGTATTTCAATATCCATTTTGTGTATTTCAATATCCATTTTGTGTATTTAAACATCCATTTTGTGTATTTAAACATCCATTTTATGTATTTCAACACCTATTTTTGGGTATTTCAACACCTATTTTTGGGTATTTCAACACCTATTTTTGGGTATTTCAATATCTGTTTTTGGGTATTTCAATATCTGTTTTTGGGTATTTCAATATCTGTTTTTGGGTATTTCAACATCTGTTTTTGGGAATTTCAACATCTGTTTTTGGGCATTTCAACATCTATTTTTGTGCATTTCAACATCTGTTTTTGTGAATTTCAACACCAATTTTTGTGTCAATTTTTTTCTTAAAATAATTTACAAAAAAAAGTGCGGTAAAATGCTAAAGAAGGATTGTTTCAATCGATTATAATTTCGTGAGGGGTCCATTTAATCGATTAAATTTTACGAAGGAGACATGAAACTGAACGAAATTTTGCCTGCATCGATCCCTAACCATACTGATCTTATTATATTCATTTTATATTATTTCCATTTTAAGATATATCAGCTTACGCTTCTCATGAAAGAAGTCAAAGTGCTGAGGAAACTAAACACGAACTAATGCTGTGCTTAAGTTATTATCATTCTTCGAATGGCGGGCACTTGCTGTCTGTGAACACTGGCCACTGCAAAGACCGTAAGTGTTGGCCACTTTATTATGGGGTATCCACTAGGTGGACCAACGTTGCTTCCATGTAAGAGCTGGCAATTTAACAACACAAGCCGGAGTCGAACCCGGGCACATGATCATAGGGAGTGGTTCGCTAACCACGATACAATCTGCTTCTATCAATTATAGATTAAGATTCTAGCATAAATTTTATTTTTCCTTCATAATTTTGTATATTATG
Organism: Cheiracanthium punctorium; assembly: GCA_038373885.1. NCBI lineage: Eukaryota > Metazoa > Arthropoda > Arachnida > Araneae > Cheiracanthiidae > Cheiracanthium > Cheiracanthium punctorium. The sequence goes on along the minus strand of JAWZYV010008848.1, from coordinate 538,064 downwards.
TATTACTTTTCGTTCAAAGAAAATTCTGACCAGCATGACAACTGTGTATAAATTTAATACGACTGTAAAGGATGATTTAGAAAAAAAAATTAAGGACACTTGATACGTTTATTTTCGATTGCATATTTTTGCTTCATTTGCTCAATTTTTTCTCCACGTATTTCTTTCAAAAATGCCTGTTTGTGTAAATTAAATTTACCGCTATTTAAAGCCACATTAGAAAACGGGACATTTAAAAAAAAATTAATAATTTCTACCCAGTCAATTATTACTCCGAGCTTCTGTTTTAAAAGTGTCTGTCTGCGACAGTTTATTTTAACGTAATTTAGAACATTTTCAAAAAAAAAAAAATGGATCTGCCCGCACACGCTATGTGCATACAATTTCTTTTTCTTTCTTTCTTCAACTTCTAATTGTTCTTAACTAGAAAACTAGCTGGTTTAGTAATATTTACCTATACTTTTCACATTGCGAACATCAAATTGACTTTCTTGGTTAAGAAAAAAATGACAGATTCCCTGTCTGCTCAATTTTTTTAAGTTCAATATTTCTTAAGTTGAAACGAATATACGTAATTGTACATATATTGCAGACAACCAATATAATAAATGAATGCTAACACATAAATAAATGCTGTTAAAAATATTATCCAACAAATACATATACAAGCTGTTACCATAACAATTTTCCTTCATGGAATTAACTAAAGAAATATGATTTTTTAAATATTATTCTACTATACTCCTTGTTACTATATTTTATTAGCATACTTTAATGCCTATAAATGTATTAAAAACAAAAATAAATGAAAAGTTCTGAATGTTAATAAATGCAAGGAGCATGACAACAAAATAATTTTCTTTTTAAAGCTATTTTCGGCCTAAAATTAGGGACATAAAGGAGTGATTCGAGGTTTCTGTTTCGCAAGTTATTAAATGAAATTTCGTTATTTATCTTGGTTTATGTCCAAGGTGTAAAATTTTATCATTCGGAGAGAAATAATTTGACTGCTCCGATCGCAAATTTACTTATTTAAAATTTGCGGCGTACGAATTTTTTGGGAAGGAGGAGACTTAACCCTTTGAGGCACAACCCTTTCCCAATGCTGAAAAAAGGACAGCCGTTTCCATCGTTCGACTTAACTACCAGCAAGATGGCGGGCGATCGAAACGTTCATCGCGTGCCACAGATCTATAGAACACAGATCTAGAGACCCTTTTTTTGAAGCAACTGGCTGTGCGGCACAGCCAGCTGCTTCAAAAAAAAGTCTATAGATCTGTGGCACGCGATGAACGTTTCGATCGTCCGCCATCTTGCTGGTAGTTAAGTCGAACGATGGAAACGGCTGTCCTTTTTTCAGCATTGGGCAATCTATCCAGCTGTTCTCGCATTCTTCCATTGTTCAGCAGATGTCAGTGTTGTTAAAAATAATCGTGCCAATTTTTTTACGGGAAATCACGTGCTAAAGTAAACGATTCTCGTGGAGCTATGTCACCCGCAACTATTTTTATAGTAATCAAATCTATTTTTCGTGACTGGCAACAGTCAAAACGTCAGAATTTGGTGTTCCCAGAGCGGGAACACTGCGCGTTAAAGGGTTAACCCTTTCAAAAATAAGTTGAAGGATGGAATAAAGCTATTGTTCAGGAAATTTTTTCACGAGATATAAATTTTCAGAAACTGAATTAAAATTAAATTCTTAAAATTATTTTTTCGAATAAAATAATAATTTTCCTCGAAAAAGTTTTATTTTAAAAACCGCTTAACGCCCCCCCCCCTCAAAAAATATATATAAATCTCCTGTCCCAGGGGGTGTCCATATGGGACCGCTATCTGCTCCCAAACGGCGGCCCTTTGTGGATTAAATACAAATTTCGTTATTTACAAGTATTAACGAAAAACTAATAGTATTTCTCAAACAATTCCACACATGCGTATCCCAACATATATCATCCAGTTCCGATAAGTTTAAAGCGTCTTGTCAAGAAAAGTGTTACTTGCGCGGATTTATTTTGATGATACCATTAACAGGAAAACATTTTAAGAAGGAAATCGCATACCTTAAAGCTATCAAGTACATCTGACCTTAAACTGATTTATTCTAGCTTCATGTTATTAAAATGATCTAGATGGAATATTAAAAGTCCGTTTTCTAATCTCTCTGTAATGGCGCCCCATTGCAGTAGAAGCAAGAGAGAGAGAGAGAGCTCTTTTTAAAATCAATAACTACAGTTTTTATGATAGAGCTTTACGCGGGTTAAATCAGAAGTTATGAGTCACTTTATTAAACGCTCTGGTGATTTTGATGACAGTTTTCATCGTTCGATATCGAAAGCTAATCGAAAATTGAAAAGTTGGAAGACTTATGTGTCGGATGAATAGAATTTAGATATCCGTGTGAAAGGAAGATAGTAAGAATATTGCTTAGTCAGTTTTTATTTATGGCGTATAGCAGCAGTGGCCCAGTCTGTCAAATTCTACTCCTATAAAATTACTGATGGTGGAGAAGAGTCCACTTTCGTCAGTGCTTGGTAGGGAGTCAATTTGTCTCAACTGTCTTGTCGTAAGGTCGTGTAGGGCAAAGGAAAATGGTGCTCGTAATATCTGTCATGACTAAGGTAAAGATATTTTTGAACACAGGATTTGGGGACATGTCCCGGCTCGCTCTGAAACAAAATTGGTGACCTTTTATAATTAATTAAATACGTTATCTAATTAAAAAAAAACAATTGCTTTTTTACATTTTGGGGCAAATTGAAAAAACCGCAGAAATCGGGGACTGTCCCCGAAAATTGGGGACGTTTAATCACCTTAGTCATGACTCCCAATGACTTCCATGTTCAAACGATTTCTCTGGGGTGTGTTAATCAAAGTGCTAGGCCACTCAACTAGAATTGGTTTAAAATTAGGGAACCATTCATAGGGCCAGAGTTGGGTTGCCTACAGGCACCCCCAAAAAGAAATGACCAACCTCCTGACCTCTTACGGGTCAAGATTGTAGTCGGCAGCCGACTCAGCCATTGGGGGAAAAAATGACTTAAAACAAGATGTAGAATGCGTGTCTTCCACGTAGTGCAAAAGATTCTCTTGGGGTAGGGGGTGTAGCAGCTTTCGTTTTCAAAGCTGCTACGGAATAATATATTAAATAGGATTTAAAATATTTAAAAGCCAGGGAGCTCTGGCTTTTTAATAGCCAGTGACTCTGGGTAATGAAAGTGCAAATACCTCTGCGAGAGTGGATTTCCCGTGAGCTCTGCTGCCACATGAATCTGTAAATGCTTTTCAAATAAAAATATGTTCTTATCTGACGTGTGGATTACTTTGCGTATGATAGTCGCACAGCCACGAGTTTTGGGCTGCCTCAGCGCCCCGCTAACTTTGTGAATGTTCGGCTAGACTACAATATCAACGAGCGGTGGCCTGCTTTATGTCAACGCACCACGACTTACGAAATTAAGACAGAGAACAGTTCGGGGCTGTAGACTAAGCGTCATGACAGCCATTTATTACACACACGCATATATATACGAGTATATATATAATATCCTTGATGAACTTTTCCAAATTGATATGTCCAATGGAAAATGTGTAAGATCCATAACAAGAGCTCTGTAACTGGACAATTTTTTTCTGTCAGTCTTGGGCAATGAGAAAAATCGAACTTCCGCGACAGAAAATAGTGCGTGGTAAAATAGTTAAATGGTATTGACCACCAGTTAATAGCAACAGTAAAGAAGACAGACTATTAAAGTAGAATAAAAGAACAAATGATATATTTTTGGCATAAAATGCTCGATAAAACGTGTTTTTTATATCTCCTTCACTAAGGAATTAATCGAGGAATTCTTGATTTTGATTATATTCTGATGGCGAACTTAGCAAAATCCACTTTTTTTCATATTTTAAAGATTTTTTTATTGCCAGTTATTATTTTATTTTTCGAAGTTAGTCGAAGGATAAAACAAACCTTTTCTAGCTTCGAATATAATGTATTATTTTTCCAGTTCTTCAATAAGTACTCCTTACCAAGAAACAATTACAGAAAAAGTAGCATTATATGTTTATTTTTCTAAATTGTTTTCCGCTCTTTTTATCATTTTAGGGTTTGGCATGTATTCCATGAAAGAATATGCATTTTATTATTCGAAGAACTCATTTTTTTTCTGTTGTGTATTATCGGTTAAAGTAACATTTTTTTTTCTCTATTTAAGATAGTTTTTATAAAATATGCACAAAAACGTTGCTTCGCAAAGTAAACTGAGAAGTTTCATGTTTCTTCGAACCGGAGAAGCACTTGTTAGCGTTTCTTTTATTTAGCAGCTCTTTAAAATACACATAGTATCAAATAAAACAAAGGTGTTTTTGTAAAATACAAGAAAACAGCTTCTTAAAAGAAAATGAGTGTTGTCAAAAACGTACCAGAGTATTAGCTTTCGCAAAACTAAAGTTTAAAATATTGCCAATAGCTGTAGTAATACAAGCATCATTTTTTCTTTAAGAAAATATTCAGAAGATAACAATTTTTAATGTAAGTTTTTTAAAATTTAATAGTTACTGCTTCATTTTTAAAGTCATACATGATACTTTTTTCAACGTAAAAATATAAATTAAAATGTTACCTTTTTTTTCCCTAGAGAATAAAAAAAAATATATTTTGCTAAATATTCCTTTCTTGTGTCTTCTAAATAAATATTAGACTGAACACTGTTCGTAAAACTTAAGCGAGACTCTTCCTATAATTTAAAGTGATTTCTTTCGAACCCCTTCCAGGCTCATTTTATTTCGCTATTATGTATCAAAAAAAGACAATTTTTTATGCTTACTTTCGTACGTACATATCTTTTTAAACATAATAGCATACAAAATTCCCTAAAAATAATGCAAAAAAACTGTTCATAGTGCCCGAGCTACACTTGGGATGAGCCAAGAATATAAAATTTGCCAGCCCGAGTTCAGCTCGGGGAAAAGCCGGGTAGGGGTTAAAAGGAAAACATATTTTTTTCATTAATTTTACTTGCCACAATTTTTAAACGAAAGCGGTTAGATGAAAATCCACTTAAAACTTGTCATTTTTGCACCAAACTAAAACCTTCAATAGCATTTTTTTTTTTAGTCTCGGTGCATAAAAATTCTTCAATTCTTCGATGCCGTTTTCAGAATGCTTTTTTCTGAATTAAAATGCGCGGTCCTCAGTGATATTTTTATGATTAAATTAAAAATTACCTTGATTAAAGAATGCAACCTCTGTGGGTGGAAAAACTAAACCTTGGGGTCTCCTGCTTGGTATTTGCTTCAGAATTAAGAAGCTCCTTTAACGATCAGCAGTGCTGCCATCTATCGGCTCCTGAATGAGGTAGAAATGGAATCTTCGGGATTTTATGGTGGAAATTAAAACCCTTGGCAGGTACTACCGCTATCTGCTAATCTGCATTTGGGGTTGGTATGAAAATCTCTAAAAGCTTAGGTGCCTAATTCCCATAATCCATGAAAACAAGACAGACAAAGAATGCTTAGAAGATTCAATTATGTTCTCTTTATGTTATAGCAAAAATGTTGATGAATTCTTAACTTAAACCATTCTCTAAGTGGCGACTGTGGAATTATTCCGACTATAAAACGGGCTGTTTATTGCCAAAATTGGCGACCGGAAAAATTGATCTTTTTGTAAAGCTACAGCGCAATACTAGGGATGAGTACAGAGCCTAAAGCATAAAACGCCCTAATAGACGACATGTGGCGCAGAGCAAACATCTCCACTGCAGAACAATTTTGGATGTAGGAAAAAGGGGGATAGGGAGGGGAGCGAACATGAAGCAATACAAATGAAATTTAGATATGTTGTTGGAGGAGTATCAAAAATTATGGCCACTCACATTTTGAAGTCACTGGCCACTAGCTATTATGGAATTTTTTTATTCTGAAACTTCAGAAATAGGGTATGTTTATACAACTTCTGAAACGCCCAAATTTACTTTACGTTACAGCTATAAAGACACCTCAAACCGTTTTAAGCCGTTGTCTAACTATATTTTACTATTTCCTACATAAAATAATAAATAAAGCCAGGTTTCGACTGGGAAGGTTTAGGTGCTTTCGCCTTAAATGATCGTACGAGGGATGGAATGGCTTTCGCTGATTGGCTCTCTTCTTCAGTAGCAAATCACGAAGACGATTGTTACCCCTCAAAATCCTAACTTCTGTTTTCGCTTCTTACTTTTGGCGAAAAATCCCCTGGTGCTGGCGAAAAGTGCGAGTTAGCTCCGAGATACGTCTAGAAAAAACAAGCGCAAAATCCCATTCGTGTTAAAACAGATCGCATTGTAGTGTGAGTATATGTTTCCGAGAATAAAAGTAAGTGATGGCACTAATTCCTACAAAGGAAAACTGCTGTAAAAGAAAATTATCAGTACGAATGACGAGGAAAGTTGTAGATTAAAGATTAGATTCATATACATATTTTATTCACCATTCAGAGTTTTTTGTTTCCGAATTCCACATCAATTTATTCTTTATTTTTTAATCCATATTTAAAGACGATCAAAATTGCTATAATATTTTTTTTTTCGTTCTCTTAAAATTTGTGTTATTTTTTCTACATTTGAATAAATTTTTCTTGTAAAATTTATAGATTTTCACCGTTATTTTTTCCTTTCCCTCAGTAGGAGACTAACCAGCGTACGACACTGTGAAAAGTAAACGAAACTCTCTGAAACACTAAATATATCACGTGATCACTAATGCCGTCGAAGTAATCGCTGCGAATTACTTTTTTTTTCGTTTCTTTTCTTTTTTGTTTTCAAAATAAGATATAGCTGATAAAGTAATTAAAAAAACTTTGTAAAAAACACACATAAGAAGTAAAAGGAAAGAGGATACGCGTTTCGTTCAAAAATTGTTTTGAACTTCTTCAGTCCAAGCCCTTCGTCGTAAAGAACACAGGGAACTCCTGTGTTCCTGTGTTCCCTGTGTTCTTTACGACGAAGGGCTTGGACTGAAGAAGTTCAAAATAATTTTTGAACGAAACGCGTATCCTCTTTCCTTTTACTTCTTATGTGTGTTTTTTACAAAGTTTTTTAATTACTTTATCGTTTAACACCAGTTTTTTGAGTGTTTTTTCAGTAAGATATAGCTGGTAATACTGCAACGAATTAAATCAATGTTTCATTAGATTTTAAGTAACTTTGGAGATTGAGAACCAAAGTGGTTCAAAAACTTATAAACCTTCCTCAGTATTTTATACTGAAAAAAAATATGAACATATGAAAAAAAAAAATACGGGGGAACTGTGTTAAACGATTTCTGATAACTTTACAAGTAACAATGTGATATTTATTCCAAGTTAGCGTTTCATATAAAGACCAAAGATTTTTTCTTGTAAAATTCTGAATGAATTTTATTTTTCGATGTAACATTAATCCCGACATGCGATTTATGTATTTTTTTCTATCTTATTACAGGTCGTAGCATCGTAAGTTTATAATCTTCTTAGTGCTCACAATGGACAAAACACGGGGATTATTTTTACCTTTTGTTGGATTAAAGAAGGAGATTTGATATCTTGCCAAAAGATATAGTCTCGGCTTACAAAGCTTTATTTCGTAGCATTTTTCTGGAAAGACGAATTTATTCTTTTAAGTGTTTCTATTATTAGGTCGGGGTCCATACTAAGACCGTTTCAAATGAACTCTTATAATGAACGCAAATAAAAATGCGACTCAATGAAAGTACGAAAAAAAATTAAATCTTAAGTTCAAAGGAATTTTATTAAAAGAAAGAAAAAAACAAAATTGAAGACTAAACATGTGAGCTGCATATATTTATGTGAAACTATTCTAATGAGCAATAAATAAAATGAAAAAGTTATATCTCGAAAAAAAAATTAACTTAGTTTTTAAGGGTATTTATTAACCCATTTGCCCAGATATTTTTGCGACTGTCTTCGATTTTTGCTTTTACCAGCAATAATAGATAAATTTCTGATGTCAACTTCTTGATCAAGGGATGGTTTCTTTTAAAGTAACTATTCATAAAAATTGAAACGTCAACATACTACTCGGTCATGTTAAAATGTTTTGTGGAGTTGAGGTTCAATACTCGTGAATAAAGGCTAGGAAAAATAAATAACGTTTCCGACTGCTAGCGAAAATGCCGTCCCAAAAAAGGGACACTAGGCATAAATGGGTTACAGGTTAGGCAGAGAGAAAAATGCAGGCAGAACCATGTATGAATGGAAAATATTTAATTTTGGTATAAACGCCATAAGGCTTGACATTCATTTGGTATTGACATTGTTATCAAATTATTAATTAATTAGAAATTAAAAGTAAATACAGTCGAACTCGCTTAATAGAACAGAAATTTTATTCTAATAAATGGGATATTCCATTATCTGGGATCACGATGAAAAATTGTTTCGGTTTGGTACATTGAAAATTTATTACGATAAGCGGGATATTCTTTTAACCCACATTCCGCTAAACGGTTCGACTGTATGTATCTTAAGATCCAAAACGTCCACAGTTAATGTTGATATTGGTGATCTGGTGGGGCTTATATTGCAAACAGTTTAGATCTTTTTCCCATTGAATCTCGGACAGAATTATCTTATTGTCGATCTAACTTCTGTTTATCAAGCCCCAATAAAAATTATTTTACTATCCATAGTTATAAGTTATCTTAATATTATAGTTGTTGTTATTGGAATGTATAGAAAAAGCAGACGTACATGACACTGAATATAAATGTAGAATTGAAAATTTATCGTATGATAGAATAATTACTTCAAAATTTTTCAGCTCTCAGTATTACATAACGTAATACGTATTATTTTTTCAAATTTTTACTCGGAGCAGTTAAAAAAATTAATTAACTTATATTTAATAGGATATCTTGAAACTGCACTAATATTTGAAGTTTCTAAATTTCTTACATTATGAACATGCAATTAATATTTCTCTTACCTTTTTCAATTTTTGTATTACATTATTAAACCTCAAACAAACTTATAAGTATTATCATTTCTAAGTTAACATTAAGTTAACTTGTAAGCATAGGCGTAGAGTTATATGGGCCCGTGGGGCTCGAGCCCCCCCAATAAACTGTGAATAGGGGCTGAGCCCACCCAATAATTTACCACTCAATACAGAAAACTAATTTATACTAACGTTAAAAAAAAAGTATTCACGCCATTTACAAACGTTTAAAAAAAAACCTTTACTTTTAAAAATGTTCTTCTTTTGATTTCAATCATGATTTAGTATTCATTGTGACGCCACTTAACACACAATGTTACAATAAGCTGCCCTCGCCAGGCTCTGGTTAATTAAAATCAGATTATGCAATGTGAAGTATGAAATGAAGAAACGTTCAGATGTGTCTAAAACGCACTATCTCCTCGAAAATTATTTTTTTTTTCTCCTTTGGATTTTTTACTTTGCTTCTATTTTTAACTTATAACATGGTAGGAAGATACTAACATGGATACTTACCTTACATAGATGTAGAATTCTATGGACCCATAGAGCTCGAGCGCCTCCAATAATTTACACTTATATATAGTAAGTCATAGCTGCCAACTACTACGGAATATAATTATCCACTAACCACTTTTTGTAAACAGTATATTTTTAACTATTTTTTTTCAAAATAGTAAACAGCTCGTGCGCGCAGCGCAAAAATTTTGCTATATCTTACGCCAAAAAATCACGTAGAAAAAGTAGTTAATTATATTCCGTAGTAGTTGGCAGCTATGAGTAAGTTATATGTACGTGAATCAGCGGCGTAGCCAGAAATTTTTCATGGGGGGTGGGGGGGTACGCCTTCTGCAACTCACATATATGTATACGGGTGTATGATAAGGGAGTGAAGAATGTATACCTTTTGTATGGCAAAAAATTCCTCATGGGGGCTGGTTATGACCCTCCTAACCCCCCCCTTGGCTACGCCACTGACGACAATATATGTGGTTGTGGGGCCCGGCCCCCCCAATAATTTTGAAAACTTTACGCTTATGCTTGTAAGCAATTGCAGGTATCAAACTGTCACAGATAACAGAACTGTTTATTTTATTCATTTATTTATTTCAAATGTTGTAGTTTTATTTCAAAAAGGATTGGAAACATTTGTTCCAGATGTCTCTCATTAAAAAAAAAAAAATATTTTATTACTATTTTGCATCCATATGTTCTTTATATAAATTTAACCATTCCTGAAACTCTTCAATAAACATACAGTTAGGCAGAAACCAAATTCGGTTGGTTGTCGGATGAACAAAAATGATGACATAGGGAATTAGATTTAAATAGTTATTAAGGTTAAATTTTATATTTGACCCTCGTATTTTCAAAATATCCTACATATTACCTTTTTCACAAAAATTAGAAACTACAAAATGCCTAGAAAGTTCCACGATAACAAATTTCATATTGAAAAGGAAAACTTAAAAAGTACTACATATTTGGCATGTTTTCGCAAAAAATATATTCTGTCTATCCTTTGTTAACTTTTTTTTCGCAACCTATTTTGGGCAAAGTCCTCTATTGAACTTCCTAAAAAGAATTCGATTGAATCTTATGTAGCAATTTTTTTAAAGGAGTAGAGTGCTTTGGAATTTTCCCACTTTCGAAAGGCTCACGTAGAAAATTGAAGTTACTTAGAAGGTTAAAATGTTTGTACATTTTAAAAAGTGTGGTTTGTAGAACGGTAAAAGAAACAGTGTTTTTTAATTTTACTTTTTGTATTAGTTTATTTCTTTTCACTATAAAGCATTGAAGCAGAATATTTTTTTCTAATAGGGGGAAGTCGGGCGAAACTCCCCACCACCCTCCCTTTTTACTTTCCGAACATGTACCATGTAAGGAAAGTATTGTAATCATGAAAAAATTCGAATTCGAGATTTTGGTGTATTGACACGTTTTGGGGTCTTCTGAATTCATTTATGCTATTTTTACGAGATGTATGTATGTGTGTTTGTGTGTATGTGAGTGAACACGATAGCTCCTGAACGGGGCATGCGATGGAGCTCAAATTGGGTATATGTGTTATAAACCACCGTCGCAAGACCGGTATTGATTTTGGTGTGTATAGGACTCATAGTTTTTCTACAGGGCTACGACAAAGATTTCTTTTACATTATGGCCTATAGGGAGAAATTCTTGAAAATGCGCCAGCGTTTAATCGGTACTTCCGATTGAGCTCAAATTGGGTATACATGTTATAAACCACCATCGCAAGACCGGTATTGATTTGGGTGTGTATAGGACTTATAGTTTTTCTACAGGGTTACGGCAAAGATTTTTTTTACATTATGGCTTATGGGGAGAAATTCTTGAAAGTGCGCTAGCGTTTAAACGGTACATTCCATTGAGCTTAAATTTGGTATATATATTTGAATAATTCATCGATTAAAATTTATTTAAATGCTTGGTAATGATCTTAATCGTAAGTGTTCGGAAAGTCGAGTGGAGTCACTCCAGATTTTTTTTCTTTGTTGTTTAACTAAGTTCAGACACGTTAATAAAATTTATTCATTTTCTATTTGAATGATTAATAAATTCTTTAACCCTTTGAGGCGCAACCCTTTCCCAATGCTGAAAAAAGGGCAGCCGTTGCCATCTCTCGAATTAACTACCAGCAAGACGGCGGACGATCGAAACGTTCATCGCGTGCCACAGATCTAGAGACCCTTTTTTGACGACAGCCGGCTGACGATCGTCCGCCATCTTGCTGGTAGTTAAGTCAAGCGATGGCAACGGCTGCCCTTTTTCCAGCATTGGGCAATCGATCCATCTGTTGTCGCATTCTTCCATTTTTCAGCAGATGTCACTGCCGTTAAAAATAATCGTGACCATTTTTGTTACGGGAAATGACGTGCTAAAAAGTAAAGGATTCTCGTGGAGCTATGTCACCCGCAACTATTTTTATAGAAATCAAATCTATTCTTCGTGACTGGCAGCAGTCAAAACACCAGAGTTTGGTGTTTCCAGAGAGAGAACACTGCGCGTTAAAGGGTTAACAACAAAAAGAAACTTTTTTTTTTTTTTTGTAAAACAACCTTTGTGTGTGAATTAATAATTTTTTTGGAATTATGCAGAAAGAACAGAACTAACATGCAGAAGTTACACTTTGATGCATGCAGATACACATGCAGATAGAACATGATACACATGCAGAAAGAACAGAACGATGTTAAGTCTATGTATAAACTATTTTTAATGATTATTCCTCAAAGACATGAGTGTGGCTTGCCATCTCCCTTTAGTCCCGAACACGCCGTGGCCACTACCACTGTACCAAATTTGGTCACGATTGCTATTATCTCCTGTTGAAAATATAAATTTCCCGTTTGTGAGAATGCACCGCTTAAGTTAAAAATTCTGAATTCATGTATGCTATTTTTACGAGATGTGTGTTTGTGTTCACGTGAGTGAACACGATAGCTCCTAAAAGGTGCACTCGATTGAGCTCAAATTTAGTATACATGTTATAAACCACTATCGCAAGACCGGTGTTGATTTTGGTATGTATAGGACTTCTGTTTCTTAGCCCTGTAAGAAAACTATTTCTCTTACATTATGGCCAATGGTCAGATATTTTTGAAAGTGCCCTAGCGTTTCAGCGAAGCACTCGATTGAGCACTAATTTGACATGTATATAAAAGATCATTCACATGATCTGAATCGATTTTGCTGTACATAGAGTTGATAGTTTGTCCGCAGGGTTGCAAAAACAATTCTTGCGGCCTAGGGACGTAAATCATTTAATGTGCGCTGGTGATGTCTGAATGGTGCATTCGATTGTCATAAAATTAGGTACGCATATTATAGGTCATTGTTTTACATACTGCATAAATTTTAGCGAGTGTAAGCCCAACCGTTTTTTACAGCGCTACAAGAAAGTATTCTTATACATTGAGGCTTATGAATGAAATTTATTTAAACGCTTGGTATGGAGGGCTTGGAAAGTCGAGTGGAGTCACGCTAGAATTGTGTAACTGTACAACTGAGGAGTTTTTATTTATTTATTTATTTATTTTTTATAAATAACTGAGTTTAAAACATTCAATGCTAGTTCTAACATATAGTATTATAACTATCTTTTCTAAGCACCAATAAATTAATGCTCCAATATTTTTGTGTGCTTCAAGCCGCATTATTCAAACATTAAAACACTGTTATCATGCTTAATTATCATAATTTGAATTCCTTAGAAGTTCAAATAAGCAGTGTTTAATTCGACCAAATGTTTTGTTTTTTTAAGCATCACGCTTATTTTAATTGCAGCATAAATATTCTCTTACTTTAAAATTTACTGCACTCTGGATGAATAATTAATTTCTCATTATCATTTCCAACCAATGAAATTCAAATTACAATAGACTTTCCCCTCGCTTTCTCTATATTTTTCTTATTTTGTCTTTCCTTGAAACATACAGATACTTCTTTCAAAGTTTATATAAAATCTCTGGGCACTTCCTTTTTTTGACATGGATAAATTTCCCTTGGGTATATTGGCAGCGCCTGAAAGTTTAACGCAAATACTTAATAGAATTTAAAAGTACACGAGGAAAATACAAACTAACCAACAATAATGTTTACATTCGTTGGGAAGGGAGAAACTTGTTATATGAAATAATTCTCTAGAGCATAGAAACATATAGTCAGTATTCCAGTCTCATTTCAGAAGATGATTTCTATAAACAAAACTCGTAGTAAACAAACAAAACGAACGACTGAGATTTTGTTAGAATTCGTAAAACTTATGAGCTTAATTCAGAGGAAAAGTTATAAATATATTGTTTGTAAACTAAGTATCGAACATAGATATGAATTAATCATAGTTTTAGTATAAAAAGAAAAAAAAAAAACTAATTCTGGTTTGGATTTTCAAATCTTTAACCACACGTGTAAAGCAGTTGTCCAATTGTTAGAGTATTTTTTATTAACATAAGTAAGCAGCATGCGAGATTCATAAAATCTTCAATGTTTTGCTTCTCCATTACAAAGGTGAAATCAGAATAAAATATTTATTATTACGTGATCTTTTAAATTTTTTTCTCTGTCACGATATTATCTTTATTTAACAAAATATGCAAATTGAGTCACAAATAACGGAAATACGTTATTTATACACTACGGTTATATATAATATGGGTTTATTAAAACTATTCCAACGTCCCCTATGGTTCGATGTAGTTTAAGATTTACCATCTTCAAGCTAGAAAGTATCTTGGCAATGCTTTCAAATTATACATCTTTAAATTTTAGAAGGATTTATTTTTTCTCTTGGCATTTACTTTAAAGATGGATAAATTATTAAAACTACAAAAAAAGCCTACATTTAAAGAAATCTGGAGTGATCATTACCAAGCATTTAAATAAACGCTAGCGCACTATGAAGAATTTCTTTCCATATGCCATAATGTAAAAGAATCTTTGTAGTAGCCCTGTATAAAAACTATAAGTCCTATACACGCCAAAAATCAATACCGTTCTTGCGACTGTGGTTTATAACATACATACAAAATTTGAGCTCAATCGAATGCCCCGTTCAGGAGCTATCGTGTTCACTCACATACACACAAACACACATACACACACACGCACATACACACATACATACATACATATATCACGTAAAAATAGCATAAATGAATTCAGAAGACCTCAAAACGTCTCAATACACCAATATCTCGAAGTCGAATTTTTTCATGATTGCAATACTTTCCTTACATGGCACATGTTCGGAAAGTATAAAAATATCGCATTTGTATTTATTTCCTGCACCAAACTTCCCCCACCAACAATCCAAATATCTCGCGACCTCAATATTAAACTGACAACAGAAGTATCGGGCAGGAGCAGTATCGATTTTACCAACGTTTGATTATTTTACATTAGGAGGAGTTTATTCAAGCTGCGGTTGATTTCTGACGTAAATACAGAACCACTTGGCTTCAGGAGGAGTTGGCAAATTTGCGTTCTCAGGACTGTCCGGAGTTTCGACGATAAGGGTGATTTACATTCCCTTTTAGCTTGTGCAGTTCCCGCAAGTTTTAATCTTGCATGCACGCGAAGTTGCTATGGATTTATCGAAAACTGTTAGAATAAACTAACTAGGACATAACAGGGAGCCGGAGTGAAATATTCTGGAGCATTGCGAAATGTTTAGGCATCCAAATATATGTCTTGTAAGATGTGTGTCACGGATATTTAGCGGGTGCAAAATGCAGATTTTTTTTAATTCTAGCTTTATGGAATTGAAGTTTTTTTGATAATTATGTTTCTACGCTTGATGTAAAGGTTATTGTAAATGTTTAACCCATTAGGTTACCAATAACCTGCTTTATGGAATTGAAGTTTTTTGATAATTATATTTCTACGCTTGGTGTAAAGTTATTGTAAAAGTTTGATTAATTAGAAGTAGTGGGATAAAAAAGAATACAACTATCTCATGACTGAGTTAGCTTATTAGACGTTTTTCTGTACTGGGTGTGTTTAGTAGTGGTGCAGTGTAAAGGTATTTTGATGTATGCTATTAAGATATTTGATCAGATTCCCTTATTTCTTTTAATTTAGACTAAATAAATTTGATATTTTCAGCATTATCATCTCATTTTAGAATAAAGTAAATGGAATCTGTATTAAATAATTTCATACAAATAAAGGAAATATTTTTTAAATTAATTTCATATTAACGCACAGATAATCATCCAAACAGATTATGAATGAATAGAATATCACTGGCACCATTTGGAATGTAATTATGGAATCGAAAAAAAAATGTGTCATTCCATTGGAAAGCGTTGAAATATCGATTGGATACGTTGAAATAGTACAGTTTACGAAAAAATTGACGCAGAAGAACTCTGATGGATATAGAAAGTTAATTAAGAGAGATGATTGTTTACACCAGCGTTCCCGTACAGGTGGGCCGCCCTCCCCTAGGGACAGAGTATTTTCAAGGGCGCGAGAAAAACAGACAAAGAGAAAGTGATAATGAATCTTATAAAATATCATCTTATTTGTTTTTGTTTTTACTCAGAAACACACTGATTTTCTCTTAAAGGGTTTATTCAAACTTTACTGATAACGTTATTTTGTAAAACAAGCAACTAAATGTCCATCATTGAAGAATAAAAAACTGAATCCATGCTGAAAAATGTGAGGGGGGAGGGCACCAGCGTAAGTTAGCCTTTGTTGGGCAGGGGGGGGGGTTAAAATGTTCGGAACCGCTGGTTTAGATTATTAAAATAATAAAAGTTTATAACAAACAGTCAGTTTTTAATCAAGCCCTATGAAAATGACCCTTTGTTAGGGGGGGCGCGACAACCGGCTAACGATTAATGACTTCCTCAATTAAAGAACATAAATAAAAAGATCCTAATTTTTATTTTTGAAAATAAAATTTAATGCTAAATTTAAATTTTTTAGGCAATTATGACCATTTAAAGTTAAATAAAATAGAAAGAATTGCCGGCGACGTCATTTTTCCGTTTTTTAAAATCCACATGTACATGCCAGAAATTTATCTTTTACGTCTTGCCTAAGCAAAAATTGGAGAATGAGATGATGATGATAGTCTGGGAACAAATGAGTTTAATAAGGAAAGTCAGCTAACGTTTCAACAGCTTTTGTGACGCGTTTATTAACCCTCTAATTAGGGTTGCTACAGGCGCGTAGCCAGTAAAATTTTTCGGGGGGGGGGGATATGCGCCCGGAAAATTTTTCGAGAGGGGGATATGAAATTATATGTGTATAAATAGACGGAATTTCATCACTAATCCAAAAATTTCGGGGGGCGGATATATCCCGATATCCCCCCCCTCCCCCCTGGATACGCCTGTGGGTTGCCAACCATCCCACGAGAGCCGAGACGTCCCGTTTCTAAGGCTTAAGAGAACGCGTCCAGCAAAAGATGTGTGAGGGATGCCAAATGTCCCGTTTTTGAACAAAATACTTCATTATAATTTATTTAATTTATTTAATTAATTATAATTTATTTAATTTATCAAATTATTTAATTATCTCAGAGATTTTGAACATTAAGTTATTTCCTAAAAAAAATTGTTGTCGTTGTGTGTGATTCTGGCAACGCTACACTAGGGCGATCTGCCAAGGGGGGGGATGCCTTGGTGGGATTACTTTCTAAGGGGTTCTAACGCGTATTCACGTTACATCCGGAGAAAACCTACCAAAACTCCAGACCGTTAGATCGACAGCCGAAGGATGGGACCCGAACCCGGGACCTTCACACTTCGGCCATCTACCATTTTCAGGGTCATAACCACTGTGTCATGGTGAGGCCCTAAAAAAATTTGATCTCAGCAGCACTGATTGAATACTTTAAGTCTCTTTTCTAAACAAGTAATATTACGATTGCAGTAAAAGTAGTTTAATATATCCTTTTTCCAAAAAAAAAAATAATAATAATTATTATAATTTTAGTAGAAGATGCGATTTAAATCTTTTTATCTTTTTTTTTTTTTTTTTTTTTTTTTTTTTTGTCTGAAAACTGCTTATTTTTGTGAATTCCAGTACTTAATTCTGTGGATTTCAACACTTATTTTTGTGAATTTCATGCCAATTTTTTGTTAAAATTATTGAAAAAACAGATTAAAAAGTAGTGTAAAATGCCAATGAAGGGACGTTTTAATCGGCTGTGTTTTTGTGAATTGACCGTTTTAATCGATTGTAATTCTGTAAAGGGGCCGTTTAATCGATTATATATTTTGTGAAGGGGCCGCAAAATGCACCCAATTGTCGTGTGCATCGACCCCTGCTTTTTGTTTTTTTTTGTGAAAGAAAATGAAAAATTTATTTATTCTAATTACAAATGATAGTACTATTTGTTTTTATCACAGAGATGGAAGATTTTAATAATTAATGTTACTTTTTCATTAGTTTGCTTCCAATGCCCATGGTAACGTACATGCTACCATCCTTTAAACGCTATTTTTTTACGTTAAACGTTTCAAAATGTAATTTTGAAGTCATTAAAACCATTAATTGTACCTTTAAATAATAGTAGTAGTTTGGGTTCACAGATGCTAGCATTAATGAATGAAAAATATTTTAGAAGCAACATAGATGAAGTCAACAAAGAAAAGGTGTTTCCAATGGTAAGTTTTTCCACTATTTTAATAATATTTAATAATCAGAAAAAATAATAATTGTCATTTATAAGTTACAAAATATGTTTTTAACACTAGATATAATTTTTAGATTTCATATAAAATGTTGAGATGAATTAAAAAAATTACGGTAACATTCTACCATTAGAAAAACATACAAAAAAAATAACAATTCCCGCAAATTTTTATTATATTTAAGTTGTTCGAATTAAAAGAATATTTTTGCTTGGTAATTTATTATGGAGGGTATTCTCTACCTGTCTTTAAAAATGTTTTTCATGCACCCTGCATAACGTGTATAAAAACACCTAGAAATTAATAAATTCGAACTAAGCAGAGTTAAACAAGACGTACAAGAGAATATTGACGCATGGGTTCCAACGATTTTTTCCCCCACAGCAAATAAACTCTTTGGATGCATGATAAATAGTCCCCCCTTTTCTTACACAATTTTAAACACATCCAAAACTTCCGTGCTCCAGCAGCAAGCGCAGCATCGAACGAAAAGTGACGGATCAAAAACCGTCGGTGTATAATAATACTGCTACCGCCTCCAGGAATAGAGCCGAAGAAAATTGCCTACTGCTTGAAGATAGATCGCTTTCCGATCCTGACAGTGACTGATGTTGTAAATAATTTTCCAGGATCCTTGGATACTAGGTGGTGGTAGTGGTAGTGGATGGTGGTGTGGTGGTGGAATGGGGGGATGGTTGCATTTTTGCGCCGGGGATATTCGATTAGTAAAATGCCACTGAGAGTGAACTGTTTTTCAACCTTTAATTTAATCTTGAATCTCCTCCGCTTTTCTTATGGCGCCGTGTTTAAGATAGTATGTATACTTCCGTGCGATGAGATTTTTTGTGTGTGCGTGTGTCTTGGGGGGGGGGGGAGGTATACTCGAAAAATAAATGGCGCGTAAAATTCATACGGGAGGGCCTGCTCATTTTGGGTAGCGCGAACTTCTTTAAAAGAAAGTGATGAAATTTCGAATCAAATGGCGAGAATTGTACTGGAGCTATGCTCATCATTAACCCATTTATGCCTAGTGTCCCTTTTTTGGGACGGCATTTTCGCTGGTAGTCGAAAACGTTATTTATTTTTCCTAGCCTTTATTCATGACTACTGAGTCTCAACTCTACAAAATATTTTAACATGACCAATGATTTATGCCTAGTGTCCCTTTTTAGCGACGGCATTTTCGCTGGTAGTCGAAAACGTTATTTATTTTTCCTAGTCTTTATTCATGAGTACTGAGCCTCAACTCTACAAAATATTTTAACATGACCCAAGTAGGATGTTGGTATTTCGATTTTTATGCATAATGATTTTAAAAGAAATCATCCCTTGTTCAAGAAGTTGACATCAGAAGTATATCTATTATTTCTGTTATCAGTAAAAATCGAAGAAAGTCGCAAAAATATCCAGGCACAAATGGGTTAAGGTGTTTTCATTTTTATCAGTTAAATGTCTGAGGGTGGGGGGGGGGCGACGTACATGGAGCAATCGCAAAAATATTAAAATACTTGGGAATTTTCTGCCCTTTTTTGTAAGATTAAGTGTATAAATGTGCTTCCACAGTTTGCACCCCCACCCCCTTCGATATTTTTTTTCCTTTAAAGTGGTGCAATGGCTGTATTCGTAAAATGGCTTGGTGCAATGGCATTCGTAAATGGCTGCATCGTTGCACGAGTTTTCGTAAGAAAACTGGACTTCGTAAGAAAACTTAATAAGCGTCTAAAAGTTTTGGCGAATAGGATTGTTAGTGCTTACATTTTTAAGATTAATATAATTAATCTGAAGTTATGCTCAATAATAAATAAGCTTTTGTGTTCTACTTATTACAAATAATTTCACGCTTGATTAAAAGAAAAGTAAATGCTAAAATTGTTTAGTGGGGAAAAATTCCCACAAGTATTTACATTTTTAATTAATAGAGTTTTTCTAAAGCTATGCCCATCGATACGATACGTTTATGTTAGATTTATTACAGTTAATTGCACATTTGATGCACGAGGAGTAAACGCTAGTATGAATTCAGTGGAAAGAATGAAGCATTTTAGGGTTTATATTTTTAAAATTAATAGGGTAATCTATTAAATGTAATATATATATATGTATAACGTAACACTTTTAAAGAGTTGTGTGCATAACTTTTAAGCTTTTCTCTTCCACAAAAAATTTTCTGATTCAACGAAAAATTAGTATAACTCTTGACCGTGGAATTCTTAAACTGAAGGCACAAATGTACACGAAACAGTTCACTATTAAATAAAAATTAATTATATGTAAAATCAATTAAATATTATTACTTTAAATTCGAATATGATATCCATAGAAGTATGTCAATAGTCACTAGCCTTACCCAAGATAGCGATTTGAGAATTTATTATAGAGCGAAAGTAGAATTGATAACTAGTATAAAAAATATATTTTTTTTGCCTCAGTATAGTATTTTAAAAGTACGTTACTATGCAACTTTCAGATTATTTGGAGCTTGGGAAGTTAGCGAAAAATGTCATGCCACATTGATTATTGTAGCAGCTTCCAAGCGGTTCTAATATTCAGGAGATGCTTCTCTTCTGTCTACCATTGACACTGCGAGATTAGTAGCTGAGAATCCCTCGAATACATTTTACAAGTCCATAGAATATGCCCTTTTGCTTGTAAACTCGTGCTGCTAGTTTTCGTGCAAAAACTGGAATAGGTGATTGGTGGTCCTGGTATAGAGTTTAAGAACGAATTCCATTTATTCAGTTTTGTTGCTTGGGTGAGGCGTTTGCTTACCAGAACATCCTTAGAGGAACTGTAAACAAAATATCGGAAACTGCATCAACTGGATCCTAATTCAGTTGATTTATATTTTCAATTAACTGGGGGGGGGGGGGAGGGGGGCACTCAGTGGACTTAAGGAACGATTATCATCTGGTTGAGATTTGAAAAATGAGAGTATTATAACGACTGCAGAACGATTGCTACTGGTTGAGCATTTACAAACACACTCTCGATATTAAAACCGTAGATTTATGAATACAAGGAGATAGCATTAGCGATCTACAGCATTGGACCAAATGTAGTAACCAGGTTGGTCTATGTATGGCGGAACATTTTGTCTGTTTCTTTTTAAATAACAGAGAAAGATGCACGATTTTACTGTTTAAAAGTAAAGATGCACAATTATGTGTTACAATAGTTGTAAGTTTTGCAGTTAAATCAAATGCGTAATTATTCTTGTCGCCAACTTTGGCGACATAACTTATTTAAAATGTGAACTGTCATCATAGAACAAACATCACAGTCATATTGCAATGTGATCTAGCAATATGGCGGATTGGTTACAGTTTCGGCTTCACTATCAGATAGTTAATGCCGTCTCAATGTATTCATATCTCTTATGATTAAAACTCATTGTTTTGTGTTCCTAAGAGTTAAAAAAGAGCTCATAAATTTATAAAAAATCAATTGTTAATTCTGTTACAGATTGGCTGAATAATATAAACATGAACAACATCACAGCAAGATATAACTGAAATCTTCCTGGAAAAGCATGTGCGGGTTTTATAAAATGTTATTTATACAAAAGTAAGTGTTTTACGTTTATTGCCGTCCATACAAGACTTAAAATTCAAGCTTGGATAAAATTTATCAGTTTTGTGGTATCCTTTGCAAGATTCTATTTAAACAGAGACGTCGTCTTAATTATTAGACAATCTATAATTTTAAATCAATATCTCAGGTGAAATGAAAAGTTTCACATATTCCTACCTAAATATATATCCTAGCTGAAGCTAATGATTCAGAAGTTTGCATGTATGTGATGTTTGAAACGCAGGTGTTCGATAAGAGATGATTTTTCAAAATGCAAAGTCTGTGGGGGTAGCTGTCCAAAGGCTTCCTTTCACATCCCTTCCCTGCTCTACGAAATAAGCGATGACTGTAAAAGATAATACTGTAACACACACGAATAACTAAAAATCCAGGATACATTTTGAAATCTGTCTTTTATGGAGGTTTTAGCGGCGAATTGCCACTTTATTTTATTTATTTGGGGGTGGGGAAGGAAAGAATGGGTATCTATGAAATAGTTATTTTAAAATTACATAAATAATACATAAAAAGTACATAATATGTACATTATGTACATAAAAAGTACATAAATAAACTATACAAAAGTATGTAACAAATTAAACGTCAGGCACAAATTTTCTGACATTAAAACTTTTGAATTTAAATTTTTAGAAAGTACATTCCGGTGCATCTAATACAAATTAAAAGAGCATTTTTATTTTAGTCGTTTAAAGTTTAAATACTAAATACTTTATAATGTGCTCATCATTGACTTTAATAATTATATGTTGATAATGATCACGAGACAATACTTTATAAATAATGTACTTCAGGGTATAGACAAATATTTCTCATATTCATAAAAAAGCACTTAAAAATCGTTGGACTTACACATATTAATCTGTATTCTTCATCTAGGTGGTACAGAAAGCAAAAGCAAAAAAAAAAGTGATTAAACACATTCATACTAACTATCGGAAGAACATTTAAGTCGTAGATAGCTTTTAAAGACAAGTGAGTAATGTGTTGAAAGAAAAAAGGAAACAAAAGAATTGACAGTAATGATGAGATATAACATGTGACTTAACAAAAACATCAAAGGGTCATTTAGTTTCAGCGGCACGAACTGACCTGTGAACGGGGAAGATGGGGGGGTTGGGGGAGGAAGGAAAGAAAGAAAGTTTCAGTTGAAATACATCAGCTTTTCTCTGTTTTACTTCCAGTGTTTTCCCGTATTTCTCAGTGACGGAATTCTTTCAAAATGTCTGTTCTGAGAGATGGTGTGTGTTTTGGGGTATTTTTGTTTTTTGCTCTTGGTCATTTAATAATGTAGTTTTGTATGAAAAGAGTTATTTTGAATACTTTAAGAATGTATTTGTTTTGGTGTATGAAAGAACTACAATTCAGAGGTGAGCGTATATAACTCAGTTGTAGAAACAGCGCGTAATATTAAATGTACGAAAAAAATTTTTTTTCAAAAATAATAAAGTAGAAATAAAAGTTTGGATACTACATGTAAATTTGTTGAAAGAAAACACAATAAGAAAAGGCAGCTTAATTGTGTAACATCTTAACATCTTATTTATGGCAATTTGGGTGTTAATCAGTGCTGTCACATTTTATATTTTAAGTGCTTTTGTTTATATTACAACGTGTATACGTATCAATGATGCCACAAATTAATCATATGAGATGTCATTTTTCATTATTACTCTGGATCCTTTGGAAAAATACAATTTACTAAGGCTCTAATTATAGATTGGCTTTCGTCTTGTAATAAATTCCTCATGGATTGTATATCAATAAATACTGATGATTAATCAAACATTTAAATCTACTTTTTAGTGAGTTGTAATCTGAATGTTACTGCTTTTTAGGTCGTATTTTACATTTTTTACTACAATCGGCAGTTGTTTTGTTTTAGCTTTTTATTATTTATCACAATTATTACAATCATTTGGCATACGATAGTCGCAAACATTTTCAACTATAGCACTGCGTATCAAATTTTGTAATTTGAAAAGTTAATCATAGTTCGTTTGCCGCATATTCGTATGCAATACTTCAAATGAAATGCAACTATTTGAAACCGAAATTATTAAAAACGCCCAAAGCTAAATAGAGAACGTTTTTTCTTCGTTTTTTTTTAGTTTTACACTTAGAATACATTTATCAATTTCATTTTAGATGATTTGTTTCCACTATCATCAATCTTTTAAAAAATTTTCATAGAAACATTTTTCTTCACTACTTCTTAATTTACTTCTTTCCCTTTTGAGAATAGCTAGAAAAAATAGTTTAAACTTTTTTTATTTTTTACCCCTTAGAAAATACTTTAATCTCGAACTCAAGGCGTGTAATTTAAGCTTTAGCTGTGTGCACAGTAAATTACCTTTCTAAAAAATAATAAAGAAGAATTAAAATTAAAGAAATTAAATTTAAGAGTGCTACAAAAATTAATTTTTATCAACAAAGATGCACAAAATTTAAATAAAAGTAAGCGTTTCTTCTAAATAAAAATTCTTTTGAGTGTTTTTAAGATTCAGAAGTCATCTTTAAGTTTATTTTATTTCAAAAATAAAATTTCGCAAGTTTTTAATTTCAAATATGTACTTTTACAAGTACTTTTTACGGTATGTCACAGTATGTTATTTTTCATTTAACTAGTGCAGTGTCACAAAACTTACTTATTCTTAAATGTATATTTAGGTAACGTATCTCATATTTGAAAATATTAGATAAGTATGTACTTCATACTATTTTATTTAAGCTCATAAACTAAAAATAAATAAATATAAGAAAATTTGCATATTCATTAACTTTATTAAGCGTTTTTCGGTCTTACCACGTTTTGAAAAATAAAATATGGTTCATGTAATTAAAGACCGTTCTCTGAATTGGTTTTCCAATTGAAGCTTGTAATCATTGATCAAGTGGAGACACTGAACATTAAGAAATGGCTGAAGTGTGCTGCTGTCTATTTAAGCGTCTGGAGGTTATGGACTGTTTCCTCCTAATGCAGCGTGAATAAGCGCGAAAACCCAAAGTCCTACTCCCAAGGCATTCCTCTTTGAGGCAAATATCCCTCATACCTTATCCAAACATTTAGAAAAAGTAAAACCCGTAACTGCAAATTATAATCACAGTTACATTTCGTTTAAAAAAAATCAGAAATACGCAAAACTGGTATTTTCTGTGATTTAAATACATAAAAGAAATTATTAGGCCATGCAGTAGCAAGTGTATACATTATCATATGCTTTGAGTTACAATCAGAGCCTGATCATAGATGGACAGGGCCCCGGGGCAAGAGGTTATTTTGCAGCCCCTATATTATCACAAGCATTTTAACTTACTTTTGTTTGCTGTTGCATTTTCCCGACATAAAAATGAAACATTTTTTAAGAATACTAAAATTGAATTAAAAATTACCTATTTATTTATACTTATTTAGAGCAAGACTATGTATTTAAAAGTGATTTTAATATTTTTTGAGTCCGTTTGTATTATTAGCGTATGGGTGCGTTATTTCAAGGAATGGCAATTACGAGGCACGGGAGCAATGTTTCTCACGCCAAAAAATTTTCTTGATACACCAAAAAGTTCAAAATTTTCTTTCCTTCATCATAACATAAAAAATGTTAACTAATGGATATTTTGTGATAAGCATAAATATGGCCATACCATTCCTTTTTCAAAAACTCCTAACTTCTTGTTTATGGATCCATGAGTCTTTAAGACCATTGAATTAGAAGAACAGAAAATAAATCTCCAAGTCCATTTATTGTTAAAATTTATGCGATAGATATTACGAATGAAATTCAGTTGCGAAAAAAAATATTATTGCAGTGTATATGAATATGTAATAAATCATGATAACAATAAATCGGGAGATTTTGGGGCCCTTATTTTTCCGGGCCCCCGAGCTATTGCCCTGCATGCCTGTGTGATAATCAGGCTCTGGCTACAATTACAAACACAAAAGATTTCCTCCAAGTACTTAAGCTCATCAAATGAACGTGACTTAAAATTACGCCTGTTTATCCAGCTGCACATTTAAAGTATCGAATAAAGGAAGGAAGAAATAAAAGAAATAAAGGAAGGGATCTCCGGTAAGTTTTCATTCCGAAGTTCAAATCTTTTTACCAAATTAACTTCGGGAGAAAACCAGTTTAAGTTGTCTTTTAAAATCAGTTTACAAAACAGCTGCACCTGTTTAACGCAAGCGGCTGAAAGTGAAAAGCAAGAGGAAATTCGTAGTCAAAAACATTAGTTGATTGTGAAAGGGAAATATGAAAAGAAAGCAAAGCGAGCTTCACTGGAAAGAAGAAGCAATTTATAGCTGGTGCGGTGAAATGCAATGAAGAAAGAAAGTAAGAAAAAAACAACAGAAGTTAAAAGGATTTCTTTCATTCTTTTTTTTTTTTTTTTTTTTTTTTTTAATTTGGCTTTCTTCTGCCACCACTATTTTTCTATTATCTCGGATATTTTCGGATGCATGAAAGTGGAAAATTGGTTGGAAGTAAAGTATAAAATTGTTTTCTTCCCAACATAGCTTTAGGAAATTTGGGAAAATTAAAAGAAAGTAAACAGTTTTAAAACGCAGAGTGTGTACAGAGACGGAGGCCTAAATAGATAGCATTGTAGTTATAGTTCGTTCCGTAGAATATAGAGAATTTATGGTTCGAATTGATTGGAATCCTTGTATAGTAAAATTTTGTCTGAAAGCTATTTATTTTCAAATATCATTTCTAATAACTAGAAAAAAAAATATTTTTTTCAAATTTTAAATTCTGTTTTATAACGAAAGTAAAATTGAGTAGTTCTTCAGTGCGTTTTTTTTTGTTTTTTTTGTTTTCGTATCTTATTTATAAACACAGCATTAACTTTCATATTAAACGTGCGATTTTCCTTTCTTTGGCTCTCAACCAAATTAATGACCGGGTGGATAAGACAATCAAAATGGTAGACGGCCGAAGTGTGAAGGTCCAGATTCCTGACCTGGCCTATAGCGCGGCTTTCGATCTAACGGACGGGATTTTTTGGTCGGTTTTCTCAAGATGTAATGTGATTACGCTTTAGAACAACTTAAAAGGTCCTCCGACTAAAGTACCCCCCATTCTAGGCAGATAGCCCTTGCATAGCTTTGTCATAGCGCAACATAAGAGTTTAACTAAATTAACTGAATTACGTTATGTAAGATTAAATGTCGTTTCCTATGCATAATTTAATTATAGATCTTGGATGATTTATCTGAAGAATTGGAAGGGGGGCATGCATGTTACAGAGTGTATACCTTATTTTCTTCAAACCTGTACTGATTTGGGCTTAGTTTGTACTTTGCTGCAGAAAATAAACTTTTTTTTGTATTTTTCGTAGGTTCAGTTACACACATACACATACAGGGTTCCCAAAATCCTTGACTTAGGCTTTTATTTCATGTATATTGATCATAGATATGCATAATAAATTACCAAGTAACATATAAAAAAAGTACAGAATTTTATGAAATCGATTTCAATGTTCAAGTTATTAAATTTAAGTAAATACCTAGCATTTAAATTTTTATATTTTTCCCGTACAAAAGATCTCAATTAGTAAGTTGTGCCCCACACACTGAGGCAGTGGTAATTATGTGAGCATGAATTATTCTATGTTTCCTTTGAAGGTATAAATAATCTTTTAAAAACAACTGTGCCTTCTTATCATGCAAATCATTTATTCGAAATCCATCATCCAAGAAAGAGGGCGTCGGAAATTAATAATCGGTGGCAGACAGTGGATCAGCGGACAGTGCAGTACAATGCAGGGCCAAGTGTTTCACACAGTTCAGCGGACACTGTTGGATATAGGACTGCGTAGCAGATATCCCACTTGTGTGCTTCTGCTTGCCAAGTGTCATTGTCAACTACGCCTGCAGTGGGCACGGGAACATAGAGACTGGACCACGGATATGTAGAAGAGATTTGCCTGGTAGGAGGATGAATCCCGGTTTCTAATTCGTCACGTAGAAGGTCGTGTCAGGGTACTCAGTCCATAGAACTACACACCGTGTATGGTAGACAATGTGTATGGTACTTCTATGACTCGGTCTTCCAGGGGAAGAGCTGCTTCCCTCTCCCCAGCAGCTCACAGCTCAAACACCACCCTGTACCAATATATCGACTTTGTGTGACCGCTGCTTAACCCTTTGAGGCTCAACCCTTCCCCAATGCTGAAAGAAGGGCTACCGTTGCCATCGCTCGACTTAACTACCAGCAAGATGGCGGAGGATCGAAACGTTCATCGCGTGCCACAGATCTAGAGACCCTTTTTTGACGACATCTGGCTGTGCGGCAGAGCCAGCCGTCAGAGTTCGGTGTTCCCAGAGAGGAAACACTGCGCGTTAATGGGTTAAATATTTGGTACAACCTGCCTCCAGTTCTCTCTATCAAGAACTCGTGGCATCCATGCCTAAGCGAGTAGCAGCTGTTCTGAGGGCCAAAGGAGATGCAACGCGTTATTGAATAGGTGGTCATAATGATTTCAGTGTATCGTTTGAATAATCTTTGCGATAGTAAGCATCTTACTCGATTACCACAAATGCTGATATTCTTTGTAGTTATCACAAAGAAAAATATTTGTTCCCTACGTTCCTCCGAATTATGTATACATTTAAATAATTCTCATTATTTACTATAGTAACTACATCTTCAAAGAGTAAATTTTAATTTAAACCGTCAAAATAATCTGAATGATTAATATTCACATCAAACTTAATGCAATTACTTTATCCTCTTTTCGTTCATACGAAAAGCATGTTAAACTTTTCAAAGCAAAAAAAATTGTCGCATATCGCAACCTCATTGAGAAAATGCGGTCATTAATAAACCGCTTTAACGCAACCTGCAACTGAATAAATTAAAGCAGTGAACAATTCTTGCTCATACGGAACAACCAAATAGTGAATGTCATATTTGCGAAGATTAAACTACTGCAAACTATATTTTCTTTTCTAAATAAGCAACTTGCTGCTATGTTCGTTTGTGCGCGAATAAAATCGCGTCTTGCATTCACATATGCTGCGATTAATTTAGCAATGCATTCATCTTCACCCACCGCTGAAGTATACACACAATAACAAATGCAGCGCATCTCGGAGACACAAAATTTATGTTCGTAGACCTACTTTTAAGATTTATTGCATAGCAAGGCACGCATTATGTCCAATGGAAAGAGCGGTAATGTCCTCCCCCCCCCCCTTTTTCCCCGTTTAATTTTCGAACTCTCGAGTATCCAGTACGCTCTCTCTTTTAATGAATTCAAATGTTATCTTCTGCAACAGGTACAACACGGAATTAAAATATTTACATTCAGTTTTGTAGACTAAAACATGTAAACCTTTTTTTTAATTCTGCGGATTTAACTTTGAGTGGTTATATTAGTCTGTGTCTAAAGGCTTTTTTTTGTGAGTACGATATTTTATAATGATCATTTTATCTCCTGGTAATTAAAATAATTTATCTAACATAGTGTAGTTATATTAGCTTTTATCTAAATTCGCTAAGGTTTTACAGTGATTGGCTTGTATTGCGGCTTTCCAAATAATTTATCTAAGCTTGTGCAGCTTTTTTCATACAATATTTTTTAAACATTGTTTTATGTTTCAGTATTTCTAATACCTTAATTTTTTTACTCATAGAAATGATCGTATAGCTGTGCAAGTGACTACTTGGGAATGCACATTAATCAACAGATATTCCAATAAAGGATATTGATAGATAGGGACAAAAGGTTCAAACAGTTATAAGGACAAAACTGTTTGAACCAAGATAAACCCTTTTGAACTTTGATGGTAGTTGTTAAATTGAGTATCAGCATTTTGATTAAACAAAAGAATTCATAAGAACACTACTGTTATTATTATTTCAGTATAAATTTAGGATAGGGGGTGATTTTTTATATGTATGCAGCGTTAAACGTGTTTTGCATGACACAAATATTCTCCAATTCCTCAGAATATTTATTGATCAGCTGTTGTAGGTTCCTTAAAGTTCTGCAATTTCAGTAGGAAATCATTTATTTATCATCTTTGCTGGATCTTGTATGCGTATTCTGCTTTTCAAAAGGAAGAACCTATGTGTATCAAGAAACTTTAGGCATAATTTAACCCTTTAGGAATTTTCCACTATAATCTATTTCGTTTGACAGATTTTTACTGTTCTTTTAGTTTATTTTAAAGCAATCATCATGTGTGTTATCAAACAAGGTTTTTCATCTGATTTTATAATTCACAATTTAAAATTCGCTTTATAATCAAAATTGCAATAATTTCAAATATTATCCAATATAACTTCTCTAAAATGTAATTTAAATAGCATAATACGAATACAACATAAAAATATTATGACCGTGTGTTCGTAAATACGTTGGCTCGTATAACAAAAGAGGCTCGTATAACACGCTGAAAGTATGTGATGTATGATCACGAATGGCGACTCGTATAACACGGAATGTAGATAATCATTACGCCTGCGGCAGTGGTTTTTAATTAAGTGAACATCTTACACGGATAAAGTATAACTAAAAACAACCAAGCTTCTGCTCACTCTTCAGAGCTGAACTGATTAATTACCATAAAAGATGTACTTGGGACTTCTCTGGATGTTTGGATCTTGACAAATAGCCTCAGAGCAATTTAGCACCTGAGTAAATGGTCTTAAAATTTAGGACAAAATATCTATGTCGGTATTTGATGGCATAAAGGTGCTTTAACAGCAACGCAGGATTTACTTCCAATGGCTACCTACATATAACAGGTCCACATACACAGGAGACTTCAGACACAGGAAAAAGAATTGCGTCTCTTGTCTGTCAAACTCGGGTCTCGGCTTGACCTTTTCCAAACTAATACTCAAAAATGAGATCACTAACTAGAGGTTATGGAAGGTATCTCCGTCTCCCAAACATTATTCCCGAAAATTTCCTGGCAGTGCCCTTGCAGATAAGGGTGACATAAGTCCAGGTTACCATCAGCAAAGTCATGCGTGGAGACATCGAGAACCTTGCGTATGCCGATGGGCTGGAAAATATTCGAATTGCTCTAAATAGTCTTCACCCGAGGCCTCCCATTCCCACCTCTCGAACTGTGTGGGGCTACTGCATGAAGATTTGAAAACCACGCCTTTTCTGATGAATGACTGAGAACCCAGAAACTCTTAGACTTAGTCCATCTTTCGGCTGTATCATGAGGAATAAGCCACACAAACACCAACAACATATTTTAATAATTTCCCCCTATAAATGGGAGCGATCAGTCATGAAATATTGAGAAAATGCTTGGCAATAATTGTTTCCGAATGGATATTTCAGCCGTTTTATTTAATGAGTATTTTTTCATCTCTAGTATGTCTTTATTTGAAAGGAAACGACGTAACTTGCAAAACTTACGTGCAACGAGAGAGTGTCCTCCAAAATAGACAATTCTCTCATATCTGAAACGGATTAAATTTTTAAATACAGAGAATACAGTTAAAAAATATTCGTAGTATTATTAAAATATATTGTTATTTAAAAAAAAAAACACACTAGATTATTGTCAGAAATTAATCTTCAAAAATTCTGGATTAAAAAATAAAATTTCTTAAATTATGCTTGCGATTTTTCTGGCATTTCAAATCTTCAGAAAGCTTAAATGAATAATCCATTTCTTTGGAGAATACAAATCATTACAATCATTTTATGTCGAGTTTTTTCGATATCAGTGCACAGAAAACAAACTACAACATGCCCTGTTGTTCATTTACATATGATTAAGTATAATCTATGTTCATTTACGATACAGAATACAAAGCAATTTTAAATCTGAAACATTCAAAGTCATACTTAAAACATTTTTATAACAAGAAATTCATGACGTGTCATTAAAATACACTTTATATTTCTGGAATATTTATTCATCTGAGAAATTATTTAAATGACTTTTTTTTAAAGTTCTTAATGCCGAAAAGTTCCTAATTTATATTCCAAGAATAACACATTGAAAGAAGCTTACAGTCCATCAGTGCAAATCCCCACAACTGCATGTACACGGCGAATTTCTCTTCTCATTCTTGGGGAAAACTTCTAACTGAAAATACTTTTCTTTTCTTAAAAAAAAAAAAATGTAACTTCTATCCTTTGGGCGTGCAGTGATAAAAGGATTCTTTGAGGGAAAAAAAAAATATATTCGGAGTTGTGTGAGTACCCTCCAGCACTTGCAATCAGTTTCAACAAAAAAATAAAATAAAATAAAATAAAGAAACAGCTTTCACAAAATCAGAGCTATCGAAATCGCTCTTTAAACTTTTGAATACGCCAATGAGAATTTACAAATAGAAAAGATACGAAAATAGAAGTTTCTGATAGAACGTTTTCAAATTGTTTCTTTTCGTCCGCTGTCACATGATCGTTTTTTTTTTCTTTTCATTCTCCCCTTTCTCTGGAAAAAGTTTTGAAAATAGTTTTACACATCTTCCATCCGTTACGGTGAAATGAATTTCGCAGTATATGTATGACGTAATTTAAATGGTTTGTTTATATTTCGGAAGCACATATATATCACTTATTTTGTTAATGCCGTGTCTATACTTACAATGTTGAGAAAGCAAGTGTAGAATAAGATGACTAGGAAGGAACAGGAATTGCTGAGTGAGAAAAAAAGAAAGCTGAATAGAGTTTCACAAGTTACAGGGGAGAAGATGGTACACGTTCTTTTCAACTTTAAGACTCGTTTCTGAACTCCTAAAAGGATTTTGAACAGTGGTGTAGTCGAGGGGGGACGCCGTCCCCTACTTTTTTACTTCAGCCCATACGTCCCCCCCCACTTTTTCTAAGGGGGACGCTCATTTACAAGGTCTTTTTAAAAATTCTGTGATGAAATTGAAATTTTCGTTTTGTTCGCGCGAGAGCAAGTATATCGGTATAAGAATCAAAAGGAAACTTTTGTCTGTTTGAATAGACTTAACAAATCCTTACAATCCCATTTGTAAAACATTTCAGTAGTGAAAACATATCCATAAGAATAGAACAGATTATAATCTTCCTGAACGCACTCTTAGTAAAAAATGCGTTTCCGAATTACCGAATAAGTGACAAAAATCGGAGTAGCGAATAGTCACGTACCAATCCCAAAGAAAATCTGTCACTTTGATATTGGATTGTTGCCTCACCATTGCACAGTGGTTATGTTACTGGAAATGGTAGACGGGCGAAGTGTGAAGGTCCCGGGTTTGGATCCCATTGCGAGTCCGTCGACCTAACCGTTCGTAGTTTTCCGTGGTTCTCTCCGAAACTTTGCGTAAGTACGGGTTAGGCCTCCTTAGGAAGACCCCCACGGTGGGCACCCCACTTGTGTTGTCTTTCTGACGAGGATTTATAAGCGGGATTCGAGCCAAGCACACAAATCCGCTATACGTGTTCACAATAACAACAACAACATTGGATTGTTGACAAATGTAAATGAAAAAAGTTAAGTAGCTCCCATCGTGCGTCCGTAACCGCTCGGAGTTTCTCTCCGAAATTTTGCCAAAATACGGGTTAGGACCCCTTAGAAAAACCCCCATGGAGGGCACCCCCCCCTTGTGCTGTTCTTCTGACGAGGATTTATAAGAGGGTTTCGAGCCAAGCACACAAATCCGATATACATGTTCGCAACAACAAATCAGGTAGCTTACACGGTTGATCAAAACGGCTTAGTTTAGATTATTAACAAGTAATCAATAATTTAACAATGGGTTTTTTAATTAATCAATAAACAAATGATGGTTAAATTAATTTTATTGGTTGTTTAAGGAATAATTAAATTTAATGAATCCGATAAGCTTAGGTTAAATTTCGTCAAAAATGAGCGCCCCCCCACCACTTTTTTTCTTAGGACTACAACACTGATTTTGAAATAAAGTATGTTTCAGTAATCGTGTATTTTCCCTAGTATACTCAAAAATCTATCTTTGAGGAGAGTTTGGAATGTAGTACCTGTTTGATAAATAAAGAGACAATAACCACTAAAAATTTCGTAAAAAGTTGTAATTTTTACTTATACACATATTAGGCTATGGAGCATTCCATGTCAAATCAAACACAGAATTGTAAAAGGTTCACCACGCCATTTCAGATTTTTTCCAAATTTCGTGTTAATAATTTATAGAATGGGATAACTCCAAATCTCAATTTTGATGGTTCTACGATAGTTAATTTAAACCGACAAATTATGCAAATTTTTCAGTTTTCTGCAAGCTCCACCATTTTTTCACGGAATTTCTTAAATAACTCCTTACCTGTAGAAGCTACTGAAGCGAAAATTTGTTTCTAAGGGTAACTTTGAAGCTGTTCCCAAATATTTTATAAAAATTTGCGTATCTTCTATAGTTTAAGCATAAGCATTACATTTGCTAAAAGAACTCATGAATTTTCTTCGGCATGTTTGATCAAAATCTCATGCTTTAAATTTCTGTATGTTGTTAAGGTTCTGTATGTTTGTAAAACCACTGCATCCAAAACAATTTGATCTTGGCTTTCTGCTCAGGAGCTGAGCTAAAAAAAAAAATTTCCATGTGCCTTTTCGTATATTTTGTCTAGTAATAAGTTTTAAAGAGGCTGTCAAAGAAATGAATATGCAATTTAGAACTTATAATAGTACCTTTATTCAGCAAAGTAATCTTTTTTTATTTTCAAGCACCTGGCTCCAACGGTCAAGTAGCGCGCGGATGCCAGCAGCATAGGCTTCATCTTTTGATGCGAGAAGTCATCAATAGATTTTCGTACTTAGTCCACTGTCCGGAAGTGTACGGTAGACGGAGCTTATTCATCGACTAAAGTAGATCATAGTCTGAGGGTGCTATGTCAGGACTGCGCGCTGGATGTTCCAAAACTTCCCAGACAACCTTTACTAGCATGTCCTTGAGCGGCTTTCGCCACATGAGGCCTTGCATTGTCATGGAGCAAATTGACGGGCTGTAAATCTTAGCCTAACTAATGATCTAAACTCTACGGTTAATGGTAAGATACTCGTGTCATCGACTCACTCGAGATGTATAACTTTTATTGAGCAAATTGCAATGTTTCAGGAGAACAACAATGGATGAAATAAATGTAGTTTATACCTTTATGCAGCATTAATTCAGTATCCCTATTTGACAGCTGTTTCGGAATTTTTAGGATCTTAAAGTATTTTATTGTCTTCTCTATTTGTGAGAAAAGTCGATTTTTGTCACTATCACACTATCGTACATTTTTGCTCATCTCAAAAGCTCTTACAATCTTATTGAATTTTAGTTGGATGGAAAAAAATACTTATTTAATCAACATTTTATTTCAAATATCATGAATTTTATTACGAAATTTGATTTTAATTAAAAAAGTACTGAAAATCCCAAATAAGGTTTCGTGCTTATTTAATTCAGCATATTTTAATGGGTCTAGTACTAAGTTTTAAACCGCGTGTTAAAAAAATTTAATTCAGTATATTTTAATGGGTCTAGTACTAAGTTTTAAACAGCGTGTCAAAAGAATGAATATTCAATTTAGAACGTAAAATACCTTTATTCGTCAAAGTAATCTCCATTATTTTCCAGAACCTTCCGCTATCGGTCAGGCAGTGAACGGGTGCCTGCAGCGTGGAAGGATTCATCTTTTGATGCTATGAAGTCATTGAAAGGTTTTCGTACTTCGTCCTCTGTCGCGAAGTGTACACAAAACAAGGCATTTTTCATCAGCCGAAATAGATGATAGTCCGAAGGGGCTATGTCAGGGCTATACGCCGGTTGTTACAAAACTTCCCATGCAAGCTTTACTAACGTGTGCTTGAGCGGCTTTCGCCACATGAGGCCTTGCATTGTCATGGAGCAAATTGACGGGCTGTAAATCTTAGCCAGTAAATGGACGCTTATGATCGATTACCTGCTTCAGTCGAGGCAATTGTTGTTTATAGTGCTCAAGAATTACACTTTTACCAGTCTCCAATAGTTTGTAATACAGTACACCCTTCATATCCCTCCCGACAATGCAAGGTCTCATGTTGCAAAACAAGTTAAGGACACGTTAGCAAAGTTTGGTTGGGAAGTTCTGGAGAACGCGGCGTATAGCCCTGATATAGTCCCTTCGGCCTACCATCTATTTCAGTCAATGAACAATACCTTGTCTTCTGTGCATATTAATCGAATCAGAAGATTTCATCGCATAAAAAGATGAATACTTCTCCGTTACTGGCATCCGTGCACTATCTGATCGTTTGCGGAAGGTGCTGGAAAATAATGGAGATTAATTTGATGAATAAAGCTATTATTATAAGTTCTAAATTGCATATTAATTTCTGACACGCTCTTTAACCCTTTCACTCTCGACCCCTGCTCGATCATCACGCTCCCAGTTCCGGCCTTACGCCAGGACGAAGCTTCGTCCCCCCCGTGCTTTGCAACATCCATTTAAGAGTGTCAAGTGTGAAAAACCCCTTTCTCGTGTTTGCTATTGTAACCCCCTTCCCCCTTTGGGTGAAAAGCTGCATTTACGAACGGGTGCTTTTGAAATGCTTCGGGGAGGCACGCCCACGGATTCTTTGGACTCCTGTTTTGACAGACATATATCTACACAGGTACAAAAGAAACGTGTTTCGTGTGGGAAAGCATTCAAAAACATTTCTCGGGCGTTTCCGGGTTTTGAGCAAGCATTCGAAATCAAAGCTTGGGAGCGAAAGGGTTAAAGCTTATTAGAAGACAAAATATGTGAAAAGTCACTTGAAAATTAAATTTTTTAAAACTTTTACAGGTAATGAGTTATTTAAGAAATTCAGAATAAAATGGCGGATCTCGAAGATAAACTTAAAAATTTGCATAGTTAATTTCTCGGTAGCTAATTACCGTAGAACCTTCAAAGCTGATATTTGTGGTTATCGTAGCCTATAAACCCTCCATATAAAATTTGAGGAAAATCTAAGTTGGTGCGGTGAAATAGACTGTCTGATCTGGTGTGGAATGACCCCTGTGTTTCCATAGTCACCCAGTTTAAGCATTTTTTCACACTCAACAGTTTTTGAGCATTCAATAATTAATTTGGGTGGTCATTTTTTGAACTGATTGCACCATGCAAAGCGTCACTTAATTGGACATTTTGAATTACTTAAAAAAAAAGAGAGAAAAATTTGGTGATAACCTACACAACTGTTTCAGCTGTAGAATGCTATTTATAGGGGAAGTTTTAGCAACCCTGTATTTTAAGAATAACGGATATTACAAGAAAATTCACAATTTACATTCTCAATAGTATTATTGCAAAATGGTCAACCAAATTAGAAATTTTATTTGGTTTCTATGTTACCTCCTCACCACTCATTCGGAGTACTTTTAGGAACTTGCATGCAGGGGCGTAGCCAGAAATTTTTCATGGGGGGGGGTTACGACTAGTGCAACTCACATATGTATACGTGTGTGTGATAATAGAGTGAAGAATATACATTTTGTAGGGCAAAAATTTCTCATGGAGGGGTTATGACCCCCCTAACCCCCCTTAGCTACGCCCCTGAGTACCTGTATTGTCTTAAACAATCGGTTGATCGGTAATATTTTACTTCGCGATGTTGTATTTCAAGAATAATATTTATTACAAGGAAATTCTCTTTGTCGATGACGAACTACTACCCAACCAAAACTAGATTACTGCTGTCTTTGTCCGACAGAAGTACAACAACAGTTTTTTACTCAATGAACTTGGTTTTTAAATCACCGTAGACAAATTCTTTTTTTTCCCCCCTTTACAGTTCCAGAAGCCTTACTTTCAAAGGCAATTTTCCATAAAAGGGAATAAGTGCAAACAATGGTTTGCATGCAACAAAACGCTGGAGAGAAAAAA
The DNA here is from genome assembly GCA_038373885.1 of Cheiracanthium punctorium. NCBI lineage: Eukaryota > Metazoa > Arthropoda > Arachnida > Araneae > Cheiracanthiidae > Cheiracanthium > Cheiracanthium punctorium. The sequence continues at coordinate 500,509 of JAWZYV010008848.1, read as the reverse complement.
AAAAAAAAATTCGTATCAAATTTCCAAATTCTACTACCTCATGATGTATATTTCAACTTCTGCAGAAATCTTTCTTTTTTAATACAGAAAACCGAGCTCTTTATTCGAAGTTAAAGAGAGAGCGGCGTAACATAATAACCTTAGAATACAGACAACGAAAATCTGCGTGGAGATATACGAAGGAATTTCTTTCATTTTTTTTTTTTTTCTCCTGAAGGTTTGAAACTTTACCTCAAAGGAGATTATGCTTGTCACGCAAGACTACAGGAGCAGCGGCATGCAAAATTTTTTTTATTTTTTGAGTACTGGAGTTTGTGTGTATGTGCTGGTAGATTTTGAAAGAATGAAAATGCTTTAAGCAGAAGCTCTGAATATTAACGAAGGTACAAAAGATGTACCGTGCGAAATATTTTTTTCTTGTTTAGTTAAAAATAGATTGTGCTGTTCCGTGGTTTTGCTTTTATATTTGCGTATGCATATCTATTTTCTTTAGTTCCGCTTTTTCCTGTATTCGCACGTTGAAAGCTGATACTGTGAGGGGAATATTTGGTTCCAGCGTATTTTAAAAGTAGGGTAATCAAAACAAATTACTAAGTTTAAGAAAGCGAACACATTACGCTGAGATTAGAAGACTGTAGAACCATTTAAAAATTGCACAGGCAAAAAGTACATTTTTTTACGAAGTGATAGTTTATTTTATATTTGAAAATGTGTGCTTTTTTTTCTTGCATATTCAGCTGACTCGGTGAAGATCATCCAAAGACATCAATATTCATGTGAACGTACGTGTGAGATCTTATCTATGATATCTTCAAAAATGTGGATGGGTGATGAAGTTGCTAATTTGTTACACTTCTAGAAAATTTGCACGAAGAACCAAATTACGGCTGATTCCAGAGTGAAGTTCTTTAGCTGGTTTGATGTGACGATAAGTTTGTATGCCCTATATTCCCCTCTATTATTATGAAAATATCAGGTTGTAACGAAAGTTTTCCGCCAGATTTGCTTGAGTCAGCTCATGCGGTACCGAGCGATTGACCTTATATGTCAAGTTTATGCGATGCCTAGCGCGACTAATGGACATGGCACTAAAGAACTCTTTTAGCTAGCTCTCAAGTGGATGAATATTTTATCTTCTTCCACAAATTCTCGCAGGCAAGTCTCATCAGCATCAGTAGGCCGGCCAGAGCGCTCTGCTTCTTAAATGTCCCAGTCCTCGTTTTTGAACTTTGGTACCAAATCTTCACAGTGTCGTATGATACAACAGTAGTACCTTAAGCTGTACACATGATTCGGTGTCATTCTGTAGCTGACTTTTTGACACAGAACTGAGAGTAAATGATGGTTCAATCTGGTAGCGTGATAGCTCCATTTCAAACACCTTCTACTTAATCATAACGATATTGTTTTACAGTTTTTACAACACTGTGCTCTAAAACAAGCCTTTTTCTTTCGAGTAACAAAAATCGTTTAGCAAAATATTGGCAAAGACACCAACGCGAACTGTTTGTGCAGACAATACTTGCAGTGGCGGAAAACTTTCGTTACATCCTAATAATAATTCCCCTCTATTATAATGAAAATAACTATGTTATAATCTCGAACAGATTTTGTCTAGATACAATGATACACAACATACAATACATACAATGACACACATCAAAGCATTTACACATTTTTCTGGGTGTGCGTCAGAAAAAAAGGGTAAATGTCTTGAACTGTCATAAAAAACATATTTTTGTATCTAAAAGGAGCTAAATTATTGAGGAAAAATCTACGTTTGGGCAATGGAATTTCCTGAACGTTTTCAAGACTTTAGGAAATTAGTTTTAATCTTATGGGGTGCAGTAAAAGATGAGATGTTGCGTCGTAAAGTAAGCAAATCTAAACTCATTTCGAACTAGGGAATAAGATTCAAGCGGAGTGAGTGAAAAGTCCATTGGACACTTAGGTAGGAACAGAAGTATAAATATACTAGGGAGCACATCGGCATTCGAAATCCGTTGGAAAAGTGAAGAAAGCGTGAATCATGTGACTCATGGCACAGAAATTCTCAGAGAGGCTAGGATTGTGCTTTATTGCCCTATTTGGCGAATGGTAACTGGATAACAGTCAAATTTACTCACACCATACGCATTGCAAACCCTCTTGGAGTAGAAGAATTATCACCGAGGCCAAGTAAATGCAAATACATTTAATCCCTTTGGCCGTGAATTTCGAATAGAGCAGATAAAAAATCAATGAGAGATTGGATGTGCTCCACTATATGTAAGTATCTCAAATATGAAATATAACATTCATTCGATTACCAAACTAATTGAAATTTTTTCTAATAATAGGGAAGGAGATATAATTAAGCTAAATGAGAAAAAAAAATTCAGTTATTTTGCATGAAACCTTTTGAATCAATTTCTTTGTGCGTGAAAACATGAAAATACTTCACACTTTTCATGTATTTAGTTTGCATGCATGCATGCATTCATTCATGCCTTCATAAATATGCAATTAACTTTTGGCTTCTAATATCTTGGCACGTACATTTTCTTCTCTTTCCTGCCAGCTACAGATCAAAAATGATAACGTTCTACTATTCTTTACCAGGCGCTGATTTTCCAGTAGGCCTGGTCCTGTGGCCCCCGAATGTTGGGGGGCCCGAAAAATAGGGTTACGGCAGTTCCCATTTTGTGGCTCATTGTTATATGGCTCAGACACATGGACTTAGGGAGATATAAGTAGAATCCAGGAAACACAGCGATGCGATATCTACGATACGTAAAAGATTGCCCAATCTATCTATCTATCTATCTATCTATATAAATAAAACAGAGTGTAAACTGTCCGTTTGTCTGTCTGTCTGTCTGTCTGTGTCTCGCGTAGCTCCGAAACGGGTGATCGTAGACCTACCAAATTTTGTACGGAAATTCTCCAAGACGGGTCTCTACACACCTCGAAGCGATTTTTTCGAAATTCGAATTAGAAAATGTTTTATTTTATGTTTTGTCCGATTTTTAGCGATTTTTCTTGCGTAATACATAATAACGCCAGTAATTGCACTCGCAAGAAAACGATATTTACAGCATCGTATAGAGGAGAAAATTTTCTTTTAAAAACTATTCGTTCGGACTGTGTAACATAATTTGCAGATTTTTGGAAATTTTTCAAATCAAATTAAATTTGACGCTGACTTTCGTAAAATATTTTTAAAACTGCTGCATCTTGAATTCTATCTGTCATAACTTTTTTATATTTAGGCAAAAGACGGAGCACACAATTCGCCCACTTTTAAAAGAAGAACGGAGGAAAAATATAAATTAGGAGAATTTTTACGAATTTTTAAGTGAAGAAGGATTTTCATTTCAATCGCAGCTGCTTAAATGCTTAACAATTTCGGCATATCTTGCGGTTTGGTTGTCTTGGAAACAGTAACAATGATTAAAATTGCCAGCTGAAAAAAAAAAAAATAAAATTACTTTAAAATAACAGAGTTTTCACATGTGAAATGACGTCACGAGTCATTTTGACGTCACGAGTTTAAAACCCCTTTCGAAACTCAATCAGAATAACGAACCCACAAGCAAAACATACACCACGCATGAAATAATTCCATATTTTATTTTACGTTGCTAGAAAAATAATTGAATGCTGTTTTTTCACCAGTGAATTATCCAGCATTATTTTCAATTGAGATTTTAAACGGGACACGTTTTCGAATCGCAAGAAATATTTTGCGGTGCTAAACAGGGCCTGATTATACCAAACAGGGACCCCGGGCATTGATGAATTTTGGGGCCTCCATCTATGAAATTTGTTTTATTTTTCATAAAATATGTTTATAAAAAAAACATAAATTTAGTAACAAAAATATTCAGCCTTCAGCTGAAATTAGTTTCCCCTCCGCTAAAGAGGTTTTTTGACAGAACCTTTTAATTTGTATTGGCAGCCATGTACAGGATGTATTTGCATGTAAATCAAACGGGGAGAAACCAACCGTTCTTCCAGTGGTGTCAAGTATTTTTAACAATCCGGTATTTCGGGGAATTCGAAGCCATTGCTTATAGCTAATTCTGGTATTGTCAATTTAATCAAACAATCGTAACATGTTTTGCAAAATTTGCCAATATCATCGATATCTTTGTAAAAGACTAGTTTTATAAAGTCCGTTGTCGCTCCTTTGGACAGTAAAGTTGTTTTGGAATGGGTTCTTATTGACTTTTTGAACCACAGTCGATCACAACAATAGCATTGGTGGATTGGACCATCAGCAACAGCTTCGAAAAATTTCTCAGCTAATTTACGAAATTCTAGTTCTTCACACCTTACATTTAGATCAGTATCTGTTCTTGGTCTTTTCGATGGTATATCTAGACAGAGTCGTAAACGTTTTCTGTCTTGTCTTCTGGATTTGGATTCCGCTTCTTGAGCACGAAAATCTGGATCTTCCCTTTTTCTTTGCATAAATAGACGGTTAGTTTCACGATGACTTTCTTCCGGATTAGACAACTGGCGAGGACGGCCAGCGCGGCCTTGAACAACAGTCCCGGGTATATTCTTCTGATATTTAACGATGTAATACTGAACAGTAGAGCGTGAAATACCAAGCCTACGAGCTATTTCACACTGATCCCGCAAAAATGAAAATTTTAGAAATGCCACGACAGAACACCACCACTTGCTCCGAGGAGGGACAAAAGTTTGAACGCGACTCTGGAAACAAATCCAAGTTCTGAAAAATGAAATCGGAACCTCGGGAACTTGACAGCCAGTCGCAGACGCTCTGACAAAATCTTGCAGTTTCCCCTTTTGTTTCATCTGACGTTACTTTGAAATTTTTCAAGTATCCATTATTCCAATCATGTGTCGGATCTTGGTGTGTTTCAAATTTCCGTGAGATCTGTAAGATTTTATTTACTATCAATTATCATCCACGACTTTTTTCGTCTGCCAAAAACTATTACCCTCTTTAGCGGAGGGTAAAAAGAATATTTCAGAACAACATTTGAAATTGGGGACCATTTCGAACCGGAGGCACTGGGCAAAGTCCCGATTTGCCAGTGAGATAATAGGGTCCTGGTGCTAAATAGGCCAATCTGACAATAATTAAGCGTACAAATGTATGGAGAGCTGTTTTAGTGGCAATCATAAAGTGAAATGATTATCGTTTATACTAATGCGTAAATTGCAAAAGTCACCAAAGAATAAAAGACTACATTCGTGGCAAATATCTAAGCCGTTTCTTTAAATTAAGTATTAACGACTGGAAAACGAAAATATATTGTATTGGTATCAATAAAAGATAGTATAAGTAATAGTTAGTAGAAATCTAGGGCAATAATTATCAAAGCACAGTATAACGCATTAATAAATATTTCGTGAAACTAAGTGTTCTATTCCTCTTACAACAACCATCTTACTTCACAGCTAACTAAACATTAAGTAATTCTACGTCACGTTAATATATTCCGCGGTAATTTTAACAGAAAATTCTGTACCTGAATTTTTTTTTCTTGGAGATTCTGTTTTGTCACAAGTAGTCATGATCACATTTTGGGAAAATGTTCTTTTCTTGCCTTGCGAAGAGCGGGTACACAACTATTTAACTATAAAAAAAAACGATTCGCCACATCATGTAGTATCTAAGGTGGTATAACTTAAATCTAAAAAAGAGTATGATGTAGAAATGAGACATTTTGAAAGTTAGGAATTTTCGCTGCAAACCGTCACGCTTTTCTTTTTCTGATCGGGAATGACACCGACATAGTTTTTGTCATAATACTAACAATGGTCTCAGGTCAGTACTTATAATAACTTTACGAATAACGAATGAGAAACTTTACGCCAAGTGTCAAATCATTTTGCTTATTTTGAGATTCCAAATCACTGGAATCAATTCAAATTATATATGTAAGAAAAAGTTTCGTTCCCTACCGGGCGGAGAACGGGTACGCAGCTAGTCTATATAAATAAAACAGAGTGTAAACTGTCCGTTTGTCTGTCTGTCTGTCTGTGTCTCGCGTAGCTCCGAAACGGGTGATCGTAGACCTACCAAATTTTGTACGGAAATTCTCCAAGACGGGTCTCGACACACCTCGAAGCGATTTTTTCGAAATTCGATTTAGAAAATGTTTTATTTTATGTTTTGTCCGATTTTTAGCGATTTTTCTTGCGTAATACATAATAACGCCGGTAATTGCGCTCGCAAGAAAACGATAGTTACATCGTCGAATAGAGGAGAAAATGTTCTTTTAAAAACTGTTTGTTCGGACTGTGTAACATAATTTGCAGATTTTTGGGAATTTTTCAAATAAAATTAAATTTGACGCTGACTTTCGTAAAATATTTTTAAAACTGCTGCATCTTGAATTCTATCTGCCATAACTTTTTTATATTTGGGCAAAAGACGGAGCACACAATTCGCCCACTTTTAAAAGAAGAACGGAGGAAAAATATAAATTAGGAGAATTTTTACGAATTTTTAAGTAAAGAAGGATTTTCATTTCAGTAGCACCTCTTATAATTTTCGGTTTGATATCTTGCGGTTTGGTTGTCATGGATACAGTAACAATCATTAAAATTGCCAGTTGAAAAAAATAAATAAAAACAGGTCCCGCGAGCAGACGATTTCTTTGCTTGGCTCGATTTCCTTTTATAAATACTGGATTTATTTGCGAGAAGAAAAATTAAACTGAGAAAAACAATTTTAAAGCCTTTATAAATAGCGCAGTCTTATCTCTTATCGCTTTTGTTTTTGTAAAGGGTTGCAAGAGAGGGTGATGTATTTTTAAAATAAAAAAAAAATGTCCATTTCATGTAATATCTGAGGTATTTAACGCTAAAACGTGAACCTAAAAGACAGCATGTCTGAGGAAATAAGACATTTTGAAAGTGAGAAGTTCACTGCAAACGGTCCATTTGCACTTTTTTGATACCGAATGACGCTGATATAGTTTTTTTTTTTTTTTGTGTGTGTGTGTGTGTCATTATATTGCAATGATCTCAGGTTTTTACATATATGACGCAAATTTTAAGTAAAGAGTGAAATAATTTTGCTTTTTCTAGATTCCACATCACCGGAATTAATTCGAATTACACATGTGAGGAAATTTTTCGTTTCCTACCGTGCGAAGAACGGGCACGCAGCTAGTTTTAGATAAAATAAGAAACGGAGATATAAGATAATAATTAAAAATATTTAGCCTATCTGAAAAAATCCATGAATGTGAAATCCATGTGGTGACCATGAATGTGTGTCGTATTGGCTGAGAAAATCATGTCCAGCATATGAAACGCCGGAGATTGCCACTACATGCCAAAGGGCAGGCAAGACCGTGGCAGTTCGAGAGAGTGGGGGTTGGACCAAGATGCCGTAACGGGCTATTTACTTAATCCGTGATGATGATGATGATGAGAAAACGAAGGTGAGTTGGATGTGCAAGAATTATGCGAATGAGATCTTGCCAAAAGTCTGATGCCGAGATCAGTGCCTCACTGAGGGTTGCCAAAATGTTCTCTGCCCCTCATATCTGCTTATACTATCTATGTATGGGTGCGAAGTACAGAATCAGTCGTAACATTTACTGGTAGCCATTTAGAACATTTAGTTTGATCAGAAAGTAACATTTTAATCAAATTAGCCTGTAACCTTATTTTATGTTCAAAATGTGTACAGTACAGTTTCTAACGCATCCTGACATTTATTTTATCTCTCTTGTTTCTATTTTGTGAAATAATTTTCAGACTGTAAAACATTCTGGAACATTTAACTATATTACAGAGTATTTCCCATTTATTTTTAAATTTAATCAACTTGTTTTAATTCACTCTTTCTATAAAATCGTGCATTTTAATCCCGGCGGTATCAGTTAAAACTCATTTTTCCGAACTAATCCGTTTCCTTAGAGTATATTAATCACCCACAGATGAGTTTAAACAGTTGATGGATAGTTTTACTTTTGTTAAATTTCTACTAAAAGTTACGCAACCTGAGACAGGGAAAACATTAAGTTTACAGAATAATAATGAGACAATCCTTCTGTGAGAGCATTTCGAGTGCAGCAAGAGGAAACACAGGTATAAATCTTCTCTGGATTCCATCCAATAAAGTCCGGCTGCGCATTTATCTCTCCGTGGAATTATACACTGATCAAGATAAATGTTTGCTTTATCAAACGATCTCTTAAAGGATGTTCATTAGAAGCATTCTTCACACGTTCCGTAGCAGTACAAATAATTCAGATGTTTCCGTTATTGTGCTGGAATGATCCTTAAAATGAGTCGCACCATTGTTGTTAAGATTATTAAAATGATGGTGTTACTTTCTTCTCTATAATTTTCCCCACACTAATTTTTACAGCATTGAAAGAATGGGAGAAATGCAAGAAAAATATTCAGAGTACAGTGGAGTTTCGCTGCAACACGATTAGACTTACGCGAATTCGGTTTTAAACGAGTTTTTTTACGATTACGTATCTTAAAACGAAATCCTCGACCGCAACAAGACAGTTTTCGCCAACCGCAAGAAGCGCCTTAAATTCATTTATTCGTTACTTTGTGTGAGAAATGGTAATATATAGTCAGGGAATGGTTTAAAACTGTTTTAGCTTGTTTAAACGTCTGGTTAAACGTCCACGCTTAAATCTATTGATTAAAACTAACACTCATTTATTGATTAAATTTCTTATTGGCAGATTTAAATCCTTTTTACGCCAAAAAATACTCATTCAAGACAATAATTTGTGAATGCCTCAATTCGCCCCAGCACTCCCCATCCGCTATATTCTACTTAGCTCAATTTTCACAATATTTTTGTCTATTTGAGTATTCTCTCTCTCTTCTCCCCCCCCACGACCCATATCCTATTACTGGTCACGTGACCCACGCTGTTAAACAGATAACGGTTCATAGTCGGGCACAGTTGTGTATGTATTTGTATTCGCTGGTGATAATTTTTATGTTATATCTGAATACCAAATGCATCTTTTTCATATTCAGAGTTGTGAAATAAATTCAGCCTAGATATGGAGGAGATGCTTTAGGTAAAGATTTCGCTTTAATGACATAGTTTCTTACGATTGGATTATAAAGCGCTGTTGTAAAACAAATGAAGTTATGATATCTCCACCCAAAGTGAGTAAGTAGTATTTTACCTTTTTCATGTCAATAAATTGGGTTGCTGCTTTAATTAAATCTCACAGCTGGTTTAACCATGATTGCATTTCTGTATTCTGACTGTACTGTGAATTCGTTTTATAACGAGAGACTATAGTGAAATTATATTCTATTTATTTAAAAAATTCTTTTTTATAGTGTATTAAGATATATGTAATGTATTTGCCTTGATTTAAAATTTATTTTCTCGGGCTTATAATCATAGATTACAGCTCTAATAATAAAAAAAAATCTGATGTGTCCAACACATGACTTCCTTGCACGTCCATTAGATCAAAAATATTTTCGATGCATTTCCTCTAAATTTATTTGTTTGAAAGAGATAAAATATCAATAATAGTAAGGTTTAGCGATTTCTAGGCAAATATTTCGATATCGTCAAGCTGAGTTCAATTTGAAAGATTTCCTTCTGACACTTTATTTGGCGATATTTCACCAAAAGCCGACAAACTTGAGATAGTCAGCGAGATTTTGGGGATAGCCAAAGTAGTCATTGACCACAGACTTTCAATGAATTGAATGCATCTATACACCTCAATGTATTTAAAGTCATTTGGCTCACCATGTAAATACATTCTCAGTCGATTGCTGTCAAAAAAGATATTGAAAACAGTTAGATATTACAATAGTTCTAAATACAAAGTTAAAAGATCTACGGGTTAAAGTTTTAGAGTTATACAAAATAGGAAATAATTTTTGGCACCAAATTTGGCGATATTTCGGCGAAACTCGTCAATGTCGACGACATTTGGCGAGATTTTAAGCATGAACCAAACAATGACAGATTATCGCCAAATTTGGCGATATTCCGCCAAAACTCGCCAAGAACGATAACAAATGGCGATACTTTGGGCATGGACCAAATGACTGACTATCGCCAAATTTGGCGATATTTCGCCAAAACTCGCCAAGGTCGAGGAGAGATGGCGAGATTTTGGGCATGTACCAAACAATGACTGTCTACAGTTGTATTATATTGAAGATGTCCATAGACATTAAGGTACTGAAATTCTTTTCGGTGGTCCTGTAAATAAACTCTCCAGTAGATTGGAACCAAAAATCGAGATGCACAACTAGATGTTACAACATTCTTATATATGAAATTTCATAATAGTTTTTGAGATTTGAGAGTTAAATATGCACACACATACCCCAAAAGTCGCCAAGCTTGGCGACTTTTGGCATAGTTCTTGAGGGAGGCACGTGACCGTGGTCGGACCATTACCTAACTTATGTGGTAGGACGGTATTGTGCTTGAAATGGATGAATGCCCCTAAAATTGCTATTGACAGTAATGTATTGGAAATCTTTTGAGTGTTCCTGTAGCAGAACTATAAATGAAAAAGACACTTTTTTTAATGGAGAAATTCATTTTCTAACTCTTTACAGCATATATCACTTCTGAGTCGTTTGAAATAGCCCAATACCTCTAAAAAACGCTTTGATGAATTTCGGCCCATAGAGCTTAATGTATTTCGAATCTTTTGGGCGGTCCTGTAGATAAACTATTCAGTCGAATGGAACCGAAAGGGAAGGTGCACAACTAGATGTTACAACAATCCTAAATATAAAGTTTCAACATTCAACGCCTAACAGTTTTTGAGATATGCGAGTTTAATGAATTTCGGCCCATTGAGTGTAATGTATTTCGAATGTTTTGGGCAGTCCTGTAGATAAACTATCCAGTCGAATGGAACCAAAAGGGGAGGTGCACAACTAGATGTTACAACTATCCAAAATATGAAGTTTCGACATTCTACGCCTAATAGCTTTTGAGTTAGGCGAGTTTAATGAATTTCGGCCCATAGAGCGTAATGTATTTCGAATCTTTTGGGCGGTCCTGTACATAAACTATCCATTCGATTGCCACCAAAAGGGGAGGTGCACAACTAGATCATAGAACAATCCTAAATATCAAATCTCAACATTCTACGACCATTAGTTTTTGAGATATGCGAGTTACATACATACGTACGTACGTACGTACGTACGTACATACGTACGTACGTACAGACGGCATGGAAAAACTGGCCACAGTAGACTCGCCACTGGTCAAAATGAGTTGCAGACGCGTTAATATGATCGTGCATGCTAGCCTACGATGAGATGCATCGAAAAAAATTTTAAAATTAAATTTAGAGGTAGTCAAAATCGGTTTTTTTGCCGAAATTTGGCCCCCAAAATTTTTCGGGATCACATTACTTCCTTATACTACGTACAAGGAAGTAATGAAGAAAACGAATCATTCAATATATTAATAAAAAACAGCAAATATTAATAAAACACCCTTTTTCTAGCTTAAAATAATCTTAAATTAAGTACAGATTTGTTGATTAAAAAGGGGCTGATTTTGCAAAAACGCTCATTCTATAGCTTAAATATTAATCATAATTGAGTACAGTTGTATTCATCAAAAACGGACAGACACTCCTCATTTTTGATTATTATTTAGCCTAAATGGAGCTGTTGTATAAGGCTCAAAAATTGAGAATTTTTCGCTCCATTGATTTTTGTCGATTAATGGTGCAAATATTACTCAATCGGGAGAATGGCTGTTTGAAGTCAAAAATTAAGTAAAAATATACTCCGTTTGATTATTATTTTACTCATTAGATTTAAGCGTGTTTGTCTAAAATAATTATGTAAGTGTTAAAGTTGTATATATGCTCTATACCACAACGTGAAATTTTCGCTTATGCTAAAGTTCTTGGAACACATCTCTCTCGTAAGTTAAAAAGTCTATTGTACTTATAAAAATTTGACACAATACAATAAAAGTTACTTTTTTAAAAATTTTTTGTAAAGTTTAACTCTTCAAGTCATGCAATGCTAATATTTCATACCTAAAATACTAAAAATGCGGAATAAAGAAGAATATGGACATACTTCAGACTAAACAAATTTTGTACGAAATTTTTACATATTTTTCCCATTTTCTTAAGAACGAATTGCATACAAAAAAAGGTTAAAATTAAAATATTAAAATGTCATATTTTTAGAAATAATCAGAAACGCTTTTTGTGTAAATAATTAGAAGTCAACGGCTTTAATATTTCTAGAACCTCCCAAAAGGTGCTGTGCATTGATATTGTTGCGGAATTACTCTGCTACTCCTGGGGTTCGTTGGTTTAAAGTCCAGTTGGTGTAAAAAGTTCAAGTAAAAAATCACTTGTCAGGATGGAACACAAACTTTATTGCTTCTAGAACTTCGTAGAACAATCAGCTGTACACAATTCACAAGCACAATCTAGCAGTAATGTGCTTTTAACATTTCGCTTAGATCAGAAGCTCTCACAAATGCTGAATTTTTCACACAAAATAGAACACTTACACTGGCAAGAATTCAGTGAAAATATAAGAGAAATAACACTAACAGTCTCTCAAGACTCAGCGATGAAGAATTTACACACAGCACTTAAATTCAAAGCTTCACAAACAGCGCGAAACACAGCTTCCTTCACAAAGCAAGCGTATTCACTCTCTCAAAGCTTGATCCACACTGAACTGTCGGGGCGACGCGCGCTTCTATAAATAGCCGACGCAGAAGGAACAAGAAGTTTCCAGAAGAGTCAATTTCTCGAGGGTTCTACATTTGATTACGTCATAGAAGAGAAATGTTAGGTTATTATGCGTTTTAATACAGGAAAAACAACTTCCAGGTCCCATTGGGAAAATCGCGCCAAATGACCAAAAAGTCGCCAAGATTGGCGACTTTTGGCGAAATATCGCCAAATTTGGCGCCAAAAATAAGTCCCCAAATGTGAAGAGATCTAAGCTCTAGGACAAATATTTCTCGAGTTTTCTAGAACCTCCATTGAAAAAACAATGGCAAGCCGAAACCTCCATATCTCCGGTTCTAATTGGCCGATTTTGATGCAACAAAAAGCAAAATTTATCTATTTGAAGCGTAGAATACGAATTTTAAACCATTTTAAGCCACAGAGCAGCGGGTTGCCCCGAAAATTCGTAACAATAACATAAATTGAAAACTGATGAATTTCTAAATATTACGTACTGCCTAATACGGAACTCCTCTAAAAGGAAAAAAAAATTCTGCAGAAGTATTACTTAGGCATTGTGCTGTTTCGAATCGTTTATCTATAACGAGTTTCAATGGTTTATTGGTATCCTTCAACTGCACCAAAAATGATCACGCTTCCCTTACAATCTGCCTCCGAATATTGCCCTGTAGTGGTCTTAGTAATTCCCAGCACTATTCCTTATTTGAATATTGCTTAGGTTGGTATTTCTGACCAGCAGATGTTAAGTTTGTAAACGTTCTTATGTGACACTTTCTTCAGTGGATGTTAAAACATAACATCAGTGGCGGCTTGTGACCCGTTTCAGCGGTGGGGCCCGAAAAAAAAATAGTGCCCATTAAAATCGCGAATATATATATGCATATAGAACAACCTATCCCCACGTGCACATAGCGTAAGCATTTAAAATTTCTCAAATGACAAATAATTATCGAATTTACTATACAACTTTTGCTATTTTTTACCTAGTTATGTGAAATTGAAAAGTTTACTTTATTACTAAACAAAAAGCCACATTTAAATATTTAATATTTATGTTCTTTATAGTTGCCTGTTCATAATTTTTTAGATGATTTATTTATTTTAAAATAAATATCAACCTATATAAAAAATACATTTATACATCCCTTTTCGTAAATCAAGAAAACAAAACAGAAAAATATCTGACTGCACTGCAAAAATACGATCACGTAAATAAACTATGATTTCCTCCTAAGCGGAAAATTTCGCCAATAGCTACCGATTGCCGAAATTTTTCCGTACGGTCGTGTAGATCACCGTGCGAGGGCCCGCAGATCTGGGCCCAGAACAGCGCCAAATAAGCCGTTTGGATGCCAAGTTAATTCCGCGTCAGTATGGCTTTTTTGCTCAATGCCAAATATGTCAACCCGGTGAATGGAGAAGTGACTCATAATTCAGGGCAAGCCAGCCCATGCATGGTTTAGATAGGGGGAAAATCATATAACTATCTCTTTTTTAAGCGCGTTTTTTAATGGATAGTATTAAAATAGAGTAAAACGCGTGTATTTTTTTAATGAAAGTAAATTATTGAAAGAACTGCCTCACATAATAGGAAGATACTTTGATTTAGACGGTGCGCTGTCGGTGGGGCCAGGCCCCTCTGACCCTTAATGACGAGCCGCTACTGCATAACATAATTTTTAGGAAATTTAGACTCTTTCATACTTAACATTCATCAGTCATATGTTCTCTTAACATAACTTACTGTAATCATAAAGTACACAGGCAGTTCAAAAGTCATTTTAAACCAACGTATAACATATTTTCTGTTTATAATAAACTATTAAAGTTTTTTAATAGTTAAAAGACAAAGACAAAAGTCAACAAATGTTTTCAAAAGTAGACCATTCATTAAAACAGAAAAGCAAAAGGTTATTTTAATTTTAAAATACGCGGATAACAAATGGATTTAATCTTTAACAATTTCCACTTTATCTTAAAAGTTCATGGATCTACGCATTCATAAGTTTATCTGAAGATCATAAGCTTTTTTCTAGAAGAATAATTTCGAACCATTTATTTTGGGGTGCCATTTGGAAAATGCTTCTTTTTAAAAACTGAAACACCCAGTCTCAAACAGGAAAAATTAAAGCAAGAATGGCGTAAAATACCTCCCCCCCCTCAATGCCCTCTTATCTTAAAAGATAAATGAGAAAAGAATATCCCGCCTGCATTTTTCACCTCCTTTAGCAATTTATTACAAAAATTACCTCAAACGCACCGATTCTTTTAAAGGAATGATGCTTGACAGCTTTACTATCCGCTTGAAACATAAACCATCCCGAAGACATAAAATATTTATCTTTTATAGAACACTGTGTTTTGACCCTGAAACATCGCGTGAAAATTTAACGACATATTTCTTCACTTAGTTTTCTGTTTCAATATTTCATGTGTCAGACCCTATCTGTTCTGTTAGAACAAAAAAGAGGGATAAATAAAATGAAAAAAAAAATAAAATAAAATAACGTAAAACCTTCGCTATCATTATTGGCGGGACGAAGTCGTTATGAACCCCTGTATCTTTTTCCCGCCACCCCTTACAGCTATGACATGATGAATGTTCGCCATGCATCATCTGTTCCCAAACATCTGCAATGGATGCATCAACTTGCGTGTAGGGGGATGGGATATTATTGATTAAAACCCTTACAAAAGGGCTTTGAAAACATTCATTATGGACAGATAACACAGTAATCCGAATTACGCGCAATGCCAGTTATTTTATAAGGGGAAATTGTACGTGGGAATTTAGTAAAATGCTTTCTTTTATGCTTCCAAATTTGACTTTCTGAAAAAAAATTCTTTTGTTTTACAAACTTTAAAAAATAGTTAAAGTTAAACCGAGAATTTCGGTTGTGGAGTAGGCAACAAACACACTAAAGGCCTTATTACACGGACAAAATTTAGAGCAATTTTGGTTGCAGAAACCAGTTGCTGAAATTCATTCCCGCAAGTCAGGGAGCCTAGATGAGCATGCAGGGTTACCATAGTAAACAAACCCAGCTGTGTTCACAAACGTCAGCGATTCGCCAAATTGGCGGTTGCTAGAGCATATAGCATATGGTTGGTTGCTTATGCCTCCTATATCTTCGGATCGGATTGATATTTATTTTTCTTTTCTTCAATCAAATCAATTCCATCTCGATATTCCATTTCACGGACATTTTGTTTTCGCACACCTTTTTTGACTACGAACTTTTGACTACGAACGGTATGGCTGACGCTGACTCTTCCGCCATCTTGTGTTGTGACGTGACGTAGAAATAGGAAGCACTACGACTGGCTGGATTTCCAGCAACCTGCAATTTTTTCACGTCTAAACGAAAAAGTTGGAGTTGACTGTTCCCTAGGTAACCGAGGGAATTTCAAGGAAAGAGGTTTCTGCAACTGGTTGCAACAACCAAATCGCACGAAAATTCCTTCGTGTAACAAGGCCTTAAAACTATTCAAGTTGAGACATCTTTGTGAGTTGGGGGTCGTACCTTAATTGGGCCATTCTCAGGGACGCGGAAGGTGCCTGGTACGAAACCAGGTCGCGTCTGCTGACCTAACCTTTGGGAGTTTTCCGTGGTCTTCTCAGCAACTTAGCGTAAATACGGTTAAAGACCCCCCCACGGAGGACACCCCACCTCCAGATGATAAAAATCTCTGTAAGTTGGACAGTTGCTACTTAAAATGCAAGTGTCCAATTTAATAAAGTTTTACTATACTTAGTTCATGTTTCGAATAAATTATATCCGATTCAGTTTATTAAGAACTAGCTGCGTGCCCGTTCTCCATACGGCAGGAAACGAATGATTTTTGACACATATAATGCGAATTAAGTCCAGTGATGAGGAATCTCAAAAAGTGAAAAGTTATTTGAATTTTGGCGAAAAATTAGCGTCATATGTACAATAATTGCAGCATGTGAATCTATAATAAAAAATTAAGGCTACCCTAGAAACTACTGAATACTCACTGCAATTTTCAATATCTAATGTATCCCGATAATTACTCTCGTTTAACATTTTTTTTACTGTAAATAATATCTTAATTTTGTATTTTGTATTAAAATCAGTACCAAATTATTTTTAATATGATGTAAAAGAGTTTGCATTTTCTGAAACATAATATTTTTTTATTCGTATACGAACTTAGAAAACAACAAAACACAGTTTCCAAAAGTGTCCACAATTTTGACCGCCACTGATCACCACCAACAGCAAAATCAGCGATACGGCGTCTTTTATACATCACATTTAAGAATGCCTTCTTTTGTTTCCTAATTGGCCATGACACAAAAAAATAGGAAATGTGCAAAAATGAAATTTAAACTAACTTCCGCGAATTAGGCCAGAAATTTTCGTTCTCTGAAACTACGTCAGAGGGCGGAGCAAGATGGCGTATCTGCTCTCTCTCTCTCTCTCTGAAACAAGGCTGTGTGTCAAAATAATTAAAATTAACTAAAGTTTAATTTTCGCACTTCATCACAAACTTTAGAAACACTCGAGAAGTTAAGTTTAGCTTTTCGTTTAATATGGAAAAGCGTGTACAGAAATTAGCTTTTAATGTTCTTGGAGATATTTTAATTGCGTGTTAGTCCTTAGAGGTGGAAGTAGGTTCAAAATTTTCATGAGATTTTAAAAAAATATATATAGGTAAAGAGTGGAGTATATTTTAGAAAACAAGTGACGAGAAAAGTTCTTGAAATTTCGCATTTATCTTTATTAAAGCTAAATTAAAATCCCACGTACTGTGTTGTCAAATGTAGTTAATTCTTCAGATTATATTTATTTTATTTTTATCACTGCTAATTTGAAAAGCAACTTCGCATGTAGGGTTTCGATAAATTATTATAAATATTTTTTTTTAGAATCTTCATGTATGATACTTATACGAAGTTTTGTGGGTTAATGGATTTAATTTAGTCTAAAATTCGTATTCTACTTTTCAGATAATTAAAATTTGTATATTTTGTTGCATGTAAGTAGATGTGCAAGAACACGTCGTAGGGATTTTTTCAGTTGCCCTGTTTAACACAGCATTTGGCAGTTTATCGCTAAAGGCGATATCTCTTAGCTGACTTGAATTTTGGAGACATTTTTGGAGCAAAATTTGGCGATATTTCGACAAAAAGTCTCAAATTTCCGCGACCTCTGTCGCAATTTTATCAACGGGGAGCCGCGATGTTTCATTCCTCCATTGGTGTAATAGCATTGCGTCATCAATGCACGTGACCAGTAGAAAATGCGAAATAAATAGAATGTTGTGGAAGTTGGTGGAAAGTTAGCGAAAAATTAGCGAAATTTTTCTGAATTTGTCACTCTGTGTACTAGGAAATATAGCCGACGAACTCTAAATTATCATTCCTAACTACTGAACCTACCTTACTCCATGGTACTGACATTATCAGGACTTTTACTGGCAGACAGGGTGCGAATTGAACATATTATCCATGGGGGGGGGGGACATTTGATGGAAAACATTCTCCAGGAGGGTACATTTGAAAGAAAGAAAAATGAGGGTGTAAATGCTCTACTGACATAATATATTAGGTATTACAAGACAAATGCAGTCGCCAACATGTCTGGGAAGTGACTTAAATTCCAACAAACGTTGACCCCCGATTTTCTATGCACATGTATTCTTGCGTAAGTCAATTGTACGTATACCCTCAAATTCGGCTCGCGGCAGAGCATTTCTTGTTCCTTCATTTCGCGGTCTTCCTTTGAAACATGAGCACAGTTACAGAATGGAAAGGAGCATCAGGCATATGTAAATATCTATTTCAAAAGGATGTTTGTAACTTGCTCCTTTGTCTCGTAAACAATAGAAGAATTCATATTATCAATACTTAAAATCGTTAGGTACTGTTGAACTTGTAGGAACAGATATTAATTTAACATTTCTCTAACAGGGGATAAATAGCATTCCTGGCAGGGATCAATTAATATTTCTCTAGCTAGGGATAATACATTATTCAGCCGGACGATCCCCGGCATCCCCCCCCCCGTCAATTCGCAGAGTTCAGATTTATTGAATACTAATCGATGTATTGTACTATGTGTTGTATGTATATTATGTGCATTATGCATGTATATTATGTATAACCGATGTATTATATCTATATATATCGATCCAGAGTCGGTTTTATGGCAACGGGGATGCTATAATGCCTCGAAACGCTAATAATGAACACAGAAAGCTGCCATTTCTATTGTATTCCTAGATTTCACTCATTTTACTTTCCGAACATGTACCATGTAAGGAAAGTATTGTAATCATGAAAAAACTCGACTTCGAGATTTTGGTGTTTTTACACGTTTTGAGGGCTTCTGAATCCATTTATGCTATTTTTACGAGATGTATGTATGTATGTATGTGTGTGTGTGTGTGTGTGTGTGTGTATGTGTGTTTGTGTGTATGTGAGTGAACACGATAGCTCCTGAACGGAGCATTCGATTGAGCTCAAATTGGATATATATGTCATAAACCACCGTCGCAAGACCGGTATTGATTTTGGTGTGTATAGGACTTATAGTTTTTCTACAGGGCTACGACAAAGATTTCTTTTACATTATGGCCTATGGGGGGAATTTCTTGAAAGTGCGCTAGCGTTTAAACGGTAGATTCCATTGAGCTCAAATTGGGTATAGATGTTATAAACCACCGTTGCAAGACCGGTATTGATTTTGGTGTGTATAAGACTTATAGTTTTTCTACAGGGCTACGACAAAGATTTCTTTTACATTATGGCCTATGGGGGGAATTTCTTGAAAGTGCGCTAGCGTTTAAACGATACATTCGATTGAGCTCAAATTCGGTATACATGTTATAAACCACCATCCTAAGACCCGTATTGATTTTGGTGTGTATAGGACTTATAGTTCTCCTACAGGGCTACGACAAAACTTTCTTTAATGTTATGGCATAATGGCATATGGGGAGAAATTCTTGAAAGTGCGCAAGCGTTTAAACGGTGCATTCGATTGAGTTTCAATTTGGTATATATGTTTGAATTATTCATCGATTAAAATTTATTTAAGTGCTTGGTAATGATCTTAATCGTAAGTGTTCGGAAAGTCGAGTGGAGTCACTCCAGATTTTTTACTACTCGAATTTATTTCTGATTTTTCGACTGTCTCAGACACTTCAATACCCAAGAGAAGCCTTTAAGTTTGGAAAGCACCATTCTTAAAACCTGCA
Source organism: Cheiracanthium punctorium (assembly GCA_038373885.1). Classification (NCBI taxonomy): domain Eukaryota; kingdom Metazoa; phylum Arthropoda; class Arachnida; order Araneae; family Cheiracanthiidae; genus Cheiracanthium; species Cheiracanthium punctorium. The sequence continues at coordinate 480,593 of JAWZYV010008848.1, read as the reverse complement.
ACGGAAACTCCATTTCGACCTCTTCCTGGAAAAGAAAGAAGCCAGTTTTTGTTCATCTTACCTTTATAAAAATCTCTCATTCTTGGAGCTAAAAATTACGGGTAAAATTAGTAAAACATTCCTTTGCTTGGTGCCAAACAGACTAATTGAAACAGAGTGACATTCAAATCTGACTGGCGATTGAAATAGTGACAAATCCAATATAAATTCGTATATGAATTGTACTGTGAATTCATTTAACAATTGCATAAAAAGCACAATGCAATGCTAATGCGGAGCACTTCTAACTGCATGATGCGTAAAATTATACCACGATCTAATTTGATAGCGGAAAACATCATGTTGTAGATAGCGTATCAGTGGTTGCTAAACTGAGGGCTTAATCGTGATTCTAAATGAACTTTTGTATTCAGTGACTTTTTTTTTGTTGGTATGCAACATATATTTTATTATCTATAAGGAAATTTAGTATTGAATGAAGCTAATTTATTAAATATGACGTATTTTTTAATAGAACGTAAAATTATACCGCATTGCAAAAGATACAGTATCGAAATTATATCGGCTATTGCAGTTACAGCTTTAAGAGTGTGTATCATATCACTAATTAGGGTTTAAACTGAATAATTAAACCGAATTTTAGTTTTCATATTAACTATCATTATAATTAATTGAATTCTTCGATTTTAGTTAGATAATAACAGTTAATTACAGTCTAGTTTAGGTGACAGTAAACGTAGTTATGCGATAGTATTTCTCATCAGAATTATTAAGAAATTGCCACGAAATTATAAAATATTGAAGTGTACTAATAAACAATTTAGAAACGTGTGGCTTATATTTTTAAAACGCATCAGATCTCACTGATTTGCAAGCCAATTGATTTCATAAAATTTTAAGAGCATGTTTTATTTTGACCGACAGTGAAAATATCGTAAATGAAAAAGTCATTATGTGCGCTCATTTAAGTTGAAATCATACATTTCTTTCACCATAAGAGTTATGTGTAAACAATGAAAGTCAGCTGCATGTCGATTTTATTTAATCTAAAGATATACAGTAACTAGTACCCAAGTAAACTATTGCGCTGAAAGAGAAACTTAATATCATCCTAATTAATTTTTGATGGTCTACACGAAGACATTTTTCATTCTTGTAAGTTGGTGCTAAAATTTACATAATTTCTGCATAATATGGCGGTATTTTTGTTTAGCTGATGCTAATACAGATTTAAAGAGGAATTTTATTTAAAAAACATTCTGGGTACTTTGTAATTACTTCAACATATTAGCCCATCTAAAAAAAAAAAAAAAAAAACAAAATACTTCTAGCAACTTAAAGAAGATCTGAAAATATGTACTAATATCTGTATGTTTTATGGATATTGCTTTACTGTGTATATAATACTTGCATGTTCGCTTTTATTTATTAAAATGCAAGATATTCACTACGGAATACTACAAAATTTCATAGTACAAAAAATTATATAAATAAATCTTCAAAAATTTTGAACATACTAAATGAAAAATAGAATTTTAATGTTTGAGCCAATTACTGGACCAACCCTCCAGAAATGAAAGCCAAAGCCAATGAAAGGCTTCTGGAGGTTCCAACCTCTCTCCTTTCCTCCCCCGCCAGTGGAGGATATAGGGTAGGGGCTACGGGGATTCACCCCCCCCCCTCAACAAAAAAAAGTTGCTTACGTGTAACTTTTTGCTTCATTGTACACTTTAAGTCGAATGAGCTTCTTTAGTAACTTAGCCCTTCCGGAAATGATTACACTGTTTTAGCCAAATATTTTGCTTTATTTTGCATTTTGTTTAGGTCAAATAAACTTATTTTTTTAATCAGCCCCTACCGGAAAAAAAAGTATGTATACGCCAATTTTTTGATATTTTCGAACACACATACATTACTTACACGAGGCTATCCCAAAATGTATACTTGCGTTTAGGAGATCCTGCCGTCCAAACGTGTGGCATTATTACTGTTAATTTGCGATGTATCTACCCCAAGGGTAAAAGACAACAAGTCATAAAAAAAAAAGAGAAAGTACCTTAATGTAATTTTTTCGCTTTGTGTAAAGGGATAAAGCACGACGTCCACATACAATAAAAAAAGAGGAGAGAGGACACTGGGAAATAAATGCCCACTTATTTCCCATTGGTTGCTCCATCTCAATGGGAAATAAATGTCAATTTTCTTGAAGAAAGTAACCCCATTTGGACTTTTCTCTTAGGTGTAATTATACATTCGGAGTCATATAGCATCGAAGACAAATTATAAAGCCTCATTTAAGGGACGAGGAATTTCGCCAACGTAGAGTTAGCAATGAAATATTTTGTGAAATGTTAAAATTTAAATAAAAGGTTGAAATTTAAAATGAAATGTTAAAATTTAAAAAAGATTGTATGCCACTGAAAACTTAAAAAAAAAAAGATTGATATCTATTGATTTATGCAGGGTGTCCCGGAACTTCGTGTACACACCTTAAAGGTAGGTAGGCAACATTGTTAGGAACCATAATTACACCGGAAAGCATGGGCGGAAATCGATAGATGGAGATTCGCGAATTCTTAAGGTAGATACGCGAATTCTTAAGGTCGGCATGTGTCACTATCTCAATGGCACAGCTACCAACTTTTACGTTTTTTTTCGGAAAATTATCTATTACAACTTTCTAACAGGATTATTTTACATAAAAAATGGATTTATTTAAACAAAAATGTGCGTGCGTACGAATTTGGCCGGACTTTTGGAAGCATTTGGATTGGGGGTGCCGACCCCGCTGCTTGGCCTCCTAGATTACCTGATTTATCCCTTTTGATTATTTTCTTAGGGTTGCCATGAAAAGCACTGTGTATGAAGCCCCCGTAAATTCTGAGATTGACCTGGTAACACAAATATTTGCCGATTCTGCTACGATCAAAGAAATGTCAGGAATCTTGGAAAATCTTCGCAATCCATGTCGCGCAGGTGTCGTACCACACCTGCAACGCCCACGACAATGGGCGCAATTTCGAACACCTCCTGTGATGCTAATAAGTCACACTTTGTACTCTTTTGCTGTGTCATAAAGCATTTTACACTGCATCCTGTGTTGTGGCCGCATTGTGTCTCTGTCATGTCCTTTTATAACTTGAGAGTGACTTTTCCGAACACGCTTTCCTGTATAATTAGGATTCCTAACGATGTTCTCTACCTCCCCTCCAAGTTTGTACACGAAATTCCAGGACACCCTGTTAACAGTTGGATGTAAGGATATATTTTAAAAACATCCAAAAACAGGTTGTTAAAATAAAAATCAAAAATAATTTTATGTTTGACATCATCAAATTAAAAAAAAGGTGTTAAAAATAAAAATAAGTTATGTTTTTATGTTTAAAATTACATCTATTATGCTGTTATTGTATACTAGAAAATAAAGCCCGTTGTGGTGGCAATTACAAAGGGCGCTAGAGAAAAACATTTAACAAAATATGTTACACTGAATACATTTAATCTTCGTCCACTTAAAATATCTTCATATTCAATTTGTACCACTAATTTTTTAGTTATTTGACGTTTAAGGAAACTTTATGTAATATAAAACTGACAATCTTCATTTGTTTGACAATCTTCCTGTACTTCCTTCTGTCTGCAGTAGATAATCTTAAAAAAAAGGTCAAAAGTTGGCACCTGCGACGATGAGGGAGCTACACACATGCCGACCTTGAGAGTTCGACTAGAGCGCCACCTATGGATTTCCGCCCATGCTTCCCTGCTTAGTTATGGTTCCTAACGATGTTGTCTACCTCCCCTCCAAGTTTGAACGCGAAGTTCCGGAACGCCCGGTATAATTAAACGCCTTATATTATTTATTGTTTATAAATAGTATAAGTCTGGTTGTACGGCAAACTTCTTGGCACACTGTTGGTCATTTCTCAACTGAAATTCGAATTCGTATGTGCTGAAAAATTTGAGGTTATTTAGCTGAAGTTTTATGTGAACTTATGCGAGGTCTATTTATGTGCGTTTGGCGGATTCCGATACATTTTGCGAAATTCAATTATGTAATCAGCATGTTTACATTCGCCCTGGGGGTCCATGATGATCATAAGATATTCGTCGCACAAAAATCCCCTCGGTTCCCTATCTTTTAATCAGCTTTTAGGTTAGTTTGGGAAAAAATGAAATTTGCGTGTATGTGTGTGGCGGCAGGAGTATAAATTTCACAGTCTAGGTGTCCGTCACAAGGTTTAATCCGTCTGTGTGTGTTGGAAAGTGTTTTATATTCGATGGAAAATACATTTTTTTTTAGCTTTAAAATCCAGTAAACCCGCGTATTTGAATATCCAACTTTCTACGTAAAATTTATTCTGATAAGTAGGATATCCTATTATCCGGTATCATACTGACTAATTATTACGATTTGGTACATTGAAAATTTATTACAAGAGGAATATTCCTTTAACGGAAAATTCTATTTAACTGTTTCGACTGCATTGTTAATAGCTTTGGATACTTTATTTTTCCCACAAAGATTGCAGTGGCTAATCGCTCAATTAACATTTAAAAAACTGTTTTTACAAACACTATAATTCTTTTCCCCTTCTCTCTAACATATCGTCCCCCCATTCAACCACAACACGCACGTGCTACATCATACCAGTCACTGCAGGCGCAATTTGTCGCCTTTACAAAACTGTAAACTGCTGTTTATAAAGTACTTAATAAGCCATAACGCAGCGTTAAATTGCATGCTGCACCCTATCTTCCCCGAAACATTCGCGCTTGCAAAAGCGAATTTTGAACGCTTGAAATCATTCGTTTATGAAGTAACGGGACTGGCAACAGGGAAATAGTTTTGAAATGGTATTATGCAATATCCGACGAAAAATGGGGGTTCAACCGCTCGCTTTAATAATGGAGGGCTTGTTCATGTTGTGGCCTGGATAATTTTCGAGTTATTTCTTGAATCAGATAGGTCACATGTACGAGGCTTATTGTTTCACTGTGGCTTAATTGAATGCTATCAATTGTGCATTTTTCTAACGTAATAAGAGCGATGAAATAGTTTCATCATTTTGTGCGTTAAACGTTTGCGTATACTTCATGCATAAATGTAGCTTATTTCACATTGATGATATTCTTCGGAGATTATAACTTAGTTCATTTATTAGAAATTCGGCCTGGGTTTAAAATTATGAAGAAAATGTACCTCAGAACATAAATTTGAGAGGTTTTTTTGGTGAGCGTGGGGGGGGGCGTCTGTAATTTGCCCCTGTAAAAGATCTAATGCTTATTGCAGATTAGTTTATTTAAGTACTTTCCTAATCCTTATTAATTTTATTTGGTATGAAATGGAAGGGAGTTTCTCAAATGCACGATAAGCAGTTACGGTCCTTAGACCTTAATATATATGAATATTTATCGATATCCTTGAAAAAAAATTAATTTTAGATCTTTTACACTCTATTCAGTAATTCTATGACACAGCCCACAGCAATAACATGTATAGAATTAGTTAAATAATTCAATCGAAATCAATACATTAGTCGATAATTATTCGATTATGATTTCTTAATATACAGATTGTTCCATAATGATCGGTACCAACGTGAAGGGGAAGTATTGCACACAATGAAGAAACGGATTCACACAGCCATGCAGGGTCAAAAGTATTGTTTTTGTTTATAATCACATAAGGAAAAGTCTTGAAGTGTAGTTCTAATTTAAACCAAGTCCCATAAATAAAGGTCTTGTTTCCAAAATTTCATCGACGAGATGAAATAGAACTTTTAATCTATCAGTTTCAGTCACGCGTTTTCTGTGAAAGATGCATCGAGTTGGTTTTTGACGACGATGTGTTTGGAAAGTTCACTATTAATTCAAAACCTGTTCCGATTTGATTAATAAAGGTTACATAAAAACGACACTTTCTACCCTACATTGATGTGTAGCGGCTCTGAACCCTTATTATGCGCCCTGCACCGCCTTAAAGTTTGTTAGAACCATTGTGGATCATCCTGCATTATATAAACATGCCATTCGAATATTTTCTGTAAATGATAACTACTGTTCGAATAGAATCAATAATCGATGAATCGGACCATGGTTTCCGCTACTGTCGCATTTTTAGCAAAATGCGAAAAGAGTATCCAAAATGCAAAAAGGAAACAAGACATTTTCATTTTTTTGCTAAAGCCTTTGCTTTGAATAAAAACATATTTTATTTGTTGTTGTTTTCTTTATTCTTGAAATTTTTCTATTATAAGACAGATAAAATATAGAATAAGCTTGATATAATGCAGTTTTACGTAGTAATATTTCTTGAAAAAAAATAGATCAAAGCTAAGACATTTAATTTATTTTAAATTTCAACAATATTCAGTATTTATGCAGTACGTGTTATGCTGGGCTTGTACTATCTTAAAATTAAACTTGTTTTCTCTTAATGATAAGTAAAATTATTAATTTTCATCTCAATTTTTTAAAAATGCTTATTTACTGCTGTGTATTAATTCTTTAAATATGTCATGCCTAAATTTTGATATTTGATTTACAAATGAAAATGAAACACATTAAGGCATCGAGAATGCAACGTGAATTCTATTTACAGTCCTATTGGTATTTTAGCATTTTGCTAAAGCTTCTTTTCTGGTTTTAGCTTTTTTGCTAAAGAACTTTTGAACTCAACTTAAACCCTGAATCGGACAGTGGATATTCGCGATTTTCGCTATTCGAATAGTATTTCCAATTTCACAATATCGAACAGAAATCGCGATTTCACTCTTCAAATAATATTAGAGACTTTGAATACCATATGCTATTTGAATGCTACGTGCTGAGCGTTTGAATCTTGGAGGAGAGAATAATATGAAGTAGGCATGAGGGGGGAAAAGTAAAGCCACAACTGTAACCGGTTTTTCCTCCGTCCGCAATATTCTTCAATGGAGAGAAAAATGAAGTAACCCTACGCGTAGCCCTGGGGGGACATGGCTCGGAGTTAAAGTACCTTTTGGAGCTGATACGATTTATCGTGCCACGCCCGTCAATTCTGCGCCTATAATTCCTTCATTTTCTCCTAAGGTGGCCATACGTCCTCAATTTTCGAGGACAGTCCCCAATTTCTGTGCTTTTCTGCAATTTGTCCCCAAAATGTAAAAAAAGCAATTAGGGACAATTTTAATTATTACATTGTTTTTTAATTACATTACTGTTAATTATTTCATTAACTATAAAATGTCCTCAATTTTGTTTCAAATTCGGGGGCATGTCCTCAATTTTGCGTTCAAAAATATGGTCACTTATTTTCTCCCATAGAAGAACTAGCGCGTTGCCTACTCCAATATTATTCGTTCCTCCAAGGTTTGAATGGATTTTGTCAAAATCGATTAATTCGAATAGTTACATTCATTCATACCCACCACTACCTGTATATCGATGACTATACTATCAACTTTATTTTTTTATAACAGTGAGACCACAGATGGTCAGTGACGGACCAAAATTGCAAACATTTATGAAATTATCAAAAAGAAATTGACATTTCACATTAAAATAAAAAGTTATCATACTGAGCATCAACCTTTTATATTATTTTTTTTTTAAACTGTCGCCAGGAAGCAACAGATAGAAGTCTTTACAACCACTTCCGGCGTGGGGGAAAAAAGAATAGAGATCTTGCCTCGAACAGATGTGTGGGCGCGTGTCGAGAACCTCACCTGATACAAAAATTCATTCGGCTTAAAAATAGAAACTTTTTTTCATGCACTTTCTCTCTGAATAGCTCGAGAGAGATATAAAAAGGCGTGAAGGAACAAATGTGAATATGCTCAGTGAAATGTTACAATTGCTTTTGCCAAGTATGTTTGTTTATTTTTAATGGGCGGAAGCGTGCTGGATTGTTTGTTTAAATAAAATCGTTTACTCACTGCCGACGGTGTGTGGCTATTTAAATAATTTTAAATGTATCAATTAGTATTATTTATGAAGTCTCAATCGGGCTTCCTGCCGTAATTTTTCACTTACGAAAAGTTTTTTTTTTTTTTTTTTTTTTTTTTCCCCTTCCCATTCACAACGTTACTAAAAATATTTAGAATACCACTTATTAGAATACTTTTTTGTGGCAAATTCGCTATTCCTTTATATAAATGGGCTCAAATGGACACAGAAGTACAAATTTTAATGATGTTTAGGATACACGAAAAGGATTAAAAATTGCATGGCAGTGAAAGATTAAAAATCGTTGTATTTTTGCACACTAAACACACACACACATATTTAAATAACATAATAAATCAAAAGCCTGTTGAAATCCAAAATTCTAAAACGTTTTTAAACTACGTAGTTAAAGAACAAACGAAATTCGCAACTACTACACAGCCTCTAGTAGTTTCTTTCTGAATTTATGTTCAGTCCCCACTGTTTAGTCAGACTTCCTCTTTTGAACCAAAACTTCCTGCTGCCCAGATATAGGTTTCTCCAATCATTGCAGGTTGCAAGGTCATGTGACAAGAACTCAAAGAGTAGGCTGACACGGCCTAGAGAGCTCTTTTTCGTGGCCACAACTGTCTCCAAGACCTGTACCAAAGCTGTTAAAATAAAATTATGCTAACCAGCTAGACTTCTCCTCTTTGCCCGACTACCAAATCTATCAGCGGGCGGCCGGTCATCATCTCACCATAAACCAGCAACTAGGTGAAAGCCGGTCCCCCGACCTGCTCCTGTCTAACCAGCGTCAATATGCTACAAACGACACCTTTCTGTAGCTGATGTTACATAGTTATTTGTTATTGTCTACATCATAAGAAATCTTCTTTTTATTTAACCACGCACACTCACATACCTATATATATTTACTACAGAAGGTGTTCACACATTTTTGTAACGATATTTGATTTTCTCCATGAAGTTAAATATTAATTTGAAAATAAAAATGTTATTGGCATCAAATTGTAATAAGGCTTATTTATCGTCTGCAGCATTATAAATATTCTTTGCTTTAAAATGTCGCTGAAAAATAAACAAGGGATCGAAGGCTATATTTTTGCGCTATCCGAAGAGAAATATTCTTATTCAGTTATTAAAAAAATATGTCAAAATCACGGTTTTAATATTTCTACACGTAAAACAAGTGACATAATTAATATGAAAGGAAAGACACATCAAAGTTTATATTTCACTGCGGAAAAGACAAAAAATGCACACCCAACAAAGGTACGTACACCTCTTATTAAATCTAAAGTCACATCTCATGTTTTAAAGGAAAATTCAACTACCCAAAGAACAATCGCAAAATCTTTAAATATCTCTGTAGGAACTGTGAACAAAATTATAAAATCGGATTTAAAGTTAATCAAAGCAAAAAAAACACGATGTTCATCGCCTAACGCCGAAACATGTTTCTCAGCGTAAGACTATGTGTAGATTGCTGTATGAAAATCATTTGGTAGGTGAAAAATAGAAATATGTAGTTACAATTGATGAAGCTTGGATACATTTATCCGACTGCAATAGAAAAAGATCGATTTACTACCGCAAAAGACGAGAAAAAGATTCAACAAATTGGTTTAAAGAAAATAAGAAAAGTTTTTTTAAAGGTTTTATGGATTTTCATATAACGGAAAACCTACAATAAGGAAAGTAGAAAAAATGTCAAAATTAATTCGGATTACTATCAGAAATATCTCTTAACACCTATTTTTAAAGAAGAAATTCCATCCCTTTATCCAAACAATCTTCATTGTGTTAAGTTCCATCAGGATAAAACTCCAAGCCATACCTCTAAATCTTCTGCTCTATTTTTTGATAAAATGAGAAATGCAACCGGAATTGAAGCTATTCCCTTTAAATGCATCCCACCCAAGTCCCCTGACTTGCCTCCTATGGATTACTGTGCATTTGGACTTTTAAAACAAGTTCTTTATAAGCGGCATCCCAAAACCATAGAGTTACAAATATATACATAGAGATGGCATCCCTGTGACTAAACTCATCGGGAGTAGTCAGGACCGGACTGGCTCTCTTGGGGGCCCTCGGCTAAAGATTTAAAAGGGGCCTTTTCAGGAGCCGATTTGTCGATTTGGGAGCCCTTGGCAAAAGCTTCATTGGGGGCCCCTTCTTTCGAAAACTTTTTCAAAATTTACAAATTTTTAAAGAACAATTTGGGGGCCCGGGCGCTTGCCCCGAATGCCCTCCCAGAAATCAGGCCCTTTCTCTTAACTGAGGAATTTAGAGGAAATAGAATATTAGAATATGTAATATTTGAAAATTAGGCTTACGCGCCTAAAAATCACATTTAACTATTTTAGATATTTAGGGGGGCCTGACTTTTCGGGGGCCACCTTGCGTCCCGGGGTTTCTGGGATCCTCCACTGCGTCACTGCATAGGATTGCTGGAAAAAAAATAATCAAATTACTCTTATTATAAAGTTGTATATCCACTTTTGAATGCCTCACCGGGGCCCCCTTGGGCCTGGGGCCCTCGGCGATCGCCGACCAGCCGACCTGGCCAGTCCGGGCCTGGGAGTAGTAGGAGGGGCGGAGAGCTGCCAGGGGCCCCGAAGATGGCGATTGGCGAATTCGTCCTCTTCTTTTCGAAGGAGTCGCCGCGCTTTCCCCTTTCTCAGAAGCGAAAGAGTACCAATCTTTTGTTCATGAACTTGTAAAACATCTTCCGGACCATCTGGCAGCTGTCAGCCCCTCCCACTGCTCCCGATTACATTAGTCACAGAGAAATCATAGGGATATCCAGTCTACATATATTTTAAGTCTTTGCCCAAAACATTGGGTGGATTCTGGAAGATTGTGAAGGAGGAGTGGAACAATATCAGCCTTGATGTTTTAAGAAAAGGACTTGCATCTTGGAAATCAAGATGTAATATGCTAATTCAAAGAAAGGGCTATCGGATGAATACATTAGAAAATAAAATTCTTATATTTATTTATATATATATCCTTGAAAAATCGTTACAAAAATGTGTGAACACCCTCTGTATATGAGTTACTTGTTATATCTTGTGCCACAAAAAAAGTGCTTCCTTTCATATCTATATAAATAAAATTAGACTTTTGTCTGTACATTTCTTGGAATTCAAAAATTTTGCGATTTCTATCCGTTTCAAGCACCCGGGAATCCGATGCGACCCCCAAAAAAAAGTTTGTCTGTCATTCTGTCGTTCTGTCATTCTGTCCGTGACGCTTTTCCTGTTTAAGCATCACGTAAAAACGGCTGAAGCAAATGATATGAAATTGGGTGTCATGATAGGTGGTCACTCAACTTAAAACATAGGCGTGGAATTTAAAAAAAATCTTGATTGGATTTTGAGATTTTGCGAAAATCGTTTCAAACTGCGTAAATTTGTGTTCAAGCATCACGAAAAAACGACTGAAGCGAATGATACGAAATTGGGTGTCATGATAGGTGGTCACTCAACTTAAAACATAGGCGTGGAATTTTACAAAAATCTTGATTGGATTTTGAGATTTTGCGGAAATCGTTTCAAACTGCGTAAATTTGTGTTCAAGCATCACGTAAAAACGACTGAAGCGAATGATACGAAATTGGGTGTCATGATAGGTGTTTAAGCATCACGTAAAACCGGCTGAAGCGAATGATATGAAATTGGGTGTCATGATAGGTGGTCACTCAACTTAAAACATAGGCGTCGAATTTAAAAAAAATCTTGATTGGATTTTGAGATTTTGCGAAAATCCTGTCAAACTGCGTAAATTTGTGTTCGAGCATCACGTAAAAACGACTGAAGCGAATGATATGAAATTGGGTGTCATGATAGGCGGTCACTCAACTTAAAACATAGGCGTCGAATTTTTAAAAATTTTCATTAGATTTTGAGATTTTGCGAAAATCGTTTCAAACTGCGTAAATTTGTGTTCGCACATCACGTAATAACTGCAAAGGTGAAAAAATGATATTTGGTGAAATGATAGGTGTTCACTCACCTTAAACTATAAGCATCTAATTTTAAAAAATCGATCCGATTTCGAGATTTTGCGAAAATCGTTTAAAACTGAGTGAATCTTTGTTCCCGCAATACGTAATAATGACTAAAGCGAATGATATGAAATTTGGTCACAGGATAGATGGTTGCTCAACATAAACTATAGGTATCCAATTTTTTAAACATTTTCATTAGATTTTGAGATTTTGTGAAAATTCTCTCAAAATACGTTTATATTTCTTCAAACATCACGTAATAACAACTAATACGAATGATACGAAATTTAGTGATATGATAGGTAGTTGCTAATCTTAATTTATAGGCGTTGAATTTTTAAAATATTTTGATTACATTTGGAGATTTTGCGAAAATCGTTTTAAAATGCTGAAATTTTGTTCCAGCATCACGAAATAAAGACTGCAGGGAATGAAACGAAATTGGGTGGCATGATAGGCTGCCACTCAACTTAAATTCTAGGCTTCCAATTTTTCAAAGATATTGATTAGATTTTGAGATTTTGAGAAAATTATTTCTATATTCGTAAATATTCGTTCGCGCATCACATAATTACGACTAAAGCGAATGAAATGATAGTACTTAGTGACTCTCTTAACCTGTAATATTTTAACAATACATAAAAATTATAACTTCGCTTTCTGTACTTTGGCAACATACTCCATCCATTCTGTGTACTCCTACAATGCTGACGAAAGTTCTTGCTTTTTGGAAATTTGCATTCACTAACCCGTCAAGGACGGGTACTTCAGCTAGTATATATATATACACATTTTCCTCCAAAGGAAAGCTTTTTAAAGCTTAATAGAAAAGGGACTATATGCGCATATCTTTGGCATTATTCTTTGTACCATTTTCATACGTCTAATGACGCTAACAGTAATCTTCCCGAGATTCAAAAAGATCTTAAATATACGACTTCTCCGAAACACCAATTTCTATTAACTATTCGGGCAACCCAAGCATACTTCTGGGAACACTTGAGTTCGATTTAACCAACATCCACTGCGCTTGAGCAGATGTATTTACTGTTGCCAATTTACGAAACAGAAAAAAAAATGTCGGTATTTCATTGGGCTTCCTGGAAGATTCTTATTCGTCCCTATAACCCAATCCCCATAATGTACAAAACCGCTTCCGGGTCTTTTTATCTTCGGGAATTCATCAGCCGGTTATATATTAATCGCCAACTTGCTCAATTCCACGGAACGAAATCGCAGCCCAATGAAAGGACGGATTTCCTTGATTATCAGCAAATGGGGAACATTTTCGCTGGAAAGGGAATTTCCCACTGTCAAAACCTCGCGGGCCCGAGGATCGATTTTTGTTAGGACCTCGGGAAAAATACAGATTATCTTCTGCAACGGGACTCTCTTAGTTGATTTCTGTTTTTTTATTTTTTCGACCATTCCAGGCGCAGTTTAAAAAAGATAGTCTGAAATACTTCTGTATTTTTAAATGCGCACTAACGCATGATGCAGTCTGTCAATAATGAAACCAAGTGCTGGAACCCTTAATCAAAACTGCATTTGATGGAACGTTTCAAAATCTAGTTTGTAGATTTCAGAATGCACTCTCAGAAAATGGGGGGTCTGCCCAGGCACAGAATTTCTAGATCAAGTTTGTAAGATTTCATATTACAGTTTCTAGATTTAGTTCAGAATACACATTCTAGATTTATTTTGTAGATTTCAGAATACATAGTCTAGATTTTAATTAGGAAAATTTCATAATACAATTTCTAAATTTTAGAATCTATACCGACATTCTGAAACGTCCCATCAAATGCATTTTTCATTAAGGGTTACAGCTTTGGTTATATTATTGAAAGACTGTGCGTATATTAAAAACGTACCATGATCCGTGTTTCGACCCCATTTGTTTTCCTAGCTACATTAGGTTGGAAAGTGCATAGTTATTTATGCATCGGCTGTATTTGTCTTCGTTGTTCCATGAAACACTACAGGAATTGAAATAAATCCGAGATCTTGTTGCCCTGTTTGTTAACCGGACCCATGCTCATGAGATCGATGGTTGATTTTAAAATATAAGGATTCTCAAATAGAAAGTGGACACGTGCAACTACGTCAGAATGAATGCAGCGATAGCAGCGCCACCTAACGTGAACATAAAGGGCGTTAGGAGGTGTGCATTGCGTAAGTTGTTCAGCAGTGAAACCTATTTGCGGTACAGGAAATTGATCGGAAATAGTCATAGATGCGTCCAAATTCGAATAGTTCATTCCAGGGATAACACTTGATTGATATTTTGCCCGGATTTTTTGGCAGTTCTCTCGAGAGGTGACGTAAATAAGCGTTAGAACCCCTCAGAAAGACCTCCACGAAAGACATCCCTCCTAACTTACTCAAAAGCGCTTAGCGTAGATTTGCCGTAACACAGTACACATACATATAATGAAAAAAAAAAGAAATGTTCGTAAAATTCTTTGTGCGTAGAATTTTAACGCACGCAAATGCATAAAAAATAATTTCAAGACTTTTCGATACACCTAAAATAATACCCCCAAAAGCATCAAATGTAACACACGAGCTTTTTCCAAGTTTCTGGAGCATTTATCAATAGAGTCCGTAGCCTAATTTCACGGAAAGAAATAACTGCTGAAAGGAAAGTGTAATTTTTTTTTTTTCATTATTTTATGAACAACAGAAACGGGACACGACAGTGAAAGGAAAAACCCCCGTTTGTCGATATCTTGAGGCCAATAATCAATATTTTTTGGACCTCAAAAATACTTCGCACAACAACCGGATTTGGCGCCTTTCCAATTAATGTTATAGATTTTTATACACGACTGCAGTTGTGAAGAAAATTAAAAAAAAAAAAAAAACATACTTCTAAGTTTATTTATAAGTACATAATCGGGAATAAACAGGTATATTGAAGGGTTTTTTTTATTACTATATAAATTTATTTCCTTTTTTCGTTTTAAGAAATCTTATGCCTTGTTCAAAAATAGTTCAGTTCTGTAAATAGATATTGACCGTAAATGATCAAATTCCATCCACAGCAGAAAGGAATAAACAGGAAGGACAAATTGTGTGGATGCAAGGATTAGGAGACACTTTCCAATGAAATTTTTATTTTACAATCGCATTATGTATAAGTTTTTTTTTCCACATTTAAATTTCGTAATTTTAAAATCCGCTTTTTAAAACGCATCGGCCGTCATGGGGAAACTTGCATTTTGACCAATTCATTTCCCTCGTCCACTTTACTAGATGCATTGAATTACATTACATAAATGAAAATTATAAAATTAGAAATCATCCTTTGTTCAAGAAGTCGACATCAGAAATTTATCTATTATTTCTGTTATCAGTAAAAATCGAAGAAAGTCGCCAAAATATCCAGGCACAAATGGGTTAATGGGCCATGATATTTTGATTATTAAAGCAAAACGTATTACTGTCGACTCGCAATTTAACGACGTTCACGAGACCTCGGCAAGCAGGTCGTTGCAAATGTCAGGCACAGTCGGCGGGCTGATCGATTGTTTTAAACATTTTGAAGTAGCACTGTACTTAGCACACTGCAACAATACCAATGCATATGGCGTCGTTTGACGAGCAAGGTATGCCGGGAGTTGGTACGCATGCGCATTTCAATGTTTGCGCGACATTCGATTAGCTACGACGATTCGGACCTTAGTTTCCGAATATCCCTCGTACACTCTTAAAAATCATTATATTCAGTGTGGTTGAAAAATAACATGTGTTCAGAGCCCTCTAACGAGTGAAGTATTGGACGAACTAAAACCAAATTCGATAGGCGTACTTAACCCATTTATGCCTAGTGTCCCTTTTTTGGGACGGCATTTTCGCTATTAGTCGAAAACGTTATTTATTTTTCCTAGCCTTTATTCATGAGTATTGAGCAGCCTCAACTCTACAAAAAATTTTAACATGACCCAGTAGGATGTTGATATTTCGATTTTTATGCATAATGATTTGAAAAGAAATCATCCCTTGTTCAAGAAGTCGACATCAGAAATTTATCTATTATTTCTGTTATCAGTAAAAATCGAAGAAAGTCGCCAAAATATCCAGGCACAAATGGGTTAATGGGCCATGATATTTTGATTATTAAAGCAAAACGTATTACTGTCGACTCGCAATTTAACGACGTTCACGAGACCTCGGCAAGCAGGTCGTTGCAAATGTTTATGCAACATGCAGGTCGTTTATGAAATTTATTCGAAAATAGTCATGACTTCATCAGAATGCCATTAAATCGGTAAGGGTCGCAAAAATCGCGAATTGGCATTGTTACCAAAAGTTGCTACTACGATAAATGTTGGCGCTGTTTGTGCCGAATATAATGCTGTAATTTGCATAATCACTTTCCTTGTTGAGGCTATGAGTATAAAAGGAAAGGTTGGGAGAATGTTCATTATTCTGAGGCTGACTGGCTTTCGAAGTCTCTTACCTTATAGGATTGTTTCTCTATTGGTCAATCTCTGTTAGTAGTAAAACGAGAATTCATTTGCTGATTTAATTTTTACACAAGTTAGGGCTGTGTCGGAACTGGTCACCGATCAACCAATCAAAACGCACGGGTTTCTCCCCTTTTTTTCCTTCAAAAGAAGGCATTGTCTTCAGAATTTTCGAGAGGTTGAGGTACATCGGAAGGGATGAGTTTTTTGACAAGAAGGAAAGTCAAGCCTGACACGGAAAGGGGCTTTTGTGGGAAGGCTTAACGCTCCATAATATATACAATAAAAAACCCACACATCTTCTACTTTCCAGTATCGGAATGCAAGTTTTCGCATTCATTT
Organism: Cheiracanthium punctorium; assembly: GCA_038373885.1. NCBI lineage: Eukaryota > Metazoa > Arthropoda > Arachnida > Araneae > Cheiracanthiidae > Cheiracanthium > Cheiracanthium punctorium. The sequence goes on along the minus strand of JAWZYV010008848.1, from coordinate 463,838 downwards.
ATACAGTCGGAAAACAAACAGCATTATTTCCGAGAGTGATTCCGACAACGAAACGGTTTCGACAACTACGCGGTAGTACACAGAGATGTTTTCTGAGATTGTGACGTCATGAGTAGAGAAGGCTCTTAATTTATCCGCTGCGGAAAGCTGTGCGATAATATCGTGGTAGGGCCACAGGCCGCGGATACAAAGGGGTTAGTCTAGGAAGAAGCTGAAATGCTATTAGCTAGTTGGCCTCAAAATAGAGGAATTCTGAAAGCCTTTCTGTTTGTATTCATAATCGCAAGATGGAACCCGACTATGCAAATGCATTTTATTGGGTAAGCAACATTTCCCCTGGTTCCGACTTTTAGTACAATTCTTTCTTTAAAAATCGAAATCTCATGGCCCACTATGTATACATCCTTAATAATTTCTTATGTTTCGTCCCATAGTTTATTCGTAGGGTACTCTAAACACCTCACATAATCTTATAATCATTTTGTACCTATAATCAGTGTTCAAGAGTGATCATAATACATTTTTTAAGAAAAATAATTTTCTAAAAGGATCTGGTGTTAACTATACTATAATATACACACTTCAATGGATACTCTGGGATTAAATGAGCTCCAGAGTAAATTACATACATCTAAAACTCGCAGCACAATGTTGTTTAATATCTAACGTAAAGGTAATATTGTAATTACAATTTTAAAAAATTACCTGTTAATGTCTATTGAAAATACTTTGATGAAATTTTAATCCATCAGATTCTTACCTAAAAGAAACATGAAAGAATTAATGTCGGGCTTTGTAAAAATTATTATTGTAAGTACAAAAATGCACGAGTTACATTAAAATACTTTCTACAGTCGAACTTGCTTAATGGAATATCGGTTAGAGGAATATCCCGCTTATTAAAATAAATTTTTACTGTACCAAACCTTAATAATTAGTCAGTGTGATCCCGGATATTTGAATTTCCCGCTTATAAAGAATAGATTTCGTGGCAAATCGGCTATTCTATTAAGCGAGTTCGACTGTATATTGAAAAAAAAATATTAAAATTAATTAAACGTTTATGTGGTAGGAAGGATTTTATAAGTGCAATGTAAAACATGTCTCATAAAGTATCATTTGAAAGTTTTCTACCAAAAATAAGAATAATTTTCAACAAATCAATTCAGTTGACTTTGAAAGAAGACTTCTAACATTTGAAGTTTTCAAGGAGAGGAAAAAGACGAATTGACCTAAGAAGGTAATAAAACTTGCAGTTGCAAGATCCCTCTAATGTATTCAACAGTAAATATGAGCCTGCTGATATCTATTACGCGTACCTACGATTACCAAATGATACATCTATTTTATGTAACTGAAAGCTAAATTTTAGAAAGAAATTGCCATAGCTGAAAAAAGACTGTTAGACTCCTATTAAAAGTAACCGATTCAAATGAAATCGAATACTTACAGAAATATCTAAAATGATAATGTACTGATGTATTAAGTTCGGACATCAAACCTCCGTGAGATAAGTTTTTTGGTACACCATACTCTTCCACTCTCTACTTCTTGTCAAAGTTTTTTTTTTTTGTGTACGTGTGTGTGAAATTTAGTTTTTCTTTATACATCATAGCGCAATATAATTTAGTTTACGTCCACTTTTTCAACACACACATGGTTCATAAGATTAAAGCTAGGCGTTGTGCTGCTGACTTAATGGGCTTTTCAAGATACATTATTTAGCCTCATAAACATTACGCTAAGTTTCATAGAGGCATATTTCCTGCATTTTTGTGAAACACTTTGCAATTTATTACACGAACAGTGTTGAACCATCTTGGAATATTTTATGGTGTTTATTATTCATTAGTAGCGGTCAGATTGTTTTTCTTTTTCAAGTAAAAAGGAAGATATATTGTAATCTCGAAAATTTTTTGCTTTGAAATTTTTTATTTGAAAATGGATATTCACCATTTCTAAATTTACTTTGACAGTTTTCTGCATAACAGCTCAAAGTACACATACACACACAAATATATACATATATACATACACATATATTTATTTATGCACCGTGCCTATGTATGTACGATCTATATCTGGACCGACCGTGCACACAATTTTGACTAGTTTTGTGGCGACTTGTGTACGTACACTTTTAAAACTGCGCCCCTTGATGTAAGGCACAAGCGGATTATATCTTCTGCTATTTTAATATGGGAGGCACATAGCCAGTGTACTTCTTCTCATTTAATATTAAAAGTGCATTCCAATTTTCAGAGGCCAAACTCTTCAAAATGTACTTTTTTAAATCAGTCACACTTTCAAGAGTATACATATGTTGTAATTATGTAACTTCCATATCTCCAAAACGATTAATCGTAGAAGTTCGTAGAAAACAATTTTGCATTTAGGATTCTTATAATATCTAATTGTTGTCTGCATAGTTGTAATGTCTTATTGTCGAAATTTTGTTTTTAGAATTGTTGTAATAGCTAACTGCAGTTTGGATTGTTGTAATATCTAATTTTAGAAATTGTGTGCTTTGAGTTCTTGTAATATCTAATTGTAGAAATTTTGTGTTTAGAATTGTTGTAATACCTAATTGTAGAAATTTTGTGTTTAGAATTGTTGTAATATCTAAATATAGAAATTTTGTGTTTAGAATTGTTGTAATATCTAATTGTAGAAATTTTATATTTAGGATTATTGTAATATCTCACTGTAGATTGGATTGTTGTAATATCTGACTATAGTTTGGATTGCTGTAATATCTAATTGTTATTACAGCAATCCAAACTACAGTCAGATATTACAATCGAAACTATAGTCAGATATTACTGTACATTCACTTTATTGGTTATGACGTGATGCTCGAACAGATATTTACGCAGTTTAAAACAATTTTCGCAAAATCTCAAAATATAATCAAAGTTTTCAAAACATTCGACGTTATAGTTTTAGTCGAGTGATCGCCTATCACGTCACCATGTTTCATTTCATTCGCTTTAGACTTTATTACGTTATGTGCGATCAAAAATTTACGTACTTTGATACAATTTTAACAAAATATCAAAATCTGATAAAAATACCTTTTAAAAATTCGACGCCTAAAGGTGATTGAAAACCTATCATATCACGAAATGTCATTCCATTCGCCTTAATTGCCTTTACCTGAAGCCGGGAACAAAAATTTACGCAGCTTGAAACAATTTTCACAAAATCTCAAAAAATGATCAACATTTAAAAAAAAAATTCTTTAGTTTAAGTAGATGGGTCAACTATCGTATCACCAAATTTGATTTCACCAGCTTTAGTCGTTATTACGTGATGCTAGAACAAATATTTAGAAATTTTGAAACAGTTTTTGCAAAACCTCAAAATCTAATTTAATTCTACCGCAATTCTTTTGAAAAAATTCGACGTTACAGCTTGAGTATAGTGATCAACTATGACAGCACCAAATTTCGTTTCATTCGCCTCAGTTATTATTACGTGATGCTTGATGAAAACGTTACGCAATTTGGAACAGTTTTCGCAAAACCTCAAAATCTAATCATAATTTTAAAAAAAAGAAACTTGACGTTGTAGTTTAACTAAAGTGATCAAATATCATATCACCCAAATTTTATTTCATTAGAGCTAGTCATTATTACGTCCCGCAAGAATAAATATTTCTGCATTTTGAAACAATTATCGCAAAATCTGATCGATTTTTTTAATTCGACACCTGTAGTTTAAGTTGAATGACCACCTATCATGTCACCAAATTTCATTTCATTTGCTTGAGTTATTTTTACGTCATTGCATCAAAAATAAATCAGCATGTTTTTCTATTCATTTGTTAGGTGTCGATTACTGGAGCAATATGTGTCAAAATCACCTCAGCAAAATTTTGTTCTTGGCGTCAATTACTAGTGTCGCCACCATGATAACATATAAAATATAGAAAAAAAAAGGAAATTTCCAATATTCTATAATAAATTTACCCTAAAGGAATTTTAAATGTTCATTTAAGTTTTGGAAACAAAAATGTTGTTTCTATAGATAGTTTTAGTAAGTAGAAGTTACTAGTTAATGCTAATTATTGCCCATAAACTGTCAATTACTGGTGCATTTACCCTATAACGTATTTGCCAAGTTAGCTTACTTCAACATTATGATGGCACGATCTATTGTTATAATGAGCTTATTGAATTCAAGTCGCATACTAAGTCGCAACTCTCAAAGAAAATCCTTATCTTCGGTAATTCTGCAATAAGTTTATCAATACAAACAATTATATTTATGTTAACTAATCTTGCAAATAAGGAATGTCATTCGTGACTATCTACTCAATTATTCTACACGAGGAAGTAAATCATATTAATAGATTAGAACTTCTCAGTTACTAATACCACAATCAGGCGTCAATAAATTTGTCTGTGATGTTTCCTATTGAATTATTGAGCTCCAAGGTATAATTAATTTGTGCATACCGCGGAAAACTTTCGTTTATAAATAGATTAAGAAATCTCCTGATTTTGCTTATTGTGAAATTATTAATGGAAGTTTTTTTTCAGTTTATGAATCACTATGTGTAAACAAATATTTTTACGAAGATTTTATGTATAGTGTAGTTTTTGTACGCGTATTTCTGAAGCACAGTTACTGTTTATGCTCTAATTTTATTTTTATAACTTTGCAAACAGCATTATCGATAGTTAATTGATGTTAAGCACTTAGAAGTCTAAGTGTATTTTTAAAAATATCGTACATTTGCTATTACGGCAGTTTTATAAGTTTAGTCATTGCTGAAGAAAATAACATTTATACATATTTTTAAAAATAAAGATTACTTAATTTCGACCGACTTTTTAAAGCTATGGTATCCTGCGTATTTCATTTTAACGTTATTTTAATTTAAAGCGTATTCTTCCTGTAGAATAATAAACTACACTAAACAATGTGTATTGTGTTTTCAGATAAACATGCAAGAGGGTTACCTGTCTAAATGGGGTGGGGGTATTTTTTTGCGGAGGACCAGCACTGTACAGAAATACCAATTAATAAGAAAATGCAGTAGGGTAAGGTAGGGTAAAATGAACCTAAATATAGTAATTTTCAACTTTGCTAAGCTATACATGAAAAATGTTAAAGCATACTTAAACGTTTTCGACAAATATTTCATATTGGACTATTCTAGAGTTGCTGGAAATTTTTGTTTGATTTTTATAAAAACATTAGAATTGATAAATCATTACTTTTTTCTGGTTTGCTATTATGATAATTTTACTCCTTAGTATGGGGGAAATGATTATAGATGAAAAAATGAAACAAATCATAGAAAAATATGTTTAATGAATATGATCAACAAGAAAAAAGATATTATGTACTTTATAAAACAGTTTTACGTGGAATTTTACTTTGGCTATCAAAAATAAAAAATATAATGCGCTACACTATCAAACATTGCCTCATACTGTGCTTAACTTATATGTTCAGTATGAACAGCATTGACTTCATCTCTTCTGGAAAGAAAGTATTCATTTCCAAAATAGATTTTGCAAAATATTTAATTGTAAAAATTTTCTTTTCTGCACACAAAAATATGTCAAAGCATTTTTAAATAGAATTTTTACCACATTTAATAGTCAATAGATATTTTGTCTGAAAGAGGTTACAGTTATGCCTTTTGAACTGTTTTTTCAATTTTTTTAATTCAACAATTTTCTTCACAAAATTTGAAGAATTGCATACTTTTTTTTATTTCATTGTTTTCATTCTTTTTTTCTTTAAAGCGTACATCATATTTATCCATGTTACCACCTATTTATGAATATATGATTTCAGTATCCAAAATTTTGGATTATTCTTTTCATTTTGTGGTAAAATGGAAGTAAAAAAGCATTATCTGTATCTATTTGTTCACGTTATTACCATTTAATATCTTATAAATTGCAGGAAAATGAGAAAAAAAAAACTAAAATTATGCACGTATTCTTAAAATGCAAGCCTCGCACTATGATCATTTTACCCCGCTTTATTTTAACTTCTACAAAATTAAAAAAAAAATGAATAAAACTTAACTTCATGCAGAAATACATTCCTTAAGAATGGTGGTAGCATTTGAATCATCAAAATTTTTGTAACTTTGAATCACAAAAATGCTACAGCAACGTAAATTTAATGTTCAACTTAGAGAGTCAAACAAGGGACTTTCCAAGTGCTGCCATTACATTATAAAAGAATGTCACTAAATCAAATAAATAATTTTTTTTTAAATATCGATTACGATGTAAATGATCCGAAATAAATCAGCATGTGAATAAACCTATGCATTTGATATTTGTGGTGTATTTTGAGTAACTGTTCATTTTACCCCACCTTACCCTATTTTTTATGTAGTAAATGTAACTCACGTTATAGTCCGGGAGCCAGCGACAGATTTTGGTCAGTTATTTCTTCCCGGCCGATAATTCGTGAGATGATTCAAGATAGTTGTGTGTTGAAGCCTGGTGATCGTCAGCTGCCGCACCATAGGTGGGTTGGGCGGCGGCCGCCTTCCAGACACGTAAAAAAAAAAAAATCAGTCATTTCCTCCCGGTTGAAAATTTCTGAAATAATAGTTGGCATAGTACTTGTTTGAAAAAAAAAAAAAACCGTCAGCTGGCCAATCGGCGGTGGACTATACGTCAGCTGCTCATACGAACATGTAAAAAAAAATTTTTTTTCAATGATTTCCTCCCGGTTGAAAATTTGACAGATGTTAGTTTACATTCTACTTTAAATAAAAAAAACAAGTATGCCGGTGGAAAACCCGTCAGCTGGCACAGTGAAAGTGCGGAAAGGTAGTTTGGCCGCCGCTAGCCTATTTCAATGCACCAGCTGACGGGTTTTCCCCCGGCATAAGACTTCAATTTTGAAGTTTCCTTTTTGCAAAAAGGCTGAGAGGATTTTGGTCGCAAAAGTCTGTCGCTGGCTCCCGGACTATTATGTTGAATAATCCTCACTGGTGCAGAAAAATACTACACAATGCTGAATGATACTGTGCGATGCTACTTGGTGTTACCTTTACGAAACATTGCCGCTGAACAAGACCTACAATAAAATAATAAAAATTTTGTAAAATAGCATACATAAAAGGTACTTATGTACACGTGTCTCGATCGAAAGAAACTCTAGTCCTGCCTGTGTATGGATTTCTGCTACTGAAGAAGATCGACATTTTTTCGATCGAAACAAATGTATAGGCTGATTATTAACCGCATTATGTGTCATTTTACAAAGTTATAATTTCTTATCTTTTAAAAACTAGCTTTTTGGAGTGTTTTTTTGTTGAGTTCTAGAATAGTCTCCTGTATAGAAATTGGTAAAAGCCCAATACACACACACAAATCCATACTAAACGTACTGTTTACTGAAACTGATTAAACAAAATAAAGCTTTAACAAAATTAAATGGGGAATTTTAACACTTTATTACATAAAGAAAACAAGAAATAAAAAAGGTTTAATAAAATGTTTAATACTGAAATAAAGTCATTTTCAATACGTACTTGAATGAAGAAATAAATGCTTTACTATTAGCGTGAAGCACGTAAAAATTTCATGCAGAACGGCAATAGCATAGAAGGGGGGGGGGGGAACAGAACAAAATTCAGTGGTTACGTTATATATTTTACAACATCCTGCTTTTTATTCACATATGCCTAACACGATGGTCTCACCACTATATTTTTGCTCTTTGTATAAAAGATGAAATGTATATCGTACGTGACTGGACTATCTTCTCCGTTGTTCGAGTATAAAGCCATTGGAATCACCAAGCATTGTTGGCAACAACTGAATATTAAAAGAGATGCATCCTTTTTATTTTCACATGAATAAGCTTAATGTAAGGTGTAGGAACTTGTAAAATCGTTTTCAGTTCAAGTAGATTTTTTTTAAACTGCAAAATTTACAAGTATTTTGACGAATTTATATAGTTGTTAGCACTAGAGTGCTATTTCGTACACGCTTGTATCTTTTGTCGATACATTTTGTGGACTAATTTGCACAGACACGTTTTCATTGCATAGCTAGAGGAGAGGAGGAGAATGAAATGTAGAAAATCTCCAAGGTTTGCAATTTTTGATGATTTATCGCCAAGTTTACCATAAAAAAATTAGTTGCCAAAACGGAACCTAGCTTGGTGAATATCTCCCATATTTAGCGAGTAATTGGCAAACCCTTGCACTCTTTATTACAAATTATAATACAGTTAGAATATGCCTGACGATGATTGTAAAACAGTTATAGTAGGCGATTATAATATAGATTTGAGTTCTGAAAAGAGTTTTATGGAACTAGAAAGACAAACACGACACACTCGAGAATAATGAGATACACTTTCTAACTTAATGGAATAAGAAAAAAAAACAGGGACGACGCATGAATTATGATATGTTTTTAATATAAAGCCCTTTAGTATGTTTTCAATATATGAAAATGTTTCAGACTATTTTTGTTTGTTTGTTTATATTTTTGTCATATGAGAACTGTAAAAATGACTAATGGTATGAGTTTTTTAAAGGGTGTTCTCATTTCGTACAAATGCATGATGCCCATTCATTTGTATGTCTGTCTAAGACCATTGCAACGAAATTTATATACGGTGCTACACTGATGCCGTAGCGTTTGAAGACCTGAATCAGGAAGCAACGATGGTCACGTCAGAGCTCTCGATGCGTCTTTGAAACGATGGAAGACAGCATCTTAACTTTCCTACTTAACTCGTAGTTAAGTAGGAAGACTACTACTTAACTACGAGTTAATGAGTAGTAGTGCCTGCGTAAATGGGACTGCATTGGAAAGTGTTTTATATAATCGATGCTTATCGGATAATTTATTTTACTTCTTTTTTGTTTACTTCTTTTACGTCTAATTTATCGGATAATTTATTTTACTTCTTTTTTTACTTCTTTTACGTCTTTGTAACGATGGAAGACAGCATCTTAACTTTCCTACTTAACTCGTAGTTAAGTAGGAAGACTACTACTTAACTACGAGTTAATGAGTAGTAGTGCCTGCGAAAATGGGACTGCATTGGAAAGTGTTTTATATAAATGGATGCTTATCGGATAATTTATTTTACTTCTTTTTTTTACTTCTTTTACGTCTAATTTATCGGATAATTTATTTTACTTCTTTTTTTTACTACTTCTAATTTATCGGATAATTTATTTTACTTCTTTTTTTTTACTTCTTTTACGTCTTTGTAACGATGGAAGACAGCATCTTAACTTTCCTACTTAACTCCTAGTTAAGTAGGAAGACTACTACTTAACTACGAGTTAATGAGTAGTAGTACCTGCGAAAATGGGACTGCATTGGAAAGCGTTTTATATAATCGATGCTTATCGGATAATTTATTTTACTTCTTTTTTTTTACAGTGCTACTCATTTATTTTGCGTTTGCCAATAGAACATTCATGTAATTGCAAGTGTTGTCTAATTAGCTTATTAAGCTCACCACACTTCCATCCTTTGTGTATCAGCACTTCTACTAGTTCTCTCTATATTTCTTGAAAATTCAAACCAGATCAGTATACTTTCGCAGTCTCGATGAGCTTTGTTCCTTGAAATATAATTGCTTTTTATATACTTTTCAACAAAGTTGAAAATTAATTATGATTTCCGTTTTAAGTGCTGTAAATATGCAACTATTACTTCTAAATTTAATAATCGTACACCTATGCACTCTGCATGTACTCTATTGAAAATGATGTATGTAGCACTTATCCTTGTTTTACAGAAGCCCTCGAAAGCATTGCATTGCATTACTCTCTATGGGTAGTAAAAATAAATAAATAAAATAAAAACTATTTTAATTAGTATGTCAGCGACACGTACTTTAGTGTTATGTGCCATATACAGGGTACACCCAATATCACTGACTTAAGGGGTTTTTTTTCCCCCTAAATATTAACGATAGGCATATGCATTAAATTACAAAATTCTTTTTGAAAAAGTTGCAGAATTTTTATCGTAGAGATTAACATTTTCCTGAGATTAAATCTAAATAAATACAAAATTAAAAATTTTATGTGACCCTTTATACAATTTTTTTTTCCTCATTTAGTAAAATATGCCCCATTCATTGATTAGGTGATGCACAAAGCTTTTGCTTTTCATTATCAGAAAGCCAAGAGCCAATACAATAGTAAAATTCACAAAAGCATTTAAATACTTATACAATATCAGAATATTATTTCGTAATTTGGGTACAGTCTCTAAAACACGATCTTCCGACGCGATTTTTTCTCTTAGATCTATTTCATGTCTACGAGGCTTTTTGTGATTAAAAGCTGAAATTTTGGACATCGTCTGCATAAGGTATGGGGACACATTTAACTAACTGGTATTTTTTTTATCTGGAGCTGTTCATGAACTTAAATTTTTTACATACTTAGATTGCGCATATCCCAAAAATTTTAATCGATGTCATAAAGATCTGTACCTCTCCCTCCGTAACTTTGCAATTAATTGCATATGCCTATTATCAATAGTTAAAGAATAAAAGTCCAAGTCAGGGGTTTTGGGATACCCTGTACATCGTGTTGATATAACATTCCGAGAACGGATCAATCTCGATTATGGATGCAGATCTCGATGCTCGCTTACGTATCATGCTGTATCTCATTGTGTATCTCTCAACTTGGCTATGTATGTAAAGCATACGTGACGAGAATTCCGCTGAAAACGGATATTAAGTCAAGTTCTGGAGAACAGAAAATAAAATTTCGAACCCATGTATTCCCTTAAAAATTGTATATGCGGATATTCGTTCTTTGAATTTATGTCTTGAAAAAAGTTTTGCAATTGAAGCATGGAAGAATTGAATGTTAAATTCAAAAATTTTCAATGAATAAGTTTAGAGTGCTTAATTAATTCAGAATTTCTATTGTTTAAAATATGCATCGTTTCTAATTATTCAAGAATGTTACTACTTAGTGTAAGAAATAAATTATGATAACTTTGTTTAATGATATGCGATTTTTTTTTTGTGGTACTAAGTCAATAATGAAAAGGAGTGTAATAAAATATGAATTAATAGTGATGTTAATTGTTTTAATCTATGCATACCAAATTTACAATTCGGTTATTGATTTTTTTATCATACATATTTTATTTATTTCTTTAGCAAAAATTTTTAATGTTAAGCGGAAGTAATATCAAAATAAATGCAATGTTTTTATTTATTTTTTAAAGAGTTTAGAGAGATGCTATCTCTTCCTTTTTGTAAAAAAAAAAAATAAAATAAAATAAATAAAATAAAATAAAATAAAGCATTCAAAAGTAATTGACCTCTAAAATGAGTACAGTTTTTCACAAGAGCAGTTCGGATTTATCATATTTTGAGTAATTTAATTATATTTTAATTTAAGTTAAATCTCACCCTTTTATAAAGCAAAAAAGGGGGTAGCTCGTAAGTATTAAATAGGTTTCTTAAAAGTATAAATTATTGTTAAAATAGTCTACTCATTGACAGTACCGTTGTCAAAAGCAGACCTTAAAACTTGAACAAGATGGATAAGATATCACTTGTTTTGTCATATGCCAGGAAAGGAGTTCTTTTATATACTATGTTTTAATATGCCTTTAAAATAACCTGCGATTCCGAATTTTATGATTTTGCCATATTTAAATGTTTCCTAAAATTAAATTTGTATGCATGGCTGTATATGAAGTGAGTTACAACTCAATAGTTGTTTGATGGTTCCTAAAAGGCAAGTTTGAAATTAATAACTTTTATAAATATATAACTAAATCAATATATAAAGATTATAAACTTCTGTGTCGTGTCTATGAATCCAAAATATTTGAATGAAAAAAGAAAGTTTTTAAAACATATAAAGTAAAATTTTCCAAATATATTTTGTATGCAATATTTTAAAGTACACCAACTGCAGAAGTTACTTACAAAATTTCAAAAACATTAAATTTAGAGTTATTTCTTTGCAATATTCTTTGTTTTACACTGGATTCTAAATTGAATATTAGTTCTACAAATTGCAATATGTATGAATGATGCGTGACTCGTGAAAATAATTAAGGATATTTAAATGTGAATAACAAATTACAATTTATGAAACTCATCAACAGTTTTCATACGGTGCTTTCATAAATATCATAGAAAAAGAAATTATTCCAAATGTTATTGATAAAGGCTCCATTGAGAGATATGTGATGAGATTAAATATTAATTGCATAAAAAAGTAAATTATAACACTCTAACTGTACATCTAAACATTCTATGTGTACACCAGTACCTAAAAATAGAAATTCTGTTCCTATTTCTCAGTAAAATATATTGTTGCATGCATGACATCTTAAATAAAATTAGTTTTAACTCACGCAGTCATGAACATAAACACATAATGTCATCATAAATGAGGTAAATTCTGATTTATTATCTCAGGTAACAAAGTTCTTCTCGATTAAATATTCATTAGGGTAAGGCTTTTGATAATTAATTGCTTATTTTATAAAGGTAATACAGTCTGTAATGAGAGCTTTTGAATAATTATCAAGTATTATATTAATATATAAAACGTATATATGCATTATGTATGAGACAGGGTGATCACAGGTATGCTAGATTATCCAAAAATATGTAAACTAATACAAATATTGACTTGTACGTTGGATTTATATAGTAGGCATTATTTATGAGATACTTTTCCAGAATACAGATTTTTATATGTGTAGATAGTCTAAAAGTTATTTTCACACTTCCCTTCTTATCTCAATTAAAAAGAACAGATAACCAAAAAAAGTTTTCTTTAAAGCATTTCTACGTAACTTTGCATTAACTATTTTGCTTGTCCTTGCTCGAACTCGCTTTTTCTACTTTGTTTTAAAGTATTAATACTTAAAAGTCAATTTCAGGATTTTACGAAATTCACTCTTAAAAAAGCAATTTTTACATCTTACTTATTTTGAGAAAATAAAAATATTGATTATAGTTGAGACTTTTGCTTTCGAAAGTATATAAAATGATTACGTTTATTACCTCTGAATACGATATAGGTAAAAAGTAGGGTTGTCTGTAACCAAAATGAAAAACGCGCTTTTACTTTAAAATGTTTCTTTTTTCCTATTAGATAAAGCCTTTTGAAATTTATAAATGCCATCACACTTCAGTTATTGAGCGGTTTATCATTACGAACTTTATTTTGAATGCCTTGTTATAATTTTTTTATTTGTTTATTCATTTTATTTTCTGATGCCACTTTCACCGTAAGAAGAATGGGAATTCGGCAAGTTAACGTACAAGACGGGTTTGTTAAATCAAAGAAAATTCCGCTTTGCAATTCTTCAAGAGTAAAATTGTTTAGGACAAACTTTGAAGTTGCCAGAAAAACTGGTAAGAAACTTAAGTATCATCTTATCCTGAGGATCGACAATAAATATACCGTAAAGGGATCATTGTACAAGGAGACCGATAGGTACTTTTTAGCCGGAATCGTTCCTAATACCAGTCACTGTTTGCTTTCAAGATAATTGGCGGAGGAAGCGTGCGAATTGGAGAACATGTCTGTACACGTCCTCTATCTATGAAAGAGCGATTCTCTTTCCACTATGAGCTTTTTGGATACATCTTTGTCCAGCTTCTTTGCGCAAGATTAACGCTAGGCCACAACGGAACATTGAAGTGAATTTCCTTGGCATGCATTCCATGCAACAATGGAATCTGATACTGTTGTTATATTACAATCGGTTAAACTATTCAGTATGTGCAGCATTTTGTTGCCGATGTCCTCAGGCTAAACGCCGGGGGGCGCCATGTCCTCCATGCAGGACGGAGATGTGCGAAATCGAGAGGCTTCCACGTTTATGAGCCGAAATGGAAGGATGATCGACTTACGATGGGGGTATTTCAAGTCTGAACCAATTCCGGAAGAGAGCGACACCTGGATTTGGAAACCCCAGAGGTATCATTTCAACAGGTAGGGTATTAAATCCACAGACAGATTTTACATGCGAAAGTTTACTTTAGCGTACATGGTAGGACATCAGTCTAGTTGATAGACGTTGCCACCCTTCCAAGATCTGACCAATGTTGCTTCACTTTCGGTATTCTTGCGGGAACCAAGCTCTAACAGACTGGACTTCTGCGAGACATACCTATAGCATCATATTCACAAATAATTCTGTGTTGGAACATGTACATTCATTTAGCAGTATTTACCTTTCGCGTTTTTAAGAACTGAAAATGTTTTCGGATATCGAACTTTATATGTTAATAATGATCCTGTGAATTTAAATTGCATCCAAATTCATAAAAGTACTTGTTAACTGCTTTGTTTCGAACACATCTATTCACATCCAGAATTCATTTTTTCATTACCTCTCGTAAATTTTTACTTGTTCATTTTATAACCATTAAATGCCGTAATACCATCACAATGTTATGATAAAAGAGGACAAATATGACAGAACAATATATGATTGAAAACATATTATACGAAATTAATTGTTGTTGACAAAATGTATTATACCCTTCGCCTATAAATAAAGTGGCTATTTCTTAGTAACCTGGTTATTTTGTCTTTCCTCAGATTTTTTGTTCTATTATTGAACATTATTCTTGTTAAATACGAAAACACAGGCACTTTGTGAATACAAACAAATGTACGTGTTAACGCAGCTTTCGAAATGCTGTTCTGTACCTATCAATGCGTGAACTCATGGCAGTAAAATTAACAAATTAATTTTTTTTAACCCACAATATTTAAGTAACATATGATGTCCTAAATTTTCAATGATGTCATCAATATCTGAGCTAATTCCAAAGTCGACTTTTACTATTATCATATGTTATTGTTTTCTTCTTTATTTTGCATTTCAGGACAACAGATGCAAACGGGCTGATCTGCCGAGTTGGGGTCCCTGGGCAAAAGCTTCATTGGAGGTCATCGCTCTCGAAAACTTTTTTTATAGAGTACAAAGAAATTTCCATATTCCACCATGTAAAGCAGCATGTTGTAACAGCATAAAAATGATTATTTAATCACGCTGCAAAGTGATATTAAGTGAATTCGATCGAAATCATAATATTATGAAGGACAATAATATGATATTTAATATTCAATCATTATAATTTCATTCTGTAATTCTTCGAGTAACATGCTCCACAGTATTTCAATACAGTTGAACCTGCCTATCTTGAATATGATGGTAAGGGAAAAGATTGAGATAAAGAGGCTTTAAACGATGTCAGTTGAAAACGTTTCATTTGCTCTTGCTGTAGAAAAATACAGCGGTATGATTGCAGATTTATTTTACAATCCATAACACTTAAAAGTATAAACATGTACCTTTTAACAATAGATATAGTCTTTCAATGGCTTTTGATGTCTAACTTCCTTTGTTTCTGATCGCTTTCTAAGGTTACCAAGAGCTGTGAATCCCTTATGGCATAATTTACTTCAGACTTAAGAAAAGGTTAGAGTTACACTGCCTTTTCTGCTTCGTTAGCTGTCTCTTTAGATGCATTGGTATATTCAATTTTTGATGAAGAAAGTTGCTCCAAAAGCACTGATTTTTGTAATTGTACACTAACTAAAATTCGAGATATAGCGGTTTTGAAGGATATTTTTTCGATATAAACATGGAAAATACACTGAGTTTTGATCGTAAATGTAGGGAATTTTAGAAAATTTGAAATATAGAGGTTTTCGAGGTATGGTTCGAGATGGCCTGGTTTGATTGTTTTTATTTTCCTATTGCTTACAGGGCTGTACCCAGAAAATAATTTCGGGAGTCCAAAAATTTCGGAGGGGGGTTCGGACCAAACGGTGAAAGAGGCTGAATTTTTCACAAAAAGACTTCATCATTATTATTTTGTTACAAAATTTTAAATTTAGCGGTGCATAGCGCTGTCCTATGAAACAGTAACTATTAATAATATTTTTTTAAATAAATTTAGATTTCCTCTTTTTTTAATAAAAAAAAATTACAAATTTTTAAACTTAAAGAACAATTGGGGGGCCACCTTTTTTGGGGGGCCCGGGCGCTTGCCCCGAATGCCCTTCCGCAAATCAGGCCTTGGATGCAACCATACGGACTCAAACATACGGAGTAAACGCATGACACTAAATTTTATTTGTCTTTTGACCACAATAGGGAAGCGAACTTGCGTATGTCGGAAGAAGGATTATTTTGTGAGGTAAGTACACTTTAGTTCAGTGCGTAAGCTAAGTAAACGATTCTGCTTCCAAAGTAAAGTATGTATCTTTTGGAAGCAAAGGTTTTAAAATTTGCTTGATAAAAGGAATTATTTATTCTTTATCACGCGTATAGAGATTTGCTCCGATGCGACATGCAAGAATTATATTATTGAAAATGTCTTAAAAACTTATAATGCACGTTCTGAACTGAATAATTCTGTACCTTTTAAGAACATGGTTTATTTCTTAGTATGGGCTGGCACTTGCCAGTAATCGGCCAATGTTACCTCTTATGAAAGCCAACGTTACCTCTTACCACAATAGGGAAGCGAACTTGCGTTTTGAAGCAAAGGTTTTAAAATTTGCTTGATAAAAGGAATTATTTATTCTTTATCACGCGCATAGAGATTTGCTCCGATGCGACATGCAAGAATTATATTATTGAAAATGTCGTAAAAACTTATAATGCACGTTCTGAACTGAATAATTCTGTACCTTTTAAGAACATGGTTTATTTCTTTGTATGGGATGGCACTTGCCAGTAACCGGCCAACGTTACCTCTTATGAAAGGGCAAACCAGTTTACACCCAAGCCCAAGACAGGAACTAACCGGGACCGACGGTGCGAAAGAATAGTTTTTAAGAAACGTACCACCATTGTGTACACCACCTGGGCAGAAAATCATAGCCTATACCGTCACCCATAATCTGTGAAGTCGTAGAGTTCTACGATTATAACACATTACACACTCTCTGTTTTCATAATCTGTGACAGTAAATTTTACGTATTGTCTCTGTTATCAGCAAGACTCGGTAATACGGAAAACGACAAATTACAGCATCACAGATGTATTTGGTAACTCCGTCAGGACACGCTGCGGGAGAAAAAACGTGCAGGAAAATACAATTTATAAAATCACAAAAGTAATCAGCTTTAAATACTCCGAGAGAAATCTAGAAAAGAAAAAGAACCTCACACTCCCTAAAAAGTTTCAACAAATGGCATGAGTATCGGAAATCGATACGTGCTTGAAATTCGGCCAACGATCGGTCTCAAACTTCATTTTCTGTTTTATCTGGGTTTTTTTCCCCCTCAAGAATGTACTATAAGTAAAAATTATAGCAAATCATCAATGCTGTTTTTCGAAAGTTAACCCTTTTGATGCCGTTTTTAATTTTGTGAATAAATTTATACGTTGATGTCTTGCTAATCGGAATTAACTTTCGTTCAACCAACAGTAATACATAATATTCCAGATTATGAAGATAAAACAAAATTTACTGTGCGGGTGTTTGTGAAAATTATTGAAACAGCCTTAAACAAAAGTGACCTTTAAAAATGCTCCCCGTAAGAATCAAAATATGATCCTAGCCACTAGTTTTTATTTTATTTATACAGTACTATAAAGGGTGTCTCAAAAGGTCATTGCCAAACTTAGCATGCTGGTCTGTTATACCCTGGCAAAGAAGATTGATATAGGAACTTGTGTCCGGAAATGCAAACAGCGACTGCTAGAGGGGGATGTTTGTAGGGCTGTGGAAGCGTGATCATTTCAGCTTTAAACGCTGGAGCAGGTGGATGAATCGGTTTTCTAACTCGGAATTGGCGGATATGCCTCATGTATACGGTGCCACAAATGGGAAGTTACATTAATAAATAAGTTAATTAATAAGTCACAACTATTTTGACATTTCTTCTTCTCCTGGTACGCCAGCGAGGATTGTTCTCAAGGTACATCCGTACCGCCCTCGTGTACTCCTATCTGCGGCCAAGCACGTAAAGCATACCTGTCCATTCTGAGTTAGAAAACTGATTCACCTATCTCCAGCAACACACACACACACATCCTAGTCTAAAATGATTACGATTCCATAAGCCTGCGAACATTACCCTCTAGCAGTCATCGTTTGCATTTCTGGACACAAGTTCCTGTGTAAATCTAGTTTGTCATGGTATGATAGACCAGCATGTTAACCTTTAAATGGCTTGTGTTGACTTTCGGCAACAAACACAATTTGTTTCATTAACGTAAAGTAAATAAAATTGAAGCTTTAGTTGCAAAGATTTTAAAATTCATATATGCTTAATTTTACAAAATTTTATCAAGAAACGTTTCTCTTTTTAAAGCTTTCTGTGGTCTGTTTAATAAATAAAAATTATAGGGCATTAGGCATTTAAGGGTTAAGCTTGGCAACGGTCTTTTGAGACACATTGTATATCATGGTAGTATGAGAAGCTTCAGTTGTATGAGTCTTGGATTTTTGCTAAAAGCGTGAAATATCAGACCTCACAGACTTTCAAAGGGGCCAGATTGTAGGAGTCCGATTAGCTGAATCGGTTGTGAACGAAACATCCCAGCATTTAGATGTTTCTATAGGTCCGATTTCTGAAGTTCTGACAACGTACACACAACGTGGCAAGCAAGACTAGCTCCATAAAACAAAGCAATGGTCGGAAGGATAAACTGAATGAAAGGAAACAGTGAAGTGGATTGTAATGTCTAAAAAGAAAGCAAGTCACCTTTAGAGCAGAAATCCGCATCTGGATTCTCCAGTGTCAATACTTGCAGTCAGGACGAACCATCGTAAGCAGAACATTTAGGCAGAGCAGAGATTACAAGCCATTTGTCACAGATGCTAATGCTAACCAACGTGTACAATGGTTTACCAACCACAAAATCTGGTCGATTGATAAGTGGAAGACAAATGTGCGGTCAGACTAATCATCTTTTATACTTTTCATCAAATAGGGCAGATTAAAGTTTGGAAGACACTTTCACAAGTGTTTAATCGTGTATCACAAGTGTGTAATCGTGACTACCAACTGTCAAGCAAACAAAAGGATCTGTCATGGTATGGACAGCTGTGTCTTTATTTCCTACTGGCCCGATTATAACCTTGAACACTTTCCCCATTTCCCCCAAAGATCCTTGAAAAGCAGGATCGCTAGTGAGAAATATAAAGAAGTTTTGGCTAGTCAGATCTATTCCATGAAGCAAAATTTGTTTCTTGCAGGAGATGGAATTGTCCAGGATGCCCGTTTACATGCAGTGGGAGTTGTTCATTCATGGTTTGATGAACACGAGGATGAAGTAAGACATCTAGCTTTGTCCCTGCATCTCCACATAATCGAACCACTGTAGAGAACGACTGTATTTTAGAGCGTTCAATCCGGAATCGATATCCTCCACTGCCATCTGCCACGGGACTCCCATAGTACCTTCATAAAGAATGGTACAATATTCTTCTAAACACTATTCAGAATTTGTATCCTTCAATTCTTGACTAATCCAAAAGGTATTTATATGCCAAAGGCGGTTCTCCGACTAATTAGTAGATTCCTTGTAGTAGATATGCTCCAGATAGTTTGGTTTTGAACTCTCTACGAACAGGGGTTTGGGTTTGTTTTGCGGCTGGGGTCCGTTGTTAGCCCTTTGTAGAAGGCAACATCGATCCTCCTGCAGGATGCCTCATGATAATGTTGCCAACATTTCCGGTTTTTGCAGTGGTCAATACCTTCAGATAGCCAAATGTCAACAGTTGAGTGAAAGAAAAACAAGTTATTAGTTTCTAAATAGGATCCTTAGCAATTTATGTTAAGTATTGTGTAAATTGATATATTTTAAAATTGTGAATAAGATAAAATTAACACAATATCTGCATTGTTTTATGTAGTGACCGAGAGCAGGCATATTATAGCACAGGGTTAGTAATAACTGTACTTAACTAACAGTAACGTTGTATAGATGCTTTTTTTCTTATTCATGTAAACGTAAAATCTTTTAATTTTAAATTATTACTTATTTCGACATTCACTTTGGTGAACATACTTAAGTGGTTCTGGTTGTCTTTATTTAATTCAATAGTTTTGATTCAGTAGAATTTCGGGAAAAGAAATGATTCGTAGTAAGTAAAATATTTTATAATATAATTCTAGTTTTAAACTTGTGAATTATTTAGAGAATTTTTGAATTTCAAAGTTTTCTCCAAGTAAAAATTTCTCTTTATGTAAATGAATTTCCATAGACAGTCTTTCCCCGAAATTTATCTTCTCCTAGTTTAAATTGCAGGAAGGAAGTTAAAGTAAATTATATTTTTATGCAATTGTCAGAGAAAATATACGTTTTCTGGAAAGTTTTAAAGTTATTCAGTTTTTTATGTGTTTGGTTAAATCGGAGGACATCTCCACGGAATTATAAATATAAATTTTAAAATGACTAACCTTAAAATATTACGAATATTTTCAGGGAAAAAAATCAAGAGTGTAACTGCTCAAACTTTGCTTTGTAAGATACTTTAGAAGATGTATATGCTAGAAACTTATATAAGACTGGATTATTTCAGTGTGTGGAATATATTTAGTTTAGTTTCCGATTCTTTGGCGTTTTGTCATTTTTCCTCTGGGAATTTTAGGTTAATCTTCGTCTAGTTCTCGGGAAAATTTTACTTCTACTCCTTCGCTTTTATTGCAAAATATATATGGTTTGTACGGTAGTGAAAATGCAGTGCAAATATTCATTTATATATAAATGGATTATATGAAGTCAAATACTGCGTAGGTTGTTTATGGATTAGAAATGTCGCCAAAATGACACCATAATCCCACTTCTGTTACATCGTGGATACTTTACCAGTTATATGAATCTTTGATATCCGAGTCACTTAGATTAATTATATGTATACATTAGTCGTATACCATCTTCAGCTTCAGAATCCTTGAGAATCTGTCTCATTCTTTTACCGTGCTATACGAGCTACCGTTAGCTTGTTATACGAATCCACCTTATATAAACCCCTGTCATAGAAAGGTCTACTGTACAATAAACAGGAGTTACCAGAGCATAAAACTTGCAAGAGCTTTAGGCAGAAGCTTGGGAACATGCATTGAGCTCTTTCAGACTTGATTAAAAATTGTTTTTGTAATTCGATTAAAGCTTTAATTAAAAAAAAGCAAGAACATTTCTGATTGTTAAAAGTTCGAGGAAAATTAGTTTTCTTTCATGTGCGCAAATTAGGACATCAATCCTGCATGTCAGTGTACGTAGTTTTTGCGTCCTCAGTTATGGCCGCAGGGTCTGAAAGGGCTAAAATAAGATAAGACTCCACCTTAGAAATACGAAACGGTCCAGAGGAACAATTGCTATACCGTTTACTATTCTGTACAGTCAAACCAGATGGTTAATGCACGAATCACAAATACTGTTAACTTCCCTTTCTGGGGGAAAAAAGGGAGAAATAACAGATAGAGAGACCAGTGTGTTCATAGAGTTTTTTTGGAGTAAGGATGACGTAGAGAGGTTCCCAAAATATTAAGGAAGTTCACCTATTTACAAGAGAGATACCAAAGACATCTACGTGCGCGTTCATAGAAGTGGCGCAGAGCGAAGACACTGCGATGTGTTTTCCAGTGTAACCGCAGATTGTGTAGTGTGCAACCACGAATAAAAGGTGATCTGCTCCGACTCCTGAATGCTATTAAATACTTCTAGATTGGTGAATCAATTTCTTTCAATCTTCTGTCCATTTTTATTCAGCTGACTGCATTCCACAAGGTCTAAGCCGCATCTTCGTAGATATTACCTCTTGGTAGTATTTTAAATAAATCGACAGTGTGATTAATGCCGCTCAGGACTGAACTGTTATTCAGTGTCCGGTCAAGGACAGATTAACCATAGTATTCAAATGTTTAGATTTTCATTTATACATTGCTCATAAAGTTTTTAGCTCTTTTTAAGAAAGAGTATGAGGTATTTGTACAACGTAGAAACATAAAAGTATTCTCTTTGTGTCTTTGCTAGGGTTATATCCTTGGTGATAATTTTAATAGTGAAAAATTTTATCAAACATCGACAAAATGTTTAACCGATTAATTACAAAATTATCCAGGTAAAGTAAAACGTGTACAAATTGCTATTGAATTCAAAATCTTTTTGTGCTTATTAGATAATTCTTGAAGTATAGTTTTGAATTTAGAAAGAGTCATTTATATTTCTTTCGTATTAAACGTATTAAACGTTTCGTATTAATTTCGTACTCCGTTCTCTACAGTACAAAAATACCATATTATAACAACAACAAAAAATCATCCTTTTTTAATTGTTTGATTTGGCCTTTCCATAACTCCACTATACACACCGAATCTAAATGTTGCCACACTAGTATTTACTTTTATAATAAATTCAACAGTATGAAACGCATCGACTTCCATAAGCGTATCCCCCCATTTCCGTGTCCCTGGAAAACTTCCGTGAAATTCGATTTAAGTAAACGAATAAGTCGCTTACACACACTTTCAAGTCTGCCACAAACCAAAAAGGAAGTTCTCCTTTCGAAAACATTCCGCATTCTCTTTTATCTTTAATCCGGTGGCAGTGGGGTCGGAGTTTAATGATCCGATAATTCCTTGGAGGGCTGAATACGTATTGTTGGGGGGGGAGAACTCTCCAACAGAAAGCAGAATTATATCACGCTCGAAAGAGGGGATTACCGACTCCATGTTTCAGGCAAAACAACTCGGATAAAATAATTGGAGTTTAATCTGAATGCTCGAAGGGATTGCCAGACTAAAGTACGTGTGGATTGTTATTCTAAATTAGGACGCGATGTTGGTTGGAAATTAAAATCTGTTGCAAATAAAGCTTTTTTTTTATGATGCATTGTGTAACATTGATGGTTAGATTTATTTAAAACAATTGCATACAGGGGTGTCCCGAAAATCAATTTTTTTATTATTCTTGAACTTCATGAGCTATTGAAAATGAGAGGCATTATAGTAAACTAAACGAAAAATCTACATAACATTAGATAATATATTCCAAGTAAGAATATTTTAATATGATTGAACAAGTCCCCACTTAAATTCACCCCCAGTACCCGTTAGAAGATGTCTTTGGTGTAATCTTGCAGTACCGCAAAAACATAAGCATAGTAAACTCCCAGAAGATTAACTATAAAATTTGCTGAGTATTTCCAGCTTTTATGATACAGATTGCTTCTGGATTGCTCTAATATTCATAGCTTTTTTTAAAGAGACATTTGCGCCAAATACTTTTATCTGAGTCTTTAGTTACGGACTGAATGTTACAGTAAAACAGCTTCAATAATGTAGTTGAAGTTTATTCTGATGCTAAAAGGGATTGCCAGATAAGTACGTGTGGATTGATGTTTTAAATTTGTGCCCGATGTTTGTCAGAAATAATAATCTGTCACAATGTCTTGATGCATTGCGCAACTTGCATGGTTAGACTCATTTATAAGAGTGCATATCAAGGAGTGTCCTGAAAATTAATCTTTCTTTATATTCTTAAACTCTATGAGCTATTTAAAATGGCGGACATTAGAAGAAACTAAAAGAAAAATGTTCATAACATTAGATAGTACAATTCAAATAAAAAACACTCTTATGTTTCAAGAAAATTAACTATAGAAGTTTCTAAGTATTTCCAGCTTTTATGACACCAGAAATACTTTACTTTTCTATGTATTAACCGTCTCCTTGATTCAGTACTCAGTAAACATCATCTAAAGTTTGAGTTTAAGCGTAATTTTGTTCTGCCGAAGATTCAGAATATTTTGCCTTGGAAAGTGGCTTACTTTTAAGAAAGTAACTTTGTTAAAACGAAAAATAAATGGTCATTTAAAAAGTTGAGAGATGGTAGAATATTATATGAAAGTCATTTACTGATATATTTATATATTATATAAACATTTAGCAGTAAATACTTTCCTTCTTTATGAATAGACCCGGATTAAGGCTCCTGGGAGCACTTGGGCTGGGGAAAAACATGGGGCCTCATTGAAAAATAAGTATTTTTAAATTTCAGATATTATAAACCAAAACAAATCCAATCGGTACTGACTACGACTTTTAACAACTTAAGAAAATATAAATTTTTCAAACATGCAACACTCAGAGCAAGCAACAAAACATACGACGCCTTTATTTAGTTTCGAAAGGTAATATAAAAATAGGAAATAGGACGTACATGCCATTAAAAAATTACCTTGGACGTTTTTAGCATATTTTAAAAATTTATATTGAAATGTTTTTTCGTAATTTAAAATTAAGTCTTTAGGGAATATCTTGGTCGATTGACCCTGGAGTGATAGACCCGACCTTTTGCAGTCTTAATAAGGCCTGTTTGTGAACACATGGAAGTTATTTAGCATGATTATATTCGTGTCAAATAATTAATTTAAAACAATTCTTCAATGCATAACCACTTATAAATATAGAATTCATGCTAAATTTATAGTAATATACCCAACATCTGAGCATAAGAGCAAGTGATTAGTATGCTCAAGACTTTATACCAAAAATTTTACTTTACCGGTATCTCTAAACATATAGTTACCTGTTTTGAGCGTAGTTCTACATGAACACAATATACTTTATAAAATTTTATAAAACTGAAAACGAAAGCCCTAGAACATGCATCCTGGCGTACCTTATCCTATGGAGTAGCATACTCTCTTACGTCTGCCTGACAGTTCAAAACCATTTACTAAGACCATACAATGCTTTTCCATGTACTCAGAAAACCCTCCATCTCAAAGCTGAGGTTCAGATGTTCCATAGACATGCACAAAGCGTAAAATTTTATAAAAGACGAATCTGAATGCCACACTACGAAAGGCATTAAATCCTCTAAACTTATTCAGCCATTTCTATGTCTCCCAAAACTTCCGTGAGATTCGATTTGAATAAATGAATAAGTTACTTAGTCTCGCAAACCGAAGGGGGTAGCTAGTTCCTTTGAAAAATCTTCCGCAGTCTGTTTTATCTTTTTAGAATCCCAGGCAATTGGGTTTTCGTTTAATGATCCGATAATTCCTTCGAGGGCTCTCAATACGTATTGTGAAAACTCCAGAGAAGAGATCGGAATTATATCACGCTTGGAGGAAAGGGATTTGCCGGCTAAATGTTACAAGGCAAAAGCCACTTGCAATAAAATAATCGACTTTTATCTTTTGTCTTGAATGTAATGTTGCAGTGATCCTAAGATAAGTTTTCTGAATCCGTGGATAATTGGAATAATTTATCACCGAGTTTTCCTTTTTGATGAATTTACCCCCTAGGATGACATCGATTTGCTATCGGAATCCCCCTTTTTTAACGTATAAAAAAATGCATTTAACAGCTTGAAATTATAGCCGTATTTGGAGGAGATGGCAGGAAGGATATTTGACAAATCCGTCATTTCCTCAGCGTTTGTGTAATTGATGGAAGCCAACTTTGGAAGACTGTTTTAAGCTAAGCTAGTTCCAATGCAATGCCAGGCGTAAACACATGCCAGAGCTTCTAAGACGAGTACAGGACACTCGGATACAGAGATTTGCATTATTTGCAATAAAATAATGAAATTTTGTGTCTGACTCTTCAACGTAATGTTACAGGGATTTAAGTTTGCGTTCTGAATTCGTGAGTAACAGCGGTCAAAAAAATAAAAGGGGGGGGGGTTATGATCTTATGCTTAAATGCTGATTCTAGACATTGAAAAACACTTAAATTTTCATTTTTAGTTCTTAAAGTTTGCTTTTTTCTGATTTACGCCGATAAGTATATTTTAATTTATTTCATAAACGAAAGATGGCTGAACTTCAATTAACCCGAAAGTAAACTGCATTATTATTTGTAACTCTGTAGTATTGCTTGTAGTATTATTTGTAATATTATTTGTTTGTATTATTATTTGCTTATACGAACATGAAAGAAATACAAAAAATATTCACTTTTAGACATTAATATCTTATTATTTTACATTTATGTAGGAAGCTGAAGGCTGATTACAGTTAAATAAATAAACAAACTAATAAAAAAAATACTTTTTAATCATCAAACAAGCCCTTTTGGCTAAACAGCACTTATGGTATACACACACTCAAAATCTATAGAACAACCCAATCTTTATATTTTCACGTAGTTAATAAATTTTGCACGTGCAACTTTTTGCTATGCATTTTAAGATCATGAAATGTCTTGTTTTAAATAAAACCAGTGAGTTAATTGGAGTCGGTGACTAACCTGATCCCACATTTATATGTTATTGTTTATCACAAATCTTGAATAAAAAAGACTTTTATGTCCAGCAAAAACTTTTCTGATCATAATTTAGAGTGGGAATATAAAAAATATATAAAAATCAGTGATTTTTGCCAAAAAATTGAAACATCTTTAATTTCTACAAAAGCAAACTTTCATTAAAAAAAAAATATATTTTTTCCTTAGTTTTGGCGTAGGCGAAACTAAAATTTAACATGTAGAAGTCAGACCCCAAAATCGTGTTGACCGGTGTACTTGGGCTAATTCATCATTCAGGAGCTTTTCTTTTGATGATCCCCTACGATGGCATCGCTTCTCCATCGGAACCTATTTTTAACGCATAAAAAATGCATTTGACATTACATCTTGAAATTCGCTGTATTTAGAAGACAAGCCAGGGAGAATATTTGCGCAAGTCTTTTGTTTGTTCAGCATTTGCATAATGGATGGGAGCATACTTTGGAAGATTGTTTTTAGTAGGGATGGACGCGAGACGAAAAATTGGTGTCTCGCGTCTCGCAAAACAGCCGAAAAGCTTGTCTCGTCTCGCAAAAATCCCTATATCATAATGTTAAAAATGTCTGTCTCGTCTCGCAAAAAAGCTGTAAATCTCTGTCTCGTCTCGCAAAAAGTCGTCTCGCGTCCATCCCTAGTTTTTAGGTTTCTTAGTGCCAAAGCAAAGCGAAAACGCAAGCCGACGCCAATAGGCAGAGCACACGTTACTGGGATACACCGATTTACATTAATAAATATTGCTGTATTAAAAATACTAAAAAAAGTTGGCAGTGACAACAAATCAGAAACATACAGGTTGTCTCGAAACTTCCTGCCCAAACTTTTAGGGAAGGTAGACAACATAAACATTAGGAGCCATAATGACATAGGAAAGCATGGGTGGAAGGTGACATGGTGGCGCTGTAGGTGAGCTCTCAAGGTTGTCACGTTTGGCTTACTGATAGTCAAGTCTGCCCCACCATGCCCGAGTAGATAAGACATTGAACATGGTAGAAAGGTGGAGGATGAAGGTCCCGGGTTCGGATTTGTCTCGCGGCTTTCGATCTACCAGTCTGTTTAGGCGTGTTTTTTCCAGATGTAACGTGAATACGCATGAGAATACCTTAAAAAATCCTCCGAGCAAGGCACCTTCCCCTAGGTAGATGCTCCTCATGTAGTCTTGCAATAAAGGAAAATAAACATATCTGCACACTTTTGCGGTTTTATTCAAATATCAAATCACTTAAAAAAGAGTTATTCACATATAATCTCCCGAAAAACTCGTAAAAATTGGCAGATATGACAATGAGGAAGCTACATGTGCCGATATTGAGAGCTCGCGTACAGCGCCAGCAAGCGATATCCGACCATACTTTCCTAGGCAATTACGCAAGGTCTAGTTGGGGTGGGTGAAGGAATTTCATTTCTTTGTTATCCGGAAGGGAAGAAAATTCCACTTTGGGATTAAATACTCCCGTGCGACTAACAACGTTTCATTACGTTGTTAACATAAACTAAGTATAAACTAAATGTAAATTAACTATAAATGGACGTTACACTACTGATATGTATTGACAAAAGGCTATTAAATGAAATTAATATCATTTTAATAAAGTAATTAGTGTTTTTAGGTATAAAGCATATCATATGCGATTTTCTTCTCAGAAAGCATAGTATTTAAAGAAACTGCCAGAAAATCTCTAAATATATATAAAAAGCACGATTTCTTCCCATGAAACATAACAGAACTGATGTATTTTATGTCATAAGTCCACAAATTTGTTTTTAAAACGTTTTTAGTCAAAAATATAAAGAAGACAAAATGGGGTAAGATTTACCCCATGCGACTGCTTAAGTTACAAAAGTAGACGCGCGTGCTTACGGGTTAATAACGAAGCCGTCTACCTCCCCTCCAAGTTTGTACACGAAGTTTCTTCACACCCTGTATAACACTGTTTTAAACACACATAAACAAGAATGCAAGCTCCAGAAAAAATAAAAATTCCACATGCTCTTTATTCGACCGTCGTTCGTCGAGCATTTAAGTTAAACCTTTCGTATAGAAGTAACGTATAGTGTAACTTCCACCTAATCATTAATTTTTGCCGTATGCTTACTGGTGAAGATGGGACATTTTTCTGGCGGACAAATAATGGTCAGAAACAACGGAGGTTTTCGCACTAATTTCAAAGTCCTCGTGAAGATATTCCCGATTATACATTGCTAAGTGATTCTGAATTTTTATTATGTGCCGTACGTGCTCTTATAGTTTGTGCAAATCGTCATCGGCCACCTTTTATAGTAGAATTACACTATTGAACGTTTCTTACTTATAATATATTTAACAGAGGTGTATGTCAAAAAATTGAATACATACAGCCGGAGGAAAAAACTCTCAAAATTTAGAAAAAAGTTTGATTGTTTCATTAAAATTTTCACCACAAAAATCAAAATCAGTCAACTTTAAGTTCCTGCTCTTAAGGAAACTTTGAATTAATATGCTGATTATAAGACTGCGTGAGCAAGCAAAAGGATATACGTATAACCTTTTTTTTTAACTATAATGAAGTATTTTTTTAAAACGCATTGATTTTTAGATTAAGAAAGTTTTAAGTTTTTTCTGGTTTGTGACATACATTTTTTTCCTCGTTTTAAAAATTTCTAAAACATATAACACGAAAGCAGCCGCCAAACAAATTTGTTCTACTCTAAAGAATCACTAATTTTTTTCTTTCACTGCAGTTTATCATCAGCAAGTCTTTTTCGTCAGAAAGTTTGAGTTTTATAGCGTGACTTGTCCTCTTGGGATTTCCAGATCATTTAACCGAAAACTACTCTACAAAATTAAAAATTGATGATGATACTAAATAAGCTTCATGGTGACAAGGAAGATACCAGCAAAAAAAAATCCCTGAAAATGTTATTTAATCACAATCTGATTTGCGAAACTTGAAAACTAGAGATGTAATTTATAATTGGATTTGGGTATGTTCTTAATGATGTAATTTTTTTTTTTCAAATTGTACTAAATTTAGAAGTCTAAAATAAATTTTTAGACTGAAAGTTGGCGTCATTTATTTAACGGTACTTTCTGTTTCCCTTCTCAGAACCACTACTTTTAGTAGTTTTGAAACATTTATTAGAAAATATACGTGAAAAAGTAATGTAAAACGCAAGCCGACGCCTATAGAATCGGACATTGTGTTTTGGAGATGTTTCATTTATGTAATTATGATTTAGATCTTTAAAAAAACTTCACACTTTTGCCTTCTCTGTTTCTTTTTTCGGATGTAGTTATTCTAATTTTATCGTGTATAGAGTAATAGTGTATAGAGTAATAGTGTATAGAGTATCGTGTATAGAGTATCGTGTAGAATGTAACTATGAAAAAAAAGCTGCAGAGCAAATGAAGTCTGTGAAAAAAATATAAACTGTGTCAGGAACTCGAAAATTTTAGAATATATCTTTGAAATTCGCATTACACACTAAAAAACGATGAAAGGTTGCAAATCATGAAACTTTCTTTATGAAATTCTTAAACAATTAAATGGAATTTGTAAATTATTACTAATACGAAAGCTTTTTCTATTAAAAATTATAACTGGCATAGGTTTAGTGCTTCTTGTAGTGTATAGTACTGATTGTGTAGAGACATAATAAATATTTTTAAGTTCTTAATGTAATTGATTTGTTCGTTAATCCTTATAATTTTCATAACTAAACAGTCTTAAGTATTGAGAAAAAAATAATCCCATTACGGAATCGAAAACTGACAGTTAATATTAGATCGCAATTAAAAATTTATGACTGAATATGTTAAGTCGGTAATTATTAAATCATTACCGTTAATCAGTCGTCAACCGTGATTTTTTTCCCCTGAACACTGCTTTATCGAGCAATGACAAAATTGACGCTGCTTTTGAAGGTCATATTGCAGTCGTTTCTACCTCGTTAATTTTCTTTTCAGTGGGTCTCCATCAAGATAAACAGATTTTCGTTGTTGTTGAATTAAATAAAATTATGTTAATACACAAAAATTTGGTTTGCGTTATTTTAACTGAATTTGTTTTCGGTAAATAAAATATTATGTGTAAAACTAACAAAACATTTCTTTGAATCGACAAAATCTTTCTTACAGTAATTAACAAAACAGTTCTTTCCAATAACAAATTGTTTCTTTGAATTAACAAAATATTTCTAAGAAAATGTTTCTTTGAATTAAAAAAAAAACGTTCCTTTGAAATAACAAAGTGTTTCTTTGAATTAACAAAAAGTTTCTTTGAATTAACAAAGAGTTTCTTTGAATTAACAAAGAGTTTCTTTGAATTAACAAATGTTTCTTTGAATTAACAAAGTGTTTCTTTGAATTAACAAAAAGTTTCTTTGAATTAACAAAGTGTTTCTTTGAATTAACAAAAGTTTCTTTGAATTAACAAAGTGTTTCTTTGAATTAACAAAAAGTTTCTTTGAATTAACAAAGTGTTTCTTTGAATTAACAAAACTTCTTCAATATAAGTGCTTCTTGAATTAACAAAACTTTCTTCCAAATAATAAAGTGCTCCTTAGAATTAACAAAACTTTCTTTCAAATAATAAAGTGCTTCTTAGAAATTAACAAAACTTTCGCTGATTTAACAATATTTTACGGCTGAAATAGGGCCAAAAATTTTTTGTTGGGTCAACATAACATTATTTTTCTTTGAAAACATTACATAACATGATTTAACGTTTTAGAGTTCGAATATATGCGGAGGAAGGGAACTCTCCTAATACATTAACGACAGTAACTCATTCTGACCTTTCCTTCAGATATCAGTTCTCTCTGATACTCCATCATTTATTTCCTACGATGCAATCAGTGATCGGACGTTAATGCTGTACATTAGATGTCGGATTTTTCACAGAGAGCTTTTTTTTTTCTCAAAGACACCTACAGGATCATTAGGCTGAAATTCGCTTCCTGGCAGTGTCGGACAATGGCCGAATGGAACATTATTTAGAACGCCTATTTTTTAGCACATAAGTGCTATTATTTTCAGACACGGATGTTTGTTTACTTAACAAACGGCGTATCACTTTTCAAGGGTTACCAGATAGCGTCAGAGGGGAGATTTCGAAAGTCGCTAATGTTTTACATTTTTGGCGATTTATCGTCAAATTTGACGCCGAAAATATTTCCCTGAAACTGAACTCAGCTTGGCGGTGCCTACTGTATTTGGCGAAAAATTTCCAAACAGTACTGTCGGTGTTAATAAATACTATATTTCAATTCGGAAGAAGTGTTTTGTGAAACATGAAAGAAAAATACGGCGCACTCATAGATGATGTTAACTTTTCTAAGAGAATTTCTAAGAGAAGACGAATCGAGCAGGCGCAAGAATAATGATACGCTTTAAATAAACTTAATAAATTTAAATTATCTTAAATTTAAATATGAGAATATTTCAGATTTTTTTAGGGGGGAACCTCATTTTATTGGCTTTGAAATGTACTGAGATGTATTAATAGTCATCGAAAGAACTTTTTGAATAATAGTTGGGTGTAGTAAAAGCATAAAAGATATATTGTGCGAAATGTGGGTCGCCACCAAACTGGGCAAAATTTTGTTGGTAGCCTTAGAAAAACTGTATCAATCAAACTAAAAGTAATTTTGCAAGACATTGTAAAAGAACTTCATATATTTCTGTATATAATTATTGAAAGGCAAGAATAAGAAATTTCAAGCACCCATTCAAAATGACTGTTTGTTTTCATAGTACAAAATGTAATTTATAAAATTCTTCGAATATTAATTTTAATATTCGGATTCCATTAACAATGGCAGCAAAACTTTAAAAATCCAATCCTTTCGAATTATATTTGGGTAATTTGTGATGGCATTTAAGGAAACAATTTGCATAGAAAAGCGTGTGTGCCACATGAAGATTTAATATAATGACGAAAAATTAATTAACTTTTCGGGAGAAAAATTTTGCATCTTCATAATTGTTTTAATTAATTTCTCATTTTATTCTATAGTTTCGATTTCGAAAGTTAAAAAATGAATTTAAAAAAATGGCTGAATAAAATATAATCGATATTAATTTGAGTTTTGTGCATAAAATTTACACCATGTATTAATTAGGAACAAATATTTTGCAGGGAATTGATTTATTATAACGGTTCGCAAAATAACATTTCGAATGGACTCTACACAGCTGAACATTTGTTGGCATATATTCATGTTTATTGAACAATTACAGTTTCTTACAATAAATTTTAACTCCCACCATGGATTTTGTGTGATTATTCTTAGAATTTTAATGGCAAATCCATTATTTGTTGTGAAAAAAAAAATAATGCAAATCTTTGTTGAAACTATTACTTCTGTAAATTTGTGAGATTCCAGTATGCATTTCTGTATTTTCTTCTTTTGTATCCGCATTATGCAGATGGCAAATAAAAATATTCATGTACAGTAAAATAGTTTGATTGAACTTCTGTGTGGAAAAGCTGTATTTTTTACAATTTTCGCTCAAGTGCATCTAAACATTTTTCCAACTAAATTGCTCGAACGTATCATAAAATAATTTTCAAAAATACGGTGTGGTAATCTAATACTGATAGCTGACTTACTTTTATTCTATGAAATTTAATTTCATTATAAAGTTAGTATTTGTTAATTTCATTGATTAATTTCATTTTTCTTGTTAATTTTCTTAAAAGGATGAGTCATTTTTGTTTCTGTCTCTCCCCCCTTCAATTTTATACTTGAATGTCTGCTTCCATTATTTTAACTATGAAATTTTACTGGTACTAGTGTTTTGCAGCTGCCACCGAGTCTGCTTGCCAATGTGAGACTTATGTTTAGTTGACAAAATGGCCGAGTAGATAAGACTCTGAACATTGGTAGATGGCTGAAGTGTTAAGTTCCGGGGTTCAAGCATACCGCTCGGCTGTCAATCAAACGGTCAGGTGTTTTTTGGGGGTTTCCTCCTGATGCAACGTGGATAATCGTTAGTACCCCTTAAAAAGTATTCCTTTTAAGACTTTTCCCACAGGCAGATAGCTCTTGTGTAGCTTTCCCGGAACAAACTAAAGAACTAGGATTACGTAAAGATTGCAGCTAGCGTATTGCTAAGCTTGTGAATTAAAACTTACTTTATTCAATGTTCAAAAAAGCAAACATAAGAAAAAATACAACACAGACGTAAACACAATCGGAACGGGCTCTCACCGGGCTAATTAGCATGTCTAGTTCGTAAGATTGCAGCTATAAGAATGCCCGATTCCTTTTGGCAAGAGATAACCATACTCGATGATTGACAGCTTGCCACGTGATCAGCCGAGAAGAATCATGACGATTCCATTCACTGGCATTAAAGCAAATATAAATTTAGACTCCACTTTTTTCACCGAAGATGAGGCTTGGGTGGAGCCAAAAAAAGACGCTGAAAACCCCGTGCATTGTGGGAAAACCAACTTAAAGTCAAAGGAACCATATGAGAACAGAAATTCGAAACTCGAAGTGCTAGAAAAGAAGTCCCGTTATTTTTATACAAACATTCCTTAAAGAATAAATACATAAATAGATATATATATATATATTATATTGTCCCATCAAATAGTTATACGGAAAGGGAGAAAAGGAGACACCATTACACAAAATGAGACAAGCAAACACGCCATCCCATCTAATACATTGCCGGCGATTCTTCACTGGGACTTTACTTTCGGTATCAGCCTCAGGCCCTGAGACGCCATTTATTTTGCAGCACTGTAATCAATGATAGAAAGTTAATCCTGTACATTAGTCAGCGGATTTTTCACGCAGTGCTTTTCCCCTCAATGGATGTAATCGCACCATTAAATTGGTATTCAATTCTTGTTACTTGAAAGATTTGGAATGTTGGCTGTTGTTATTGTTTCTGTGTTAGGATTTGTGGTCATTTGTAGATTCTAGTTTTTTCTTCCGACAAACCATATAATGTAGATCCCGTATAAACGACTAAGATGTTAATATAAAGTGAGGAAAATCCATAAGCGCGTTTCAAGGGGAAAGGGTGTAATTTCGGTGGCAAAACCGCTAATACATCAGTCGCTTGCTAACGATTAGATTTGCTAAGCACATATTTTGCAAAAGGGGCCATCGTATTTAAATGAGAACGGCTTTATTTTTTCCAATCGCGCCTGATTTTCACTTCATATTTTAAAAAGTAGCTAATTTCAACCCCGTATACTAAATTTTTATACATTTAAACTGAGAATAATTGAATCGTGTAACTTTCAAAATTTCTCTTTACGAGTGCTAAAATAATTTTATGAGTATATTGTTCATATTTCTCATAAAATTCCTATTAAGAAGCTGATTCCCTCCACCCAGTCTCTTATATTAGAACTAAAAAGCCCAAACATAGTCTACGATTATAGTTTTTTAATAAAATATTAGTTTGCATAGAGGGTTTAGATCATAGATACTTTATTTTAATTATTAAATATAATGTCAGTAAAAAATGAAATATCATAACCTAGGCAAGTTTCAGTGGAAATGGATGTAGAAAATAATTTTACATTACACTGGAAAAATTAATATTTTGCATGCAGTATCTGATTTTATACTTCTCAATTTGAAGATACTCCTTAAAATCGTACAGTAAAGAATTCACAATACCTCTCGAAATCAATTGTAGAAAATTCGCGAGAATTCATACTTTTAACGCAATTAATGGCTTACTTCAAGTATAATAAAGTCGGAATACGGTATTGCGTTTGGAAAAATAAACTTAATTTAACATTAAATAAGAAGACGGCCATTTTTTCGAAGTTTTAACCCGTAAGCAGGCGCGCTGGGGTAAATCTCACCCCAGCGACTTTTTTTCTTCGTAAAATGGGAGAAATTTTTGAGAACAAGTTTGCCCCGTCTTCTACCTTTCAAAGTCAAGGTCTAGTTGGGGTGGGTGAAGGAATTTCGTTTCTTTGTTATCCGGAAGGGAAGAAAATTCCACTTTGGGATTAAATACTCCCGTGCGACTAACAACGTTTCATTACGTTGTTAACGTAAACTAAGTATAAACTAAATGTAAATTAACTAAAAATTTACGTTACACTACTGGTATGTATTGACAAAAGGCTATTAAATGAAATTAATATCATATTAATAAAGTTATTAGTGTTTTTAGGTATAAAGCATATCATATGCGATTTTCTTCTCAGAAAGCATGGTATTTAAAAAACTGCCAGAAAATCTCTAAATAAATATAAAAAGCACGATTTATTCCCATGAAACATAACAGAACTGATGTATTTTACGTTATAAGTCCACAAATTTGCTTTTAAAACGTTTTTAGTCAAAAATATAAAGAAGACAAAATGGGGTAAGATTTACCCCATGCGACTGCTTAAGTTACAAAAGTAGACGCGCGTGCTTACGGGTTAAACATGGCAAAGTAACGATACATTATTCATAAACAATTAGTATGATTGACTTTGATGTAGGAAGAACGACAATAATTCAACAATAGCGACAATAGTTCAATTCTCGGGTAAGATAAGGTTTACTTTGCCTTTCGTCCTTTCAGTGGGCCATTAAAATGAGGTCGAAACTTGTTTATACTACTAAACACTAGGGGCTTTGAGTCAGTCTGACCACGCCACCAGGGCGTATGCTTCCGTACACCGGAGCCATTGATAACAATGGAGTGGAAGTGCTGAGCAGCACAGGTCTCGGTCCCACGTGGGACTGTTGCGCTATGTTTTAGTTAGTTTTATTAGTTATACGCATTAAGGATTGATCAAACTAAAGTGTTAAAGTTCATAAATAAATTGTAAATGTCTACGTAAATTGTATTTATTATTGTGCATAGAAATTAAATGTACTGCAGTTCATTGGTTGTGATTTTGTGCTACTATAGTCCCAACTGCCAATTTTTTTTCTTTAGCTTTTAACCCATTTGTGCCTGGATATTTTTGCGACTTTCTTGGATTTTTACTGATAACTGAAATAATAGATAAATTTCTGATGTCAACTTCTTGAACAAGGGATGATTTCTTTTAAAATCATTATGCATAAAAATCGAAATATCAACATCCTACTTCGTCATGTTAAAATATTTTGTAGACTGGAGGCTTAATACTCACGAATAAAGGCTAGGAAAAATAAATAACGTTTTCGACTAATAGTGAAAATGCCGTCCCAAAAAAGGGACACTAGGCATAAATGGGTTAAACAGCTTGATTTTATATACATATAATTTTCAAATATACGGGGTGTCCCAAAAACGTGGTAACGGGCTTTAATTCTTCATCTATTAGAGATACGTGGGCAGTGTACATTGAAAAAAAAATGTTCAAATTAAGGTCAGGAATAAGATTTCGTTAAAAAAAAAAAAAAAAAAAAAAAATCCTCACGTTATTTTTCAAAAAGTTACGCTTTTTAAATTTGTATACGGCCCCGTACAAAACCATTCCCTATTAGTAAATGCTCACTATACACTTATGAGGTGACAGACGAAAGTTCAGAACTGCACCTTAAAAGTATCAGAGATATGGAGATAAATATAACGCTGATTTAAACTAATGCTCTAGAAGGGACAAAAAAAACAAAAAAAAAGTCGAATGATAACATTTCAGGGGTCGTACAGAAATTACGAAAGAAAATCTTTTTTTTTTTCACTCTAGCAAAAAACGTTTATGTTCAAAATCTTATGTAGTCCCCGATCATCTTTCTTTAAAGATACCTCTGCGAAGTTGCATGATGAAAGGCTCAAATTGGGTATATCCCCTCATGAGTGTATGGGGCACATTTTACTAATTGGGATACTAACACGGGGGATCGTATATAAATTTAGAAAGTGTAACTTTTTAAAAATTAGGATGATTTTTTTTTTCTTCACGGAGCTTATTTCCGACCTTATTTTGAACATTTTTTTCCAATTTACACTGCCCACGTATCTCTAGCAGATAAAAGAATTAAAGCACGTTACCACCTTTTTGGTATACCCTGTATAATTTGAAAGGATAAAATGCCTTCGCAAAAACGTTTAAAATGCATTGATGACTTTATATCGCGATTTCATACTTATTTTCCGAATACGTATTTTAAATTTAACCCTTTAACCCGCAGTGTTCCCGCTCTGGGAACATCAAACTCTGACGTTTAGACTGTTGCCAGTCACGAAGAATAGATTTGATTTCTATAAAAATAGTTGCGGGCGACATAGCTCCACGAGAATCCTTTACTTTTTAGCACGTCCTTTCCCGTCAAAAAATGGTCACGATTATTTTTAACAGCACTGACATCTGCTGAAAAATGGAAGAATGCGAGAACAGCTGGATAGATTGCCCAATGCTGAA
The DNA here is from genome assembly GCA_038373885.1 of Cheiracanthium punctorium. Classification (NCBI taxonomy): domain Eukaryota; kingdom Metazoa; phylum Arthropoda; class Arachnida; order Araneae; family Cheiracanthiidae; genus Cheiracanthium; species Cheiracanthium punctorium. The sequence goes on along the minus strand of JAWZYV010008848.1, from coordinate 426,295 downwards.
AAAAGGGCAACCGTTGCCATCGCTCGACTGAACTACCAGCAAGATGGCGGACGATCGAAACGTTCATCGCGTGCCACAGATCTAGAGAGCCTTTTTTAAGCAATTTTGACCCTTTTTTTTGTCGTCAAAAAAAGGGTATCTAGATCTGTGGCACGCGATGAATTTTTCGATCGCCCGCCATCTTGCTGGTAGTTAAGTCGAGCGATGGCAACAGCTGCCCTTTTTTCAGCATTGGGAAAGGGTTGCGCCTCAAAGGGTTAAATAAACGTAAGGAAATTGGGGCGTTAAAATATTTGAGCAATACAAACGTTTTTACATCTCAGAAATTTATACCAAAATTCAACATAAACCTTGATAAAAAAAAGATTTTCGGAAAACTGAATTTACATACCAACTAATACTCATCTACAATAATTCTGGTAGTCCATTTCCACTAACTTTATCATAAACTTTCGCCCAAATATCAGCTGTAAGCAATGCATCATTATTTATTCAAATGGTTCAATGATCTGAAAGTTAATCCAATGTATTAGACGCCGGACTTTTCGCCGACAATTTCGTTCCCTGGAGGCTCGCTGGATTATTAAATAGGAAACCAATGTCGAATAGTGAGTGCAAAGGTGACATTGTGACTAGGAATATATATTGCTGTTCATTAGAAAAGGAATCGGTAGAATGATACGATAATATTATTTAATTTGATAATATATCTAGATGTTATAATTTGAAGTTTTATATCATAAACATGAAAGTATAATATTTAATACTGCTCTAGGTTATGAATTTATAAAATAAAAAAGTTCTTTCACAATTTATACGAACTTCAACAATTTTGTCTTAAAATCTTGTTCCCTTAAGCTCAATGGGTTATAAAATTAGGAAACTAATGCCCAGAATTGTTCAAATGTGACATAGTGATTAGGGATAGATTGCTGTTTATTTAGAAAAGGAATCGGTAGAATGATACAATAATATTATTTAATTTGATAATATATCTAGATGTTATAATGTGAAGTTTTATATCATAAACACGAAAGTATAATATTTAATACTGCTCTAGGTTATGAATTTATAAAATAAAAAAGTTCTTTCACAATTTATACGAACTTCAACAATTTTGTCTTAAAATCTTGTTCCCTTAAGCTCAATGGGTTATAAAATTAGGAAACTAATGCCCAAGAATTGTTCAAATGTGAAATAGTGACTAGGGATAGATTGCTGCTTATTTAGAAAAGGAATCGGTGGAATGATACAATAATGTTCTTTTATGACAAATCTATATGTTGTAATTTGAAGTTATAAAGGTAATTTTTATTTTTAATTCTTAAAGTTATGAATTTATAAAATAAAATAAAATTTTAAAGATTTGTACGAACTTTATTAACAATTTTTGTCTTTAAATTTTGTTCCCTTAAGCTCACTGTATTGTTAAATAAGAAAACAATGCTGAGTAGTTCGCAGGTGGCATTGTGACCCGAAATCTGTGTATTTTAAAAATACAGGGTAGAACGATACAATAACATTCAATAATGATTTATAAAATTTATGTACTACAATTTTAAATTGTATGTGCCGAATGTACTCTACTTTGAAAAGTTTCATACAAATACTTACTCAAAGTTACTAACCCATAAAATTTTCAAAGAAAGCATTTTACGATTTTTGCTTTCAAATTTTGTTCCCCTGAGGCTCATTGTATTATTGAATAGGAAACCAATGTTCGATAGTTAAAAAGTGTAATTGTGTCTAGGAATATCACTGTTCATTTAACCATATGACTGTAACCTGGGGTCCACGCGGACCCCAGACACATTTATCTAGTTGCCGAAAAATATATATCTTTCATTGAGGGGTCATAGCCAGTGACATCTCATCTTATCATCAGTATAACACAGGGTAAAAATTTAATTGCATAAATGTCAGGCGTTATTGTGATTTTTTTTATTTGAAACTTATATGTCACATTTCTGTAACCTCGGGTCCGCACGGACCCCAATGTTATTCAGTGTGTCTGAGAACGATTGGACATATTAAAAATGAATAAAAGATATAACTAGGAAAAATAACAGTTTTTTGCAAACACAACACATTTTTTTTTACAACAGTATTCTTCCCAGAATTCAATAGATGGTGCTATGTGACGTTCCAAGGGTGATTGCATTTTTCTCATTTCGCACCGTTCAGTTGAGAACTTTCATTTGACGTTGCAACATGTCTCGAAAAACAGTTTCGATAGATGAAGCTATAAGCATGATACAAGCAAGTGATAGTGAAGACGATGTAGATTTAGATAGCTTTGGTGAATCTTCTGAGTCTGAAGAGAGCGATGTGGATAATATTCAAGATCCAAACATTGAAACCGATAGTGAATCGGAAAGTGATGAGTATAGTGACCATCAAATCTGTACCTCGTAAAAAAGCTCGATACTCCAGTCCGTTGGCCTATGGTCTTCTGGTTCAACATGCTCGACAACGCAGCTATTGCGGGATACATAATCTGGATTTTGAAGTATCCGAATTGGGAGTCTGGGAAGAGCCATCGACGTCGTTTGTTCCTGAAAGACCTTGGGAGAGAGCTGGTCAATGACCTCATTCAAAGAAGACTCCAGAACAGTCAATCTCTGCAACCTGGAGTTCGCCACTCATTGAAATCTTTGAGGATTGAAATTCCGAACTTCCATGCTTCAGCTACTGGATTCAGAAGTCAAGAGCAAAATAAAAAGGTACGACGCTATGTCCACGTACTTTGGATAGAGAAGTAAAGACTCGATGCTGTAATTGTTATAATACTCCGTGTGGCCCGAAACATCAGAAGACCGTTTGTGAGTTATGTTCAGCGAACATTCAGAATCAGGTAAACATGAATGTAAAATTAATATTTTCTCAGTTTTATAAATAAAATTGTTTTAAAAATATCTGAAAAGCGTTTATTAATGTATAAGATAGTTAAATGAATGTAAAATTAACTTTAATTACATGAAAATTACAGAAAATATCCAAATTTACAGGTGGGGTCCGTATGGACCCCCAGGTTACAATGGGGTGCATTACAAAACGATACAGTTACATGGTTAAAAAATGAAAAAGTCGCCTTATACAGCAATATTCTTTGATTTAGTAACATATTTAGATGCTATTTTTTTAAATGTTTCAAATTATAAGTATTGAATGTAAAAGAACTTTTATAAGCTTTATATGTACATTTAATAATGTTAAAGGTTATAAATATGTTAATTGAAAAATAATAAATATGCGATTTTTAAAGAAATTTGGGATCTTTGCCTTTGAATTTTAGAGTTGTTGTGTATGTGTTTTCCTAAAACAACCGAAATCAATTTACGTTTAATTAGATATAGTCTAAAATATTTTAACAGTATGACATATATTTGAAAATAAATTTCGGTATTCATTCTGTCTACAGTCAAACCCGCTTAATAGAATAGCCAATTTGCCATGAAAATGTATTCGAATAAGCGGGATATTCCGTTATCCGGGATCACATTGACTAATTACTGCGGTTTGGTATTCCTTTAACCCAGAGGTTCCCAAACTGGGTGCCGCGAGAGTTTACAAGGGGTGCCGTGGAGATAATCAAGAAAAGTCTAAGTTTTGGGGGAGCATAATCAAAAAAATTCCTCTGAGCCGATATTTCACAAAAAAGTTTGCCAAGCCGACGGTCAAGTAGGCGAAACAAAAATATTTTATTCAAGTTTGAGAGAGTTTGGTATCCAGTCGACTCTATTTTACAGAAACTCCCTGAAATATGGGGAGGGACGGGGGGGGAATTATATATCCCTTTTTCAAGATAGTGTAATAGTAAGCCCAATAAACATAAAAGAAATAATGAAGAATGTATCCAAATTGTTTCATTCTAACCTTCATATTCATATTGCTTTAAAGGTAACCTGGCTGAAACGTTTTCAGCCTGAGAAGCGTACCCCGAAACGTTTTCAGCCTGAGAAGGGCTCCCCGAAATGATTTTTAGCCTGTTAAGGGTGCCCCGAAATGTTTTTAGCCTGACAAGGAAGGGTGCCGCGAAGTGTTTTTAGCCTGACATGGGTGCCACGAGGGAAAAAAGTTTTGGGAACCCCTGCTTTAACCAATATTTCATTGAGCGCGTTCGGCTGTAAACACAGTTTTGAATAAGCTGTTGTGTTGCTAGCTATAAAAAAAGAAAAGCACAACCATGCACATGCCTTTGAAAGAAAAAAGAAAAATGGATTTTTAATTATCTCCAAGAAAATCAGTTCGCAAATTGGATAATCTCTGGAAAATAACTCAATAATGGAACCTAATTTATCATTCTTGAAAGTTCAAAGTAATCACTGATAAGTGCTTGACTTATTAAAGCATTTATCACTAATTTTAAAACTGCGATAAAAAACCCGAAGTGTAAGTATATTTTACAAACAGAATCAACGTAAATATAATTTATATATAACTGCAAAGATTTTACATAAGTACTACGAAAGCGGTTCTTTTTGACGGCTACGTAATTTTAATAGTCTAACAACTTTTGCATTTTCTTACGGATTATATTATCTGGCTTTTCTCTAATATAGTATCCAAGCAAAGTTGGATAAATTTAAAATAGTTAATTATTCGGTTATTTTTGTGTATAGTTTATTTAGTGTTAACAGTCACTTTGACGGCTTCAAAGAAGCACAACTCTCACACATATACATAGGTTGTTTTCATATCTATGCGGTAAGCATAGCTGTCAACTGCTCCGGAATATAATTAAGCACTTTTTTAAAATAGGATTTTTCGCATAGAATAGAGTAAAATTTTTGAGTTAAGCGGGAGAGCTGATTACTACTTTGAAATCCTTATAAATAAAAATGAAATTCTGTTTGTTTGTTTGTTTGTTTGTTTATTTGTTTGTTTGTTTGTTTGTTTGTTTGTGGATTTGAGTTGTATACAAATCCACAAAAATGGACCTATCAGCCTGAAATTTTGCACAGATATGTAAAATAATATAGAATAAATCATAGTCCACTTTAAAACTTTGAAAGTCCACCCGTTCCCGTAATTTAAGAGATTTTTTATGTTCTCCACGCAAAAAGCTTTCCGTAATTGTAACCCCTGTAGTCAAAAACGTGTGAAATAAGGATCGTGGTTGCCATGTGTGGCGATTTTGCCGAATAAAATGTTTTAAATTCTCAAAGTAAAAATAAAAGAATAATAATGATTTTTTTTTTGTTAGTTTATATTCGTAAGGTTATTTTTTTTTTTAAATTATAATATCGTGTGCATGGGAAATCGGAGCAGTAATGAAATGTTTTATACGCAAAACAATAAGAATTGAAGATTTTCGAGGCTAATATGTTACAATTTTTTAGTTTGGCGAAAAAATAAAATGGCTCAAATGCCGAGAAAGTGAGTTCTAGCGGTTTACACTGTTTCCGGCTTGGCGCAATTTACTGAGAGCTTAAGGAAACGGATTTTTGAAAACAAGTGCAAAGGTTTTATTAGAATACAGCGTTAAATTTTAATGATCCGTGCGGAAATAATGCAGCTATTAAGGGATTTCAAGCGATCTATCTTCAGCATTCTCGCCAATTGAGTGCATTGATTTTAGTTGGGGGAATTCCGCCAAATTTCAGATAATTGAAATCTTCGCATATAGTACATCGAGGTAACGATGGATAAAACATGTTATAGTTGATAATTTAAAAAATGAGGCTGTATTAAGGGATTCCACTTTTCAAAAAAATGCCTAGCGTTCGAACCATTTCCCATTTTGATTGCTGCTAAGTCAATGCTTCGAATGATTCCCTGAAAAAACTCTTGCAAAATGGCGTATGTTGGCACTTTGGCGAGGCTTAGATTTGAAACTGGATTTTATTTGAGACTGGTATCTATATTAATAAAACAATGTGTGTAAACTGTTTGTTTGTCTGTGTCTCGCGTAGCTCGCAAACGGGTGATCGTAGACCTTCCAAATTTTGAACGGAAATTCTCCATGACAAGTCCCGACACACCTCGAAGCGATTTTTTCAAAATTCGAACTATTTTAAGAAATATCGATAAAAACGTATCGCAAAAGGCTAATTTTTGCTTTGCGCCATTTCGTAATTGTAACCCCACAGTGCATTAAGCGACAATTAAGCTTATCTAGGTTGCCACATTCGGCAGTTCATTAAATGATTCAGACTCTTGAAGTAAAAATAAAAGAATAACGATTTTTTCTATTTTGACTAGATTATTTGTAAGGTTGTTTTTAAATTAAAATATCGTGTGCATGTGAAATCAGAGCGGGAATGAAATGATTTATACTCAAAAATAGAATTTGGAAATTTTCCGAAAATAAATGTGCAACTTTTTAATTGGGCGAAAAATAAAAGGGGTTGATGTGCGATTTTGATGACGATTCTAACGCTTGGCGCTATTTATCGTAATTTAATAGTCTGCTATTTGGGTTATGAATACACCTGCGTATAAGTTTTTGAAATTTTCATTCAGTTGGAATTGTGCATTTTTCTGAGCAGCTCTTCTCCATTTATTTCTAATATATTACATCCAGAAAAAAGGATGTTAGAAATATCAATTTTAATTTTGTTTAATCACACTCATGAATAATGATACACTTTCCAACTTAATAAAAGAAGGAACGAAAATAGGTAAGACCCATGGATTATAACTCTTTTTATATATAGCACTTTAGTGCGTATTTAAAATCTGAAAGTGTGTCAGATTTTCTATGATTCTAGCGCTTGGCGCAATTTAATGAGAGGGTATTTTTGAAAACAAGCGTAGGTAATCTTATAAATAAAAATGAAATTCTGTTTGTCAATTTGTTGATTTGGGTAGTATACAATTCCACAAAAATGGATCTGTCAGCCTGAAATTTTACACAGATATATGTAAAATAATATAGAATAAATGATAAACCACTTTAAAACTTTGAAAGTCCACCCGTTCCCGGAATTTAAGAGATTTTTTATGTTCTCCACGCAGAAAGCTTTATGTAATTGTAACCCCTGTAGTGAAAAAAGTGTGTGAAATAAGCATCTTGGTTGCCATGTGTGGCGATTTTGCCGAATAAAATGTTTTAAATTCTTAAAGTGAAAATAAAAGAATAAAAATGATTTTTTTAGTTTATATTTGTAAGGTTATTTTTTTAATTATAATATCGTGTGCGCATAAGAAATGAGAGCAGAAATGAAATGTTTTATTCGCAAAACAATGAGGATCGAAGATTTCCGAGACTAATATGTAAATTTTTTTAGTTTGGCGAAAAATAAAATGGCTGATAGACCGATTTTTAGAAAGTGAGTTCTAGCGGTTTGCACAGTTTTAGGCTTTTTGGCGCAATTTACTGAGAGATTAAGGGAATAGCATTTTTGAAAACAAGTGTATAGGTTTTCTTAGAATACAGCATTAAATTTTAACTATCCGTGCAGAAATAATGCAGTTATTAGGGCATTTCAAGTTATGTAGCTTCAGAATTCTCGCCAATTGAGTACATTGATTTAAATTGGGGGAAATCCGAAAATTTCAGAAAATTGAAATCTTCGCATTTAGTACATCGAGGTAACGATGAATAAAACATGTTATAGTTTATAATTTAAAAAATGAGGCTGTATTAAGGGATTCCACTTTTCAAAAAAATGCCTGGCGGTCGAACCATTTCCCATTTTGATTGCTGCTAAGTCAATGCTTCGAATGATTCCCTGAAAAAACTCTTGCAAAATGGCGTATGCTGGCACTTTGGCGAGGCTTAGATTTGAAACTGGATTTTACTTGAGACTGGTATATATAATAAGACTGGTTATAGATAAAAATGAATGTTGGTATGTGTGTAGGAGGTTGAAAAACTCAGCACCGTTTCATCGATCACCATGAAATTTGGTTCACCTAAGTCTTTTATCATGGAGAAGGTTTTTATGCTATCCGTTTTCCTCTAACTTGCCACTAGGTGGCGCAGCAGAACGTTGAATTCTATTCCGTTTAGCCGTTTGCTATGCGAATATCGTCCAACCAATTTCGATGAAATTTGGTACACGCGGATATTAGAACACGGAGATTATTTTTTACTATCCATTTGCTGTAACTTACCGCTAAATAGAGCTGCAATGCATCAACTTCTATACCGTTCGACCGATCGGCATAAAATTTTTTATACTTACACATTTGAGCACGAAGAATATATTGTAACTGTGTTACTTTTGATGTTACTCAGCACTAGATGGCGCTGCAATGCATTATTATTTTAACTCGCCACTAGATGACGCTGCAGCAGGCCAAATTTTTGACCATTCAAACGGTGGCTATGAAAATCAGAACACATAGCTATTTGAACAATGAGAATATTTTAGCGTTATCCATTTTGCTATAACTCGCCACATGACGACGCTGTAGCAAATCATTACTTTAATTAACCACTAGATGGCCCTGCAGTGTATCACTTCTTGACTGTGCGAATGATCACTATGAAAATAGGTATACATAGATATTTGAACACGGGGAAGAGTTTGGCACGATCCATTTTCCTATAACTTGACACTAGATGTCGCGTCAACACATGAACTTCAGGACTATTCAGCCGATCGTCATGAAAATTGGTATGCATCGATATCTGAATGCGAAGAATATTTTCGCCGTATCCGTTTTGCTAAAACTCGCCACTAGATTGCGCTACGCCGCATCGCCTTCTGCACCATAAAAACGATTGCTTTGAAATTCAGTATGCATGATTATTGAACACAATATAACGCGATATCCATTTTGCAATATCTCTTTATTACAATTAATAGAAATCACAACAAATATTAATGTAAAAAGTCCATTCATTCCCGTGCGAAGAACGGGTACTTCAGCTAGTATATTTATAAAACTAGACTGTTTAGAAAAAGCTGTTAATTATATTTAGGAGCAGTTGGCAGCTATAGGTAAATATTGTTCACAGGTGAAAATATTTTAATAATATTACTGAGAATACATATTTTATTGAGAATTATACTACGTCATATAACACTTGCACTATGGAATTATACCTTCAGTTACATCGGGCAGTCAAAAAAGACCTCGTTTCGAGAGGTAAAAGTGCCAAATTTTCGGCATTAAATGTGTTTGAATATGAATGTATATATCACAAAAATACACTGAATATGAGTTTTAAATTTGTATAAATTCATAAACTGGGTCATTTACTATTTTCAGAACAAGCAGTCGTTTTGGCCGCGTCTCATCGTAATGGAAGGTATATAAAAAGGAAACGCTGATCCCTCAAGATACTGTTAAAGTACATACAGTAGACCCTCCCTATAACACGGGTTTATATAAGACTTATTCGCATAACACGGGGGGGGGGAATTGCGACCTTTTCCCAATAACACATTAAAAAAGACACGTATGATACGGTAAAAGGATGTGACAGATGTTCCTGTATTACCTATTAATCTGCGGATGCTGATCACATGTTTGTGACTCGAACAACACGGATTCATATAACACGGATCGTATCTACCGTGTTATCTGGGGGGCGGGGGAGGTGTCTACAGTACTATACAACTTACAAAAAAAATCATTTAAATTTGGTTTTTCACGGTCGAACTTCATTATTGCAAAGTCAAAGGGACTGTTAGCAATTGCTTCATGCTACTCGAATTTCATGTTTTTCGGTAAGGTAAACTTGTAAAATAAAAAATACTATGATTAAGCATATTTCGTGTTAACAGGTATTTCATCTGAAGCGATTTCGCGTTAACGAGTTTCATTTTGCAATGTCATTGATATTTATAACTGAATTGCCAGGAATAAGCATGAGAAACTATTTAAAAAACTGAGAACTAGCTTTAGAATAGATTGATACTCTAAATTTCTTTCCCGGAGAGCCTTAAAATTGTGCAAATACTTCAACATTGCACAAACAACCAACATGCATTTTTATAAAACTTCTAGAGAATTTCGCCTTAACTACTTTTACGTAATATGAAAACCAATAAAAATCATACACGACATTATCGTCGGAAGATTAAAGTACTCTCTGCAGCAGAAATTAATAAAGAAAGGAATGTGTCCGCTCTCTCTTTTTTTTTATAATGCTTCTTGTACAATTATTGGCCGGACCCCCGACATTCGATGTCTTTCGGACTTGCATCATCATTTATTTCTTACAATGCAATGTACCGGAAGTTAATCCGTTGCATTAGCTGCCGGACTTTTCACCCAGTGTTTTCGTCCCTTGGGGTAACATGGCCGAGTCACAGAAGCGGAAACTACTGCCCAGCCATTGACAGATAATGGAAAGGATTTGGAAGAACGGAAGAAAAAAAGAAAAAAAGTTTTATTGCGATGATCTGAAATAACTTTAATACTGCGGCACGATAGATGGGGGTTTACCCAAAGTGTTAAGGGGGTAGTATGGTGTAACCAAGACGAGTTGGATAAACGTAGAAATGTAAGGTCGTGAATTGTGACTTCATGAGCCAGATGATAAGCACTTTAACCCTTTGAGGCGCAACCCTTTCTCTATGCTGAAAAAAGGGCAGCCTTTGCCATCGCTCGACTTAACTACCAGAAAGAGGGCGAACGATCGAAACGTTCGTCGCGTGCCACAGATCCAGAGACCCCTTTTTGACGGCAGCTGGCTGTGCCGGCACAGCCAGTCTGTGTCCAAAAAAAGGGTCTCTAGATCTGTGGCACGCGATGAACGTTTCGATCGTCCGCCCTCTCGCTGGTAGTTAAGTCGAGCGATGGCAACGGCTGCCCTTTTTTTCAGCATTGGGCAATCTATCCGGCTGTTCTCGTATTCTTCCATTTTTCCAGCAGATGTCAGTGCTGTTAAAAATAATCGTGACCAATTTTTTTTTCGGGAAATAACGGGGTAAAAAGTAAAGGATTCTCGTGGAGCTATGTCACCCACAACTTTTTTTTTTATAGAAATCAAATCTATTCTTCGTGACTGGCAACAGTCAAAACGTCAGGGTTTGGTATTCCCAGAGCGGGAACACTGCGCGTTAAAGGGTTAATACTGCGGCACGATAGGTGGGGTTTACCCAAAACGTTCTTCTGAAAGTTTTAAGGGGTGGTAAGGTGTATCAAGACGAGTTGGATAAACAAAGAAATGTAAGGTCGTGAACTGTATGAGCCTGATGATAAGCACCTGAAAAGAATCCAGTGGCGTACGCAAGAGAAGGGGAGTTGTTCGGGGGGTCGTCCCCTCCCCCCCCCCGTACGCCCTTGCCGGAAATGTTTTAACATGAAGTCCATATACGACTTTTAACATAAAAATTATATCTATGAACTCCCCCCCCCCTCCCCCCTGGAAGGAAGTATGTGTACGCCACTGAAAGAAACGTTGAGTAATTGATCAAAAGTTCAACTGCTGAAGAAATTAATCTCTTTTTCTGTAAAAAACAGGAACTTAGAATTAATGGACAAATTAAAAAAGTCTGTATTTAGATTTCAAGCTATGCAGTTAGAGGAGAACAAAATACATTTCTTGTAAGAAAGTGATTGCTGACATGTGAATGAATATAGTGTTCGCGACATTGCAGTGGCAGGGTCGTAGCCAAGGGGGGTTAAGAGGGTCATAACCCCCCCCCCCCCATGAGGAATTTTTTGCCATACAAAATGTATATTATTCACTCCCTTATCACACACATGTATGCATGTATGTGAGTTGCAGTAGTCATAACCCCCCTCCCCCCCATGAAAATTTTCTGGCTACGCCACTGTGCAGTCATACGCTGTCTTGGTTTTGTTTACAAAGCCTGAGAAACTGGTAAAACTGTTTTGTGACATGATCATGTTTGTACATGTCGTAGAATGTAGGACTAAAGGAACAGAAATTTTAAATCCCGTGGGTATGTGCTGTTTAGAATTCATTGTGTTGTTACTGCGATGCGGGATATAGTTGTTAAGTATCCATACAACAACCTTTGGACGGATGGGTTCTTGGGATATCTCTTTACGACTCTGATAAGCACTAAACGGCTATTTATTATCTTCCCTCGAGAGCGATTGCAGCGCAAATCGTGGCGAAATGTGGAAGTAACCATTCCTATTTGTAAAAATAGCCAGCAATTTTAGCAGCAAAAATAGTAGCATTTTTTTACTGTATTTTTTAAAAATACGCTATTCACATTACAGCGCTCAAAAAAGCCTGATGTGGACATTACATGACTTTGCTTTTAAGTCTATTAAATTATATGAAATTTATGATGTATTTCAAACTTGTTTAATTTCAAGTACGATGTTTCAATAACATTAAGGTTTTCTTACCAAATATAAGGTATCACCAAGCTGCTTTCAATTTTAGAAACATATTTTTGGTGCCAGTGCCAAATTGGGCAGTATTTTACCAAGAACTTGGTGACAGTTGACGAGATTTTGGGCTTGGGCTAAATAATAATAGTATTTATGATAAAAACAAAGCCTGTCGTCTCCTGATCACCAAATTAGTTGCCTGTATTAAAAGAAAATTTGCCGAATGTTTGAAAATAATATGCAAATCGCATGATTTAACCAAAAAAATATCCTAAGTTATCTTTAATTTAGTAGCAAAAGTGTCCTTTTTAGTTGGTGCTGGACACCTGTAAACTTAGACTTGAAACTCAATACCTGTAAACTTAGACTTGAAACTCAAAACTTATCATTGGCTTTTGTACGAAAATAATCGAGAGGAAAATTAGAACATTATGAAGTGGTTTTACAAATGCCACAACGAAAAATGCAGATAATGTCCAACTTTATTGAATAAGAAAACTAAGTTATGTATTTCTGTCGATGCTTGAACATTCCTAATGTGTAGAAGCTTCGATTTCACCAACAGTTTGAATTTTATGAGTAAGTGAGGTTTTTTTTTTTTTACAATACATAATGTAATAAAATTCCATTAAGAATATTGTAAGATTATATTATAAAACATTATTCCTTTTAAGTCGATTAGTATATTTGAGTCTTGAAATACTAGGAACGTTTAAATAAATGTAAATATTGTATAACATTTATGGTTAAAGAAATAGTATTAATTCTACACTTTGCACATCTTTACATTTTCTAATTTTGTAATACTCTTACTTGTCATAGTTAAAATTCCGGGAATCTTTATCTAACTATTGGTAATAGATTTGTGCTTAATAGCGTACATATACTCTCAGTTAAAACATCATTTATGGTCCATTATTGTTTTTGAATTTTTTACTCAAAATGTCATATGTAAACAAACAGGATGTTTTGTAATAGCAAAAATCTATAACACGAGAAAAAAAAAAACCCGCTCTTCCACTTGAAATAAAACAGCTTCCTTTTCATAAATGCATAACTATTTAGCTATTGATTTCAAATGTCTGCTTTCTGTCTAATGCTCCAAAGCAAAAACTATTAGTAATGATAGTTTAATACGATTATTTCAAGCAGTATTCTTTTTTTCATTTCAGCCAAGATTACTTTTATGAGTGTAGCTTATGATGTTTATGATTTTGAATATTGTATAGCTTTATTACGAAAACATTTTGTGGTACTATTTCTTTTGGTTCTGTTTATTTTATTTGGATTCTTCATCAAGCGCATTTTTTAGTTTCGAAGAATTACTTATTATGAGTGATAAAGAATTTTAAACTGAATTTCGGGAATTTTTCTCTTTGTTGTTGTTTTTTTAATCAAGAATTCATCCAAATTATTGACATTAAACAAGTGCATGTATACAGACACGCAAACGTAACTATTGGGCGAGTTTGGAACATGTTCTTTACTAATTTATGAAAAAAGTGGATGCATCAAAAGGAATCAGAATAGCAATAAAGAGTCACAAACATTGTCTTCATCCAGCTATCACTTGTGATTGAACTGCGAAATGATCTGAAGTTTCAGACAAAATTTTTAGGAAAACTTACTTAAACGCTCACCAAAAGCACAAAACTAGATTTGCTGATTTAGAATTGTTTTTACACTGAATATAACATTTCTCGTTGTTTAGCCCATAATATGAACCACGTGGTTTATCCAGAATAGCTGTGAAGCCCCACGAATATCAGTTTCCATAAAAGTTGTAACTTAACATTCTGGACTTTACATTACTTCAGTCCTTTTACTGAGAGAAAACAAGAACCCTGAATAGGTGCAAAGGAAGTCACATGATGTCCACATCGGATTTTCAAAAAAAAAAAAAAAAAAAAAAATTTAGTAAACTATTTTTCATTAAGTTTTTTTTTTAGATATGCATTCAGAGGAAAACTTCCGATCAGAAATGATCTTTTATTCCCTCCCTGAATGAAAAAAGGAAAAAAAAATGTACTCCATCATGTGAAAAAAAATCACAAAGGTTCCTAAATAACAGTTCTTAGATAACTGCGAGGTAGATACTTCTTTTTTTTTCTTTTCTTTTTTTTTCGAACTAAGTTTTCAAAAACTAACATTATCTTTCGAATTCAAAAGCAATGGTTTCGAATTTAATGATCCCGCAACTCCCTTGAGTAGAACATGTTGAGCGAAAACTTTAACCCTAAATACTATGGATTAATTTCCAGACCATTTTAAAGACGTTGAATAAATGAAAATTTATGGCATAAAACTGATATCAGGTCCTCGCGCTTTCAAGGCGTTCCTTGATGCAATGCTATTCAAACTTTATTTTCAATAGATTTATATACATATATATTGTACTTGATACCTAAAGGGATGCAGCTGATATGAAGGTGTTTTATGTAGGGGAGTGTAAAAGTTAGAGGCTAAAAAGTTTCAGGGGTTGGGTATTTAAGCTACTGATAGAGAATTATTGAAATTTATATCATGAAAATTGTTTGAGTCTCTTGTGTGTCATCTAACAAGAAAAATAAATAAATGAAAAATAATCATCGTTAAAAAAGAAAAAAAAAAAGGAAAAAGAATGTAAATGAAATGTTGTAATATGATTTATCAATAAAAAGACAACTGCAACTGGCAAGCATTATTCGTCTTAAATGGCTAATAACTTAGTTCTTAAAACTGCTGTATTCTCCATACTCTCAGAAGTGAGTACTTTCAAAACATAAAACTAGTTTTGATTAGTCAACAAACTTTAGAGAAATTCAAGGTAAGGGTTTTCTTCTAGGAAGAATACTTTGCGGTATGCTTTTAAGGTTTTTATTGTTTTTTTTAGCACTAGGGTGCTGTGACGAAGTTCACATATTTTTCGCGTCTTAAAATAATGTTCCTATGTTTCGTCTTTCTAAATCAAAATTTCGTATCCGGTATTAATCTCTCTCCACTCTGTTTCTCGGCTCGATAACATATTCTTTCTTTCGCGACGCTATGTCTGGGATTTTTCGGGGTTTCCCTTCCAAATTAATTTCGCTTTAGCATATGCTGTGTTAGTTCTTGGCGCCTCCCGGTCTTCCGTCGGTGTTTTCTCACGGGGTTGTAGCCTTATGTATTGGCATCCGCCAAATTCTGGCACTTCTGTCTTGGCATCGATCGTTTAATCCGTTTGTTTCAAATTTTTATATTGTTTACGCCTACCGGACGGTGGTTGTCACGTGGGGCAGTGGCTTGTGAGTGCTCATATTTTACTCGCCAACCTGTAGAGAGCTGGCAGTTTTGTAGGAAGATTTTAGCATGTCTTCTCGATTGCTCTCCGTCAGAGGAGGTTGTGTTCGTTTTTTTATGGAACTCCGGCATGCCGTGTGGCCGGAACAATTAGATATATTCCTGGTGTTATTCTTATGAAGCAATGTACGGTGCGTAATTGAACTTGTTTCTTTAATAACTGTTTTTGTGAAGATACCTACAATAAAGTGCAGCCTTTTTGTGTATTCCAGTTGTCCGTCAGTTTTTCTCAAATACCTTTAGTACACTATACGTCATGTAAGCGGCCGAGGGAATGTTTCTCTTAATCGACCTCCGACAACTCCCTCATAGGTGCTATTTCGCACAATCGCAGAATTTTGTCTATGCGATCTTGTAGACAGGTTTTGTGGATATGAACTGTCACGGTGAAGACCTTTTCAAATGTGTTTGCCAGATAACGTGGAGGGGGGGGGAGCGTTAATAAAATATTGGAAGCAAAAAATTGCACAAGGTTTGAAGTTTTTGATAATTGATCGCTAAGTTTGGTGACAAAACGCGACAATTCATTATGAGTATATTACTAGCATGGTTAGAAAATGCTTGGCGACGATTGTAAAACTTTTTAGCAGGCGATTTTAATATAAACTTCAATTCGGAAGAAGTGTTTTATGGAGCAGAGAAAACAAATGCAGTATTCTCATAGATTATGATACACTTTCCAAATGGCATTTATGAAGGTGAAATATTGTTTGACTATGCCTGATGAAAATTTACAGTACATTAACATGCAGTAACATGCTTTGCATGTCAAGTAATGTATGTAGAAAACTGTATAACCACCTTTGAAGCATTTAGACGGGTAAGTATCCTTTATCATGTAACATACAGTCCAACCTGCCTAGTTGAATAGCAAATTGCTACAAATATCTATTCTAATAAGAGAGATATTCTACTTTACGAGATCACATTGACTAGTAATCACGGTTTGGTACATGGAAAATTCTTTATTACAATAAGCGGGATATTCCTCTTAGGACACATGAAGCGTCTCGACGAGTAAAGAGGCAGTTTTTGCAAAAGATTTAACATCATATTTTATTTAAAAAATAAGAGAGAGAAATGAAATTTTTTGTCCACTGTACATTACATACATTATAGTCCGTATATAAAATAAAAAAGTAATTTTATACATAAACTAGTTTTTAATAACTAATTAATAAGAATTATTAAGTAAAGTTTTTGAACAGTTTGCCAATTTGGTACACTTAAAAAAAAATCTATTGATTTTATCACCTGAAAGTTTCAGAAAACATACTATCTGAAAATAATAGGAAGGGATTTCCATTTCGGTTAAAAAAGATATTAAATAAAAAATATTTTGCTAAAAAACTTCAAAAATCAAAAACATAAACAATCAAAAAGTCATTGTTTTCATTTTTTTTCCACTCGAATGTCTAATGTTAGGTGTTTTTAAAAAAATAAGTTAGATAATTTTGAAAAGTTTCAACAGTTTACTTGAAACAGATTTTAAGAAAAGTGTTCTAAAGCAAAAAAAAAAAAAAAAAAAAAAAAAAAAGAGAAAAAGCAAAAAAAACTAAAGCTTTATTTCAGTCAAACCACGATTTTTTCATTTTTACAGCCATATTTTGAGTGTTTACATATTCTAAACCGACACAAATTATACATGTATGGAATTGTCTTAGTCTGCTCTACGTTTTAGGGTGCTAATTCAAAATTTGAGCCATTTTATGTTCCATGTGTCCTTAACCATTATTCCATTTATGGGGGTTTGACTGTACCGAGAAATTCTAAAAAGACGTGAAAAGATAAGCTAAAAACAAAACTGCTGTGTGATTAATACAGGCTAATCAAGTGTTATGAGTTACCGATTACAAGAAGTAGTGAATTATGTTTTCTCATTCAGAATAATTTAATGACATAAATGATCCGAAAAAAATCCATCACTCATTACCAAGATATCCTCGTTTTCTCGATCCGTAAAGACCATAGATTACTAAATGAGTAATGAAGTGGAGCGAGAGCAAAAGGAGAATGAGCCATACTCTGTGAAATATTGCTTAGAGATGCAAACTATAAAGAGATTAATGACCGGAATGATTTTTGCATCAGAACGCCAATGAACTGTTTATCGAACGTCACTGGAATCCAGCGATATATCCTTCAAGTTTCAAAAGCTTCTGGTTTTAATCACTGTCAAGCGCTGTTTTCGCTTTTGATAGAAGTTTTGCATTGTGTAGAATGGTTAAGTGAGGAACTATGAAAAACCATGGTCACCTTATTTGGTTTGAAAATTACCTACTCGTGTAAGACGCAATTTTTTTTTGGTTGCTTAAAGTGTAAGAAAAAGAAACAAAGAAATAAAATATAGTGTCCAATAAAGTCTTCCCCTCCCCCTCCCTTTTTAACTATCAAACGATTCCAGATTTTCTCATAAAGTGTACAGCGTGGTTATAATTAAACTTCCACTATGAACAGTGCTCGGTAGCTAAAACGGACGACGGGTTATAACCAAAATTCGTGTACTGGCTATACATGATATGTGCTCAAATAATTTCGAAAAAAAAAATTAGTTCAAAAAATGTCCACTAGGTAGCGTATTGCATGAAAAAAGGCAAATTTAATGACGGAAATGGATAATTCGAAATATACAAACAATTTTAACATTTATTCAATGGTTTTTGGGCATTTATTCACTAATCTGGGTAATATTTGAGCTGATTTCACCATGCAAAGTGCCATCTAGTAGACATTTTTTAAACTAAACTTTCTGAAAAATTCACTTGGGCGCATCACGTGCACAGTCATAGGCCCAGTTGGGTAGCAATCTGCTCACCGGTTACAGCTGCAGAATGCTGTTTGTAGGGGTAGTTTAACCAACCTGTACTTGCTAGATGAGATATCTCACAGAGCTACATGGTAGAAAACGGTGACATTAACGCCTATTTTTCGAAAACGATACGATATAGATGTGGGAAATGAATTAAACAGTTGTGCAGCATCGTTGATTCAGATAAAAAAGGAAACTTTGTGAGCATGAACACTAAAAACTGAACACTTATAACCCTCATTAGTTTGTTCTAGATTTCATACAGTCTGACATAAGAAAACGATCTTAGGAAGGAAAAAAAAACAATTAGTTGTAACAATATACTTTTATTTCGTATGTTCATACTTTTCTCGCAATTCGGGTTAGTTTCTCGTCAAAAATATAAATTTTTCTCCATTCAAGTTTGGCGACGTCAGTTAGTTTCCGAAATTACGTCTCAATTTCGAAAATAACGAACAATCAAATGCGGGTTTACGCGTTCTGTTTCTAAAATTAATGTCCGCAATGTACCCAGGCCTCCCCCTAGCTCCCATATTCTTATTATTTACGCACTTGTACATTGCGTATTATTTACGCACTTGAAGTGCTTCCACACCAAATATTGTACCTTTCTGGGACAGGACTCTTGACTTGTCCTCCTCCCTCCATTAACAACAACGTGGCCGCTCATGCTAGTGATATCTTTAAAATGTGAACTTTAGTTAACCACTAAAAATGTATGGCTCCTTTAGGATTTCATACAAAGAAAAAAAAATATTTTGTTAAGCGCTTTTGTATTTGCTATTAAAATTAGACGAAGACTAGAAAGACGAGTGCCTCTTTACGTTGCCTTTTTACATTCTTCTTCTTTAGCAACTAAGAAGTAACTGAGTGCATTATTATGAATGCATGACTAATAATTTTCTTATATAGGTAAGGTATTGTATTAATTATCAAATAAGATAAAGCATTATTATTAATCTTCATAGAGCTTACAATCTGAATTTGCCATACTTTTCTCTATCGAAATCAATTTTTAGTTGCTTTTAGAGCTTATAATCTGACTTTTCCCAACTTTTCTTTATCGAAATCAATCTTTATTTGAATGAAATATTAATCCCGCGGGATTGCGGGACACACAAATCCCAATCCCGCAATCCCGTGAAGTGTGTGGGATTGCATTACCTAGGTGGCATTAGTCAGGGACAAATTTTTTCCAGTCCTATCTACACGGGGAAAAAAAATGTTCCCTCTGCCCGGCTCATCCTTCAGTCCATCTCTCTCTTCAAGTAGCGAACTGGGAATGTGGTAGAAAGAGTGAAAAATTGCCCATGTGCTGCATACAATTTGGGCCGTTTTTAAAAATCCTGTCCCTTCCCCTCTTTCCAAAAAATTTTTGTTTATTATTTATGGACTGAGCGTTAACGTCCCCCCCCCCCAAATTTTAGAGCCAGTACGCTCAGGGGCTCTACCATGATAGTATCAGAAAGCTTCCGTTAGCGAATAAATAGAGCCTTCTCTTCTCATGACCTCACAATTTGAGAAATATCCGATGTGCCCTAACACGATACTATTGTAATTGATTCACTATCGGAAATAATGCTATTTTTCCCCGACACGATGGATGAAGGCGAAAACTTGCATTCTGGTATCGGAGAGTACAAGATGGATCGATTTTTATTGTGTGTATCATGGAGTGTCAAGTACTTCCATAATAAGATCTCCTGTTCTTGGCATGGTGGGTCAGTCAAAAGCCGGCTTCCACTCTTGTTGGATGTCTCCGGTGTCTTCGAAAATCTGAAGACAATGCCTTCGTTTAAGAAAAAAGAAGAGAAAGCAGTGTGTTTTGATTGGTTGATCGGTCTGAATGTCGAGATAGACCTTAGCATGCACAAAAATACTGGCTTGTTTTATTCGACACGCATCGTGCTAGCACCAAAAGGAGAGTCGCGGCTATTTATCCGATGTATTTGACTACCCGAGAGCGAGAAATATCCGTCACGGATATTCTACGATACCATGGTGCTAAAGTCCCAGGTTAGTAATACCAATAACGCCAATAAAATTACAAAGGCATACAGAAATGGAATATAATGAATGCGGCATTGCTATTTGACACCTTGATTGGACGACACCCATTGACTAATTAGCCACAGCAGGGTTAGTGGCGTAACTAAAAAGGAGG
Source organism: Cheiracanthium punctorium (assembly GCA_038373885.1). Taxonomy (NCBI): domain Eukaryota; kingdom Metazoa; phylum Arthropoda; class Arachnida; order Araneae; family Cheiracanthiidae; genus Cheiracanthium; species Cheiracanthium punctorium. The sequence continues at coordinate 405,788 of JAWZYV010008848.1, read as the reverse complement.
TGGGGGGGGGTTGTCCAGACGGCACTTCTTGGGGGGCGTCAAAAATATGTTTAAAAGCGGTTCCATTAAAATACTTCGCTTAGGAACAAAATTTTTGCTCAGGCCGGTGCAACAGTTGTGTTTATTTGCTAAGCTGATGATGGTCTTAAACTTTCTAACACCGTTTTTTGCTGTCTCTTACTGTTTTCAAGATAGGAACACTAAACTCCGCCGTTTTCCATAAGTTGGAGCTGTTAGCTGTCTCATTTAGTAGAGCGTAATCATTTAAATACCACATCACCACTTTTATGAGTGTAGCTTTAGTAGTCATTCTGCAGTTAAAACGGGTGATGCACTTTTTGTAGGAACTCTGTATCTGTAGAGAAAAAAAAAATATTTTTTCAATATTATTATATTTCCTATTATAATAATGTGCTAAAAGCCCTTAAAAAGGTTTATGAAAAACCTCACAATTCTTGAAAAACTGTTAAATTTGTGCAGTGTATTCGCAGTTCGGCTCCAGACTTAATGAGATCAGTCTAGTTTCAACAATTTGTATTAATTTTTTAAAAAAATTTTGGTCCATTAGTGTCTCTAATTTTTTCAAAAAGTTTGAGCATTTTTCCCTGATATGCATTTTTAATATCAAAGTTTAATTACAATTTAGACTTCTCGAGAATGCTTTAATCAATGGGTAGTGCTTGAACATCTGTGTAGATTGTGCCAATGTCATACAAACCTCTCTAAGTCTATTCAAGAGGTAGATGTAAAAGAAAAAAATCTGCAAGTAGCAGAGGGAGGAGGCGGGGAAGAAGGCATGTGAAGAAATTCTTCCAAACAGTTATAACAGTATAACCTTCTTTGTGGACGGGAAAGCCATTAAGCTATAAACTATTAAATGTTGAAATCCAACATTCTAAAACACTCGAAGAGAGTCATATTAATCACGTAAAACAAAAGGAGCACTAAGATGTTGCTTGGTAACAAAGTGAGTTCCTTATTCCATTTGTGGCTAAAGTACCACAAATGGTTTTTTAATGATAGCATGTGGAATGCAGATTTTAAACTTGGAAGAGACTATCGCGGGGAAAATCAATTTATCTGTAGTGAAATTGCATGCATGTTTTCAACTTTTGAATATTTTTTTTTTATTATTTTAATGTAGCGTACGATTTTTGGAAGTTTTAGAATCTCCATCCTCACTTTTATTATCTTGAGAAATTACAGAAAATTATTCTATGGGAATTTGAGATTTTGTATTTTGCAAGCTTACACGAAGGGCATCTGCTAACGGAGAGGTGTGTCTTGGTCAGAAGACATTTTAAAGGGTTTAAAAGTGTATTCACATTTCGTCTGTAGAAAAACGTACAAAGCCCAAGAGATATATATAAGACAACTGGGCAATAGGCGCGAACGCAGGACCTTAAAACTTCAGCCGTCCCCATGTTCACTGTTTTATCCACTCAGCCAAAATGGGGCTTATGCACAAGTGAAAAATAATCCTCTTTTAAATAAATGCAAAACTTATTTCATGAAATTTGTTGAATTAACTTTATTTTGCAAATGACATTAAAAATCATAGTATAAATATGGATGTCGACAGGAATATTCCGACGAATTCTTCTATAAATATTGGCAACAACTTTAATTAGAGGTGTTCGCGACTTGCTTAAAGGGGGGGTTGCTTACAGGGCTCTTATTTGTCAGCTTTGGCTAAATCTTTAACACATTTGCATTGTTTATGGAGTAACTCACCGTATTTATATATTTCTAGTAAATTTCGTTTATAGTTTGCACTCAACACTCGCCAAATGCTGCGATAAAACACAACTCTTGCCCCTGCGTGCCACAAATAACAAGGTTCATCTTTGCCTCACATTTCCGAAGGGTTTTGAATGTGGATGCACTCTATAGTATATTCCTACTCTCTGGACGTCATTTGACGACTGTTCACAAATGAAGTGCTAGAGAAGTCACGTCACATACTAGTCACAATGCGCCTAGTTTGTGGCACATTCCTATGACCGCTGTGATGTTACAACGATTTTATTGGGACCATATGTATTTCCAGATGGTTATTTCACTTTGTAATTGTAGTTCCTCGAAATTGGGATATTATTTCACTAATATAATGCACCTTCTACAGATTATTGCGTGTTGTTTTGTTTTAGATTGTTCACGCGCAGAAATACTCTGACAAAAAAAAAAAAGGAACTTATAAATCGCCTCAGATCTCCTGGAATGTAACGAATATGAAATGCGTCATTCACTTGCTGCTCCTCTAAGCTGTAACATCACACACAAAAAAAAGAGGAAAAGACATGAGATGCCTGCGCACAATATATCTTTTAATATCCTGACGCAGAGGCGAGTATATAGCAGAATCGTGATCGCACTTAAGGTAACGTGCCTGTTCAGCAACATATCCTTCCTCAACGAGATTAGGTAGAAACGATATTCTCGGAAGTGGGGGAAGAGCATTAATAAAATATCCGGGTGTTCAGGTAACGTAATGAAACATTACATGCTGTTATTTAATGTAGGAACAAGGATAAAAGACTGTGACACTTGGAAAGCATTGCACACACTAAAAAAGGTGTTTCTTATTAATCTGTTTTTCGTACTTTTATTGAGTTCTTTCTTGGGCACATTATAGATACGCTAAAGAAATTGAAAATTCACTAAATATTTAATGCTGCATGAATATTTCTGTTGATAATAAAGTATGAATTGTGATTTTTATGGTTCAATAATTGTATGTCACAGCTCCTCCCCCTTTCTCTCCACGATGTTCACTATCCAATCGGCTTGTCTCACAACTTGGGAATATAAGAAATTTAAACGAATTCAGCTTGTACAGCTCTTTTATTCTTTTAACCCTTAAATGCATAGCGATGCATATATGCATCGTATTTTTCAGTGCCGGATTAGAGTAGAAGCCAAATTTCTTACGTCAGTTTTATATATAAAATATAGTTTTTTTTTTTTTAATAATAAATGATTCATATGGATTCATTCATATGGAATGATTTATATGATTCATATCGTGAGTAATAAAAGTTTCACATAATTCTTTCAAACTGTTTGTCCTTGGAGAAATGAATTAGTTATTCATAAAACTGATATAAGAAATTTAACTTATACTCGTGGCTATCGTGCGAACGAGAAAAAAATTCATGCATTTAAGGGTTAATTCATAATTTAGCCCTAAAAATTTAATTTGCAAGTGCAGTGATCAATATTCCAACGTATATTTTTCCGTAAAGGAAATATCTTGGTTTAGACTAATTAAGACAACTCAAACATACCAAAACTAGCATTATTTTGATAAATTACCCAAACATAAGCAAATTACATCACGGTTTATCCAAAATAGTTTGCAACAAATTAAGTAGCTTTATAATTACTTTTACGAGAGTGTATGTTCTGTTCTTAGGTCTTATTTGCTTCAACTTTTCAGCTTTAGTGCTATGTATGAACCTAAATTAGAAGTTTCTAGTGTCAGCATAGTTTTTAGAAGCAGGAAACATAAGTTCGTACTTGTAAAATTGGACATGAAGTAAGTAATGTGTTTTTCGTCAGAACTTTTGTTTAGTTATAAAAATAGCGACAGTAATGCCAAAAATATGAAGCATATTCGTGCTAGAGAGTAAATTTTTCGAGGTAGAGGGACTAGTATTCATTGACTAGTCACGGTTATTCTTGAAAGAAGCTACTATGAAATATTTTTGCGCATCTGCTACCTTTTAAGAGGCATATCCGATCCTATTTTTGTGCAATGTCTTCAAAATAGGTTTATAAAGTATCTGTGACTCATCTTCAACCAAAGTAGTTGGTAACAGAATTGCAAACGCAAAGACATAACTAGTTGGTATCTGAGTGTTATTCACGCGTGCTTAGAGTTAATAGTTAAGGATAGAGGTACATTTGCCTTTGCCTTTTAAAAACTATTTAATTATGGTTAATAGCAGTTTTACTCATTAATATTTGATGTTTCACGAATCCTAACATTTAAAAAAAAATGTTAGACAACTTCTTTCATTTTCTCTTAAAAACAAAATGATGAATGCACAAAATTTCATCACTAGTTATTCTAGATTGCATAAATTTTAACACCAAATTAAACGATCTGAATTTCGTTGCGTTTTTAGGTTGCTGTCTTCTCATACCCGAAAAATATATTTCTACATTTTTACTGTCTGCCGTGTTTCAATAGCTTTTGTTTAATTTTTTTTTTAATCTTCGTATTTTTGATTCAATTGAATATCAAAAATCGATATAGTTCTTATTTGACTTTCACTGTCGATGTATTTACTTTTACGAGATCGGGCTATAGTTGTATTGACAGAAACGTTTTAATTATATTGACAGAAAAGATACTTTAATTTTAGAAAAGTAAACCAATATTAAATTACTCATTTCTTAATATTTACATTGCTAATTTCATTTCCTCAAAATGTTGGAATTAATATTTAAGTTAATTTATCTTTTAAGTTATTTTAATATGTAATTTAACTCTACCATGAAAGCTAAAATCAAAATTATCATATTAGATTATCCTACTGATTCCATAAAATTAAAATTCTTCGTACTTTGTACCACATTAATAAAAATATGATTATATTTACAATTTATCGAACAACTTCTACGCATACTTTCCAAATATAAATCTCTATGTATACATATCAAATATATACTGTACGAAAATATTTGCTTTATTCCCAAAACCAAAGACAATATTACATGGACATACATTTATTTTATTTATTTTGTGAGTCGGCCTTACAGATTCAATATTTCTTCCTCTAAATCTGTTGGGATTTCTTGTTTACATTTATCATCTTCCATTCACATTAATAAAGTTTAGCGGTAAGTTATGGCGTTATTGGATTGGGCCCTTTATTACAAACGGTTATCTTAATTTTGCCTGGGTCACTCCTCGGATTATGCCGCTAATTAACTGCTTTTACTGTGCCGTCTATACTTAAGTTAACACCCTCGTCTGGCTCATTGAATCTATCCCGGTCAAGAAGCAAAGGCCAGTAGATTTTCATTTATTGTATCATAGCTGGGATGTTTTTATGATTGAAGTTCAATTGAATTTTTTAAGGGCGAATTTTTTAGAGAGTTGCCAAGATTTTCGTCAGTAAAAATGTGTGCTTTTCAAGTTTAATTCCGAAATAAATTTAGCTGAATTTCAAGTTTTTTTTTTTTTTTAAATGCAGATTATTTAACTAAAGACTGATCTTTAGTAATAGGACTGAAAGTTTGTTAAACTTTATAAGAAATTCAAAATGTAAGACGTAATATTGAAATTTAGTTTACATTAAAATATTATTCAACTTTAATTATCAGAGGATTAAACCGTTTAACATTTTGGTTTTATAATTCTTTTATAAATTTTATCGTTTTGAATGTTATTTGTATATTAGAAAATAGTAATAACATGCTTGTTTCTGACCATGGCCGATTGGATAAAACCCTGAGCATGGTAGATGGCTGAAGTCCATTTTATAAATGTAATACCATGTATTAAACTCCTCTTTTATAAATGTAACCGTAAGTAAACGTTAGGGGAAAATCACAAAGGTAAAATCACAATATTTTGTGGCAACTGGTACATAAAGCGTTATAAAGCATAACACGAAAATTCAAATACACAAAAATTCGAAGTAGGAAGCTATTTATAAACGCAGCTGTCTTCTGTTTCATAGATTTGAACCTCATTTATAATAAATTCGTTTTATAAATTTAAACTAACACCACGCCAAAATCGCCAATCTGAAAATTTGGCGATTTTTACCTAAATACATTTTTGGGGTCTCTAAGCAATACTGTATGCAATACCAAAGCCCTAAATCCTAATTCTGATTGTTTACATGAAAAGCATTGTATTTCGCATATCTACGTAGGGTAATGAAGCAGAGAAACTTAAACTAATATAAATTTGGTTTCGTATGAAATACCCGAAATTACGCTTTAAAGCAGTGGTTCAGAATTGGTGGTCCACAGCCAAGTTCTGAGTGGTCCACGAAGGGAGCGAGTGCTTAAAAATGATTGTTTTCACATTTTGATAAGGTAAAAAAAAGACAAAAAACGTAATTATTTACGGTTATTTATTAAATATTAAATATAAATCAATTCACCGCAATAGAGAATATGAAATACAATTCGATAAAATATTGTAGCATCTCGGACAAGCTTTTGTCTTCAGCTATAAGTAACAGCAGGATTCATTAACAATTATCATCATCTTTGAGTGAGCGGAAATTATATTATCCGCGCTTTTATAAATTTTTCATTTTATCATTAAATTTTGTGCGAAATTTATTTTAAGGAGATTTTATCCCCCCCACACACACACACACATACACACCGCCGTAAAGAACTCTTTTCAGCGGTCCGCGATTAATTGGAAGTGGTAAAGCAGTAAGTGGGTTAAGTTGTGTTGGGAAACCACTGCTTTAAAGAATGACTGCCCGTACTGCATAATGCAGTGGTTCCCAAACTTTTTCGAGTCGCGGCGCCGTTTTTCAACTATAAATTTTCCAAGGCACCCTACCCTCTGTGAAATGATTACTACTACGCGATAAAAAAAAAATCGGGAGTGACTCCACTCGACTTTCCGAACACTTACGATTAAGATCATTACCAAGCATTTAAATAAATTTTAATCGATGAATCATTCAAACATGTATACCCAATTGAAACTCAATCGAATGCACCGTTTAAAAGCTTGCGCACTTTCAAGAATTTCTCCCCATATGCCATTATGCCATAATATAAAAGAAATATTTGTCGTAGCCCTGTCGAAAAACGACAAGTCTTATACACACCAAAATCAATACCGGTCTTAAGATGGTGGTTTATAACATATATACCCAATTTTAGCTCAAATGAATCTACCGTTTAAACGCTAGCGCACTTTCAAGACTTTACCCCCATTGGCCATAAAGTAAGAGAAATCTTTGTCGTAGCCCTGTAGAAAAACTGTAAGTCCGATACACACCAAAATCAATACCGGTCTTGCAACGGTGGTTTATAACATGTATACCCAATTTGAGCTCAATCGAATCTACCGTTTAAACGCTAGCGCACTTTCAAGAAATTCCCCCCCATAGGAATTAATGTAAAAGAAATCTTTGTCGTAGCCCTGTAGAAAAACTATAAGTCCTATATACGCCAAAATCAATACCGGTCTTGCGACGGTGGTTTATGACATATATATCCAATTTGAGCTCAATCGAATGCTCCGTTCAGGAGCTATCGTGTTCACTCACATACACACGAACACACATACACACACACACACACACACATACATACATACATCTCGTAAAAATAGCATAAATGGATTCAGAAGCCCTCAAAACGTGTAAAAACACCAAAATCTCGAAGTCGAATTTTTTCATGATTACAATACTTTCCTTACATGGTACATGTTCGGAAAGTAAAAATAAAACTCATGCATCTTCATTATTTAACGTTTACTTACTTAACATTAAATTAATAATTAATGAGATGGCTGAGTCTTAAATCCTGAAATTAAACTGTACAGGGCTATCCTCATTTCTCTTTCTCGTCGACTTTTGCTCTGTACTTGCTTTCTATTACAGCGATCGTCGAAAACCCAGCTTCGCGCATGCGTACGACGTCGAAAATGGAATCAAAATACGCTGAGCCTCATCACTAATTTTGGTTCAATTAATTATGAAACCTTTACAACATTTCGCGGCGCCCCTGTAGAAGAAACCACAGAGTACCGAGGCGCCCAGTTTGGGAATCACTGGCGTAACTCATTGTAATTATTTTGAGTACTTCTGTAAAAGATTTATAAATGCTGCATATATCATTTCTAATAGGGTGAATGACACTGTACGAAGAAATAGCATATATAAATTTTGCAGTACGATGCATATTGACAGCAGTTAGAGCACAAACGAACGGACAAACAGATAAACCGAAACCATAATCACTTTTGAAACTTATTGGAAAGTGAGGGCCTTTGAGGCGCAACCCTTTCCCGATGCTGAAAAGAGGGCAGCTGCGTCAAAAAAGGATCTCTAGATCTGTGACACGCGATGAACGTTTCGATCGTCCGTCATCTTGCTGGTAGTTAAGTCAAGCGATGGAAACGGTTGCCCTTTTTTCAGCATTGGGCGTTCTCGCATTCTTCCATTTTTCAGCAGATGTCAGTGCTGTTAAAAATAACCGTGACATTTTTTTTTTACGGGAAATGACTGCTAAAAAGTAAAGGATTCTCGTGGAGCTATGTCACCCGCAACTATTTTTATAGAAATCAAATCTGTTCTTCGTGACTGGCAACAGTCAAAACGCCAGAGTTGGGCGTTCCCAGAGCGGGAACACTGCGCGTTACAGGTTAAAAATGAAGTGACAAGATGAATTTGTTAAATCTAAAACTTTCAAAAAGTTGCTCGTTAATCAAATCGGGTGTATTTCCAGTACTTGATTTTACTTTTTATACGTCTGCGATTATGGCCTCTTTAAATACACCCTGCGAGACATTCCGTAGCTTTTACGACCTATCCCGCAATATTTCTGGAGGTGGTTAATTGTCCAATAAATTTCCCATACCATCAAATAAGTCTTGGAGTAAAGGTCTGTTTCCCAGCTTATTTTTCTTTAATTTTATAGATTGCTGATATCCGTTCACCGAGAGTAATACTGAAAAAGCTTGAAATACGAGTATGAGCCAAATATGAACAAAACTTTAAGATAATTTTCCGGACTTAATAAACTCTGTTAATTTTGACTGTATAGTTCTTTAAGTACTAAGCACTTTCCTGATGATCTGGAACATTTTTATTTTAATCAAATACGCAAGATGTATATCACAGCTATTTGCTTACAAGTTTTTAATACTTCTTTGTTCCATAAAAACATTTCTCTGTCTTCAGCATCTCTCGCTTTTTTAACTCTGTTCATAAGCGTAAAGTTTTCAAAATTATTGGGGGGGCCGGGCCCCACAACCACATATATTCATGTCAGTGGCGTATATACATATATATGTGAGTTGCAAAAGTCGTAACCCCTCCCCCCCCATGAAAAATTTCTGGCTACGCAACTGATTCACGTACGTATAACTACTCATAGTTGCCAACTACTACGGAATATAATTAACCACTTTTTCTACATGATTTTTTGGCTTAAAATACAGCAAAATTTTTGTGATGCGCGAGCGAGCTGGTTACTATTTTGAAAAAAATAATTAAAAAATATACTGTTTACAAAAAGTGGTTAGTTATATTCCGTAGTAGTTGGCAGCTGTGACTTACTATATATATAAGTGTAAATTATTCGAGGCGCTCGATCTCTATGGGTCCATAGAATTCCAGACCAATGTAAGGTAAATATCAATGTTAGTATCTTCCTACCATGTTATAAGTTAAAAATAGAAGCAAAGTAAAAAATCCAAAGGAGGAAAAAAAAACATTTTCGATGAGATAGTGCATTTTAGACACATCTGAACTTTTCTTCATTTCATACTTTACATTACGTAATCTGATTTTAATTAACCAGAGCCTGGCGAGGGCAGCTTATAGTTACATTGTGTGTTACAGGGCGTCACAATGAATACTAAATCATGATTGAAATCAAAAGAAGAAAATTTTTAAAAGTACAAGTAAAGGGTTTTTTTTTAAACATTTGTAAATGGCGTGAATACTTTTTTATGTTAGGTATAAATTAGTTTTCTGTATTTAGTGATAAATTATTGGGTGGGCTCAGCCCCTATTCACAATTTATTGGGGGGGCTCGAGCCCCACGGGCCCATATAACTCTACGCCTATGACTCTGTTTTCATACAAGACTTCTGCAAAACATTAAAATGATTAAATAAATGGCCCTAAATGTCTGTACATTATTCTGTTCTACAGATTTAAATGTTTACTACATATTGTTAATACGCTTTTTCACAAAATCTATAAACGAAAAAAAACCAAACACAAATATTATAAAATAGGAGAAAAGATGCTAATGACTTTTGCTTTAGTGATTTATTGTACTTGCACTGTCATACGCAGTCCAGCAATCTTCTCAGAACGTCTGCGAACGTTCAGAGCGCACTGGTGTACTGTGTGTGCGCCACATACATATAACACTTGCGTACAGTAAGCCTCGTGTGAAGCTCAAAAGCCAAAAATGTAGGAAAGACAATATTCGGAAAAATAAAATATATTTTATGGTTCCGCCATACTTATAAAATGCCTTGAAGTGTGGGAAAATTTTCTCTTAATGTCTTTATTAAAAATTTTGTGGGAATATGTCAAAAAGATGTGAAAGTCTGAAGTTGCAAAGTCTAGACTTCGGGAAGGGCGTTTAAGCATTTTCTTTACTTTATTACAGTCATTGTGTACAATCTTGCATTGTTCTGCATAAAGCTAATTTCATATAGCAGTAAGCATGAATGCAAAAATATATGTAGCAGTAATCATGAATGAAAATTTAAAGAATATAGATTTCGTTTGCGAACAGTACTTATAAATTTTCATTTACGATGAACGGTTGTCAGATAACGTGTGCTGAGTTTTTTTTTCCCACTCAGCTACTCAGCTATTCCCCTGAGCAAGGGCTCACAATGGCCGAGTGGATAAAGGTACTCAACATGGTATATCGCGGGAATGCGAAGGTCCCGGGTTCGGGTCCATCGAGCTAACGGTCTAGAGTTTTCGGCGGTTTTCTCCATACATAGCATGAATACGCGTTAGAACCCCTTAAAGTTCTTCGACTAAGGCATCCCACCTTAGTCAGATATCACTCGAGTAGTTTTGCCTTAATACATACACAATTCACAATAGCAAGTGTGCACAAGGATGTAAGAATTGTTTACCTATCTGAGCAGATAATATGGTTGAAATGCCCTGACATTGGCCCTGATGATACAGAAATATTTATTTCTGAAAATCATATAGAAAGTTTCAAAGCAACATTTAACGCATAAAATATTGGCTTGAGAAAACAGCCAAAGCTGCTTTTATCTTACCTACAGAATCTTTTTTGATAATGCGTTTACAAACAAAAACTGGGAAACTGTATTCTCCGTACTTTATCTGCTGTCTCAAAAAAAATAAGGAAAAAGAGAGTTGAATTTAGTTATTAATGAAAATAAACCGTTATTGGGTTAAAATTCAGCAAAATGAAACACATAACAATTTTGCAGCTGCAGGAAGAACCACGTACAGACGCGAAAACGTGAGTAACACTTCGGTTAGTATATACATTTTTTTCTTGCAAAACAGTATTTTGCGCTGCTATGGGATGATAATACTGTTAAAAGCTTAATCCGAGCTGCAATAGAAATGAATAGTTAGCCTATAAATTTTGCATATCTATATAAAAGAGTTTTTTTTACAGTGCGCCACTAGATTGTTCATTTGAAGTGGACTGAAGTCGGAATATTTGCTGAATTGGAGAAAAGACTGCTATTATTGATATAGTAAAATAATCCTGCTTTTATATTTTGCTAAATGATGCTATTTCCTATTTTCGCATTTTATGTTCTGACAAGTTGAACACTCCTCCAAATACTACATACCCTTTTCAAAGTCTTGCCAGTGATTTTTCAAATGAGCATTGCTTAAACATTATACCTACAAAAATTTTAGCTAGGTTTTTTTCTCAATTCAATATTTAAAACTGATAGGTAAGTTAGTAAAATTAGTGAAAATGGAGCAAATAATTTTAAATTAACTAAATATTCCTTAAATTTACTTTACCTACAAATATATCAAAATAATCATGTATTACATTTAGATTCTTCAAAACATTTTGATTGGTCAAAAAAAAAAAAAAAAAAAAAGGAAAATATTTTTTTTTCTAAACCTTGTGGTGTCATATTTATTTAGATTAGCCATTCAAAATAAGAGTTCCAAAGACCCCATAATAATTTTACACTATCGTCTTCAATTACTAAAAAAATTCTTGTCATATGATCTCACGAGTAGTTACCCCGCATTTTATTTATTGCAAATTAATTATCCTACATTTTACTGGTTAAATATTTACATAAAGCTATTGAAGAGATGAAAACAACTTCAGGCAGACGTTAATATATAAGAAGATATTTCTTTTAAATATCTTGGATAGATTCCTTCACTTAAATGGGAGCATGGTAAATAACATTAAAAAAATAAAAGCTAAGCATATTTATCGAAGAGCATTTTAAATGGGAAATCAATTTATGACTAAAACAAACCCATTTAAATAATTATACCTTTTGATTAATTATTTCAAAAATATATCAGAACTTATTCGTGTTTCTTTTAATCAAATAAATTACAAATTATTTCTTTCAATTAAGAAGATGAACAAATCGACACTTTATTCTTAAAAAAGTTAATTTACTTTTTTTCCCCACATACCGAGGGCTTCATGCTTAATGAGGTATTGATTTTAGTTACGAAAATTTGCTTTCATCTTTTAAAAACAAACGTACGCATGTAAAAACTTTGCACTTTTTTTTATTCTTTATCGAACGTCACCCTTATAATTTAAAGTGAATATTTATTATTTAAAATAAAAATACTTACTTAAGATGATAATAATTATTGTATGTTCTTATGAATTTTTTTTTTGATTACTAATTAAACCTTCCAAACTGTTACGGCTTAAAATCTCGTGGGCTTCGTTATAGTTTCCACCGCAATGCGTCTATAATTTAAGTTCTTTATAGCATTCTGGTGTCATACAATGCATTTTTATATAAAAGATTAGAAGTAATTTAAGAGCTTATTTTTTTCTACAAATCTTAACAATTGCTTTTCATTTTTATAATTTTAAAACTGCTTGAAAATTTTTAGGTAAAAGCAACTTTACATTAATTGCTCGTTTCCAAGACGCTGCTCATAGGGTTACTAGAGTTAAAATCGTCCTTTGAAAAAAAAAAAAAAAAGGCTGCAAAATGCTGAACGGATATTTTCACTCTGGTGTGAATGCCTGGAAAGCTGTAGAGTATCTACTAGTAAGTTTCGGGTACCAGTCATATCCTTGGAGCGATGGAATAACTGTATTGCTCCTAGAAAGTTTGGGTAAAATTTCGATTTACAATCTACTTATATAATACGTTAACGTATGCGGTACCAATAGCGACGATATTTCCACGCTGCGAACGGCAACAGCTAGATGTAAACATGAGTGCAGTAACAATAACGCGTGTGCGAAAACCCAAATCAACAGTTCAATGATGTCCAATGGAGCAAGCACATGTAGCTAGATTGCAAAATAACAATAATGGATACACACAAATGCAAGATCTTTCGGACTTTTTCGCAGCTTTAAAATATCGAATTGACAATACTTGGCGCATGAATCGCCCATCTAAACAATGTCTCCATGCATTGGGCTACAGCACATTTTAGCCATTGGCTGTTTCAATATCGGCTTTTATGATGACATCCAAAATGTGTTGCAACCCTAACTTAAATAAATTTAATGAAAAATATTGTTACAATAAACAAACATGATTTTCATTACAATGAGTCCAGATATGAGGCGGCTAGTTCACAAGAAATCACGGTACTTACGTATTATCCCGGCGGTCCGCCAAGACGAGCGAATTTTCGCCAAGATAAATGCCAGACACACGAAATTATTGATGCTTACGAATACGATTGGCAACACCAGACACGAAATTATTGATGCTTACGAATACGATTGGCAACAGTTCGCAGACACATTCGCAGACAATGGATACACACAAATGCAAGATCTTTCGGACTTTTTCGCAGCTTTAAAATATCGAATTGAAAATGCTTGGCGCATGAATCGCCCATCTAAACAATGTCTCCATGCATTGGGCTACAGCACATTTTAGCCATTGGCTGTTTCAACATCGGCTTTTATGATGACATCCAAAATGTGTAGCAACCCTAACATCAATAAATTTAATGAAAAATATTGTTACAATAAACAAACATGATTTTCATTACAATGAGTCCAGATATGAGGCGGCTAGTTCACAAGAAATCACGGTACTTACGTATTATCCCGGCGGTCCGCCAAGACGAGCGATTTTTCGCCAAGATAAATGCCAGACACGCGAAATTATTGATGCTTACGAATACGATTGGCAACAGTTCGCAGGCACATTTTCCGAAAATATAATTTGGCGGGAATGACCTCGGGGTATAAGTACCGAAATCTCAAATAGTAATATAATACAGTGTGTCCAGGCTAAAAGTATCCAAAAGTAAAGGCTTATTATGACAGAACCAATATTCGAACGTAATAGACTGAACCGTGCAGTCGGTGTGTGATTAGGAATGCACATAATGGGCATCATCGGTCCATTTTTATTCAAAGAATGCTGTGGCGCTGTTATTATTAGGTTGTAACGAAATTTTTCCGCTATTGCAATTATTGTCTGCACAATCTGTTCGCGTTGGTGTCCTTGCCAATATTTTGTTAAACGATTTTTTTTATTTGAAAGAAAAAGACTTGTTTTAGAGCACTCTGTTGTGAAATCTGTAAAACAATATCGTTATGATTAAGTATAAGGTGTCTGAAATGGAACTATCACGCTACCAGATTGAACCATCATTTACTCTCAGTTCTGTTGAAAAAAGTCAGCTACAGAATGACACCGAATCATGTGTACAGCTTAAGGTACTACTGTTGTATCATACGGCACTGTGAAGATTTGGTACCGAAAGTTCAAAAACGAGGACTAGGATATTAAAGAAGCAGAGCGCTCTGTTCATCCTACTAATGCTGATGAGGCCCGCCTACCAGAATTTGTGGAAGAAGATAAAATATTCATCCACTCGAGAGCTAGCTAAAAGAGTCAGACTTTAGTGCCATGTCCATTAGTCGCGCTAAGCATCGCATGAACTTGGCATATAAGGTCAATAGTTGGGTACCGCGTGAGCTGACTCAAGCAAATCTGGCGGAAAACTTTCGTTACAACCTGATATTTCTCTTCGCCATCATCTACGGTATCGCCGCTATCCCTGTGCCAAATTTGGCCGAGATCGAGTAAGCGCCGCCGTCCGGGAGAAATCGTTCGAATAAATGGAAAATTCTTTCCGTCGATTGCTCCTGCCACGACATGACCGATCCGCACCATCTTGCTTCATGAACCATCTATGTCATGACCGCTATCACTGTTCAAAATTTGGTCAATATCGCACGAGTTGGTCTTGACGGAGCAAGAATACAAATGTCGCGAAATTCAATCGCAAATATTTTCCTTGCCTTTTGACTACGCTTATAATTTAATCCTTTTTTTTAAATAGCCTTTAATATATTGGCTAATTATCAGAAAGAAGAGATATTTCTATCGAAACTTAACCTTTCACAGGCCAACGTTCACAATTGGAAACGTCAAATTAAAAGTTAATTGAAAAATTATATGTTATCAATATTGACTTGAAAAAACTAGCAGATATAGTTAAAAAAAAAGATTGATTTTCTGAAATATAATTTGCATTTCTAACATTATTCGGAAACTGGATAAAAAGAATCAGCCATTTTCGTAAATTTTGCGGAGCTATCTGGATAAACTCCCCTTCCCGTTCAAACTTAATTCATATCTTTTCGTAAATTTAAAAATAAATATAATATTTCATTCTTTTTTAATATTTCTCTTATTATTCAAGCCATCCATAAAAGTATAGTCAAAGCATAGACCCTAAAAGTATGGCCAGAAATGACCAATCTTACCAATCAGGTACAGTACACAGTAAAAATTGAAGGGTACAATTTTTTTCCCCTATTTTCCTATTAGAAGGCAAAATGTGCAAAAAATTAAATTAAACTGTGCCTGGACCTGAATAAACTCGGTAAAAGATTAAATTTTTATACTGACTGCAAATGGAAAGCTGTTAAATATCACACTTTAAAACAGTCACATTCGTTAACTAGTTAAAGCATTTATTTATACCGTCCACCGTATACTTAATTATAGAGGCCTGTAGTACATTTTGAATAATTCCATTATTTTTGAAAAATCCTTATTCAGTTACACAAACCATATTTTATATCTGTCACATGGGACATGTTCCTCGGAAAAGCAATTAGCCAAGTGCATCTTAATTAGCATATTAGCGAAAAGGACAATTTGTTACACCAAGAGTCAACAAGACATGAAGGGCAGGCTGAGCGAAAATTTCCCCTCTTTTTTAATTATTGCCAGGAATTCGCGACACACAAGTTTCTAAGGGGGAAATGGTACCTTTTAATTATTTTCCTAATTACAACATAGCTTTGCTCTTTTGTTTTTTTTTCTTTAAATGCTTTTTTTAATCCTAGGGCTCAGTGCGTCATTGCATTTTTTTTTCTAAAAAAAAAAAAAAAAAAAAAAAAAAGAAGAAAGAATGCTTGTGTAAGGATTTAAATTTGTGAAGTATGTTTAAGCAGATATTTTATTTTATTTAATTATCTGGATTAAAACACTTCACTTCAACTGTACTATGTATAAATAGGGTTTCCGTAAAGACATTTACATTGCCTTTTTATTCATTAAGTATTGATAAGGGATGTATGTAGTAAATTGGCATGTTAGGTAAAAGATATATAGAAATCCATAAAATTAATTAAATTTAATAAATATATAAACTTTATGCATCCTACGTTCAAAAAGAATCATCAATGAGTAAACTGTTCCCCATAAATTAAAAAGGCAATGTGAGAAATTTTGGCCTTTGATCATAAAATGCCTAAGCGATGTGATTGAACAAAATTTCTGAGGGGCTCCTCGTAAAGTCAAGCAATCTAGTACTCCTAACAAAGTACGTAGATGTGTTATAATCAATTACAAACATAAATATGTAGTGGATTCGCAATACTGCCTTGCAATATTTGCAATATGGGCAATTTATGTTTCTTCTGGTTACTGTTTTTCTTCCTTTATTTTTATATTGCGCTTTTGTTATTGTTCAACTTCCATAAACAAAATATATGTCAACGGTCACCACCATGGGCGCCGGCAGCATAGGGCAAGGGGAGCAATGGCTCCCCCCTGGATTTTTGTATGCAGTGTTTTCCCTTGCTTTTTTGCTCTTTCCAACATGGTAACCATACGTTAAAGTAGTCTTTGCCCCCCCCCCCTTGAGTAGTCTTTGCCCCCACTGGAGTAGTCTTTGCCCCTCCTTTGAAATATTCTGCCGGCGCCCATGGTCACCACTAAAGGTCGAAGTCATTTTTGTTTAATTTATTCCTCACTTGGCGATAATTTTCTAAATTTTAATTTCTAAGTATGGCGTCTGTTTCGCACGATTTGGGTCGTGGGTTTTGTAAAATTTTCTTTTCCACCGAAGGAATCACTTAGAAATATCCTGAAACATCGGGATAAGGAAGTTTCTCCCCATAGCGTAGAGTGTTTCAGAACGTACGATAAAACTTATCTAAGGATAGCTACGACAGTGTAAGAATAAATAAGGAAAATTTCGTATAGATAAGAAAATGGCGGAATTGCAGATGAATCTGAGAGATCCCATGTTTGAACTTAGTAACGTAGAAGAGTTTCCGCTTTGAGCGCACTTTTGATGCACACCAGAGAGTAGAAATACACTGGAGAAGCGCCATTGAAAATCCGTTGGAAATGTGATGATTGCAAGGATGAATCGTGTGACTAGTAGCACGGATATGGGCAGAGAGGCCAGATTTTGTACTTTATCGCCACATTTGGCGTTCTTTTCAGTCATTTCTTTCGGGAAGTGTCTCTATGCTTGGAATTTCTTTTTCTCCTCCGGAGCTTAATGACGCCATGTGTGGTGATTTTCAAAATCTCTGATGAACTACAAGCGAAATTTACAATCAACATACGCGTTGCAAAAACACTGTTGGTGTAAAAAAAAAAAATCGCCAAGGCGTCTGGATACATTGAAATAAGCTTAATCTAGAAATAGCATATTTTAAAAATATGGGGAAAAAACCATTCTCCTCATAAACGTTATTCTAGAACATTTCACACGTTATCGATTGTATCTATACGCAAAGGAACCATGGGTCTTAAAAATATAACGGGAAAAATTAAAGTTCGCGCTCTGGTCACAAATGCTTCATACGAATTAAGGAGAGTTAAATTACGCACATGAGACCTTTGCCACATGTCAGCTGTTCGGACAAGTGCCTACAGTTAGGGTTACCAGAGCTGTCTCCATTCTTCATGTTATTTTTCTAATGGGGCACATTCAAAGTTGGCAACACTCTGGTATGCCCCCCCTTCAGTACAGTCTTCATACCGGCCTGGGCACTCAGTCACGTCTCGCAGACTTAAGCCGTTATCAGACGACGCATTTTCGCCCTTCAAAATGCTCGTACAACTCTTTTGGCTTTCATTTTCCTTGTCAAAAGCAAGGTATAGGGTTGTATTGCAAGGCAAGAAAACGATCTGTTGGATTGGCACGGGGTTGCCGATTTGGCGACGTTATCGCTCGTTTTGTGACAAAACAGTTATTACGTCATCGCTGTTTTTGTCACAAAAATCACTCGTCCTGTCGCGCCCCACATTGAAATTGACGGTGGAATTCGAAGGTTCATTTTTAAGTAAATACAGTAAAAAAGTTCATAATGGTTTTTGATCTGCACTTCGAAAATAAAATCGGCTTCAATCAACATACGCGTTGCAAAAACACTGTTCGCCAAGGCGTCTGGGCAAATCGCCAAGGCGTCTGGATACATTGAAATAAGCTTAATCTAGAAATAGCATGTTTTAAAAATATGGGAAAAAAAAAACATTCTCCTCATAAATGTTATTCTAGAACCTTTCGCACGTTATGGATTGTATCTATACGCAAAGGAACCATGGGTCTTAAAAATATAACGGGAAAAATTAACGTTCGCGCTCTGGTCACAAATGCTCCGTACGAATTAAGGAGAGTTAAATTACGCACATGAGACCTTTGCCACATGTCAGCTGTTCGGACAAGTGCCTACAGTTAGGGTTACCAGAGCTGTCTCTATTCTTCATGTTATTTTTCTAATGGGGCACATTCAAAGTTGGCAACACTCTGGTATGCCCCCCTTCAGTACAGCCTTCATACCGGCCTGGGCACTCAGTCACGTCTCGCAGACTTACAGAGCCAGCTGACTTTCCAATTACCGATTGCACGGCCAATCAGTAAATAGGTTGGTAAGTCACCTGACTCTACTAATCTGAGAAACATGTCGTTGAGTGCTCAGACCAGCATTAGGATTGACCAGGGAATTAGAGTCTCTGAGATGAGAGCGAAAAACTAAAGCCTTGGGTCCAGTGATCGGGGCCTTCGCAATTAGTAACGGGCCTGCGCGTGTATTTTGATGAGCCATCCAAAGAGGCCTACGGATGCTCGAGTCTTCACGTATACATCAGGCATTTCTTAAGCTTCCCAGTGCTTTCAAACGTTATTTAATGTAGTTTTAAGTAGTAATTGTGTTACTAATTCAAGTACGAACTCATGATTAATTTGTTTGCTATGATACATATTTACATAAAGAAAATAGATGCATATAATTTGAAGGGAAAACAAAGTAGCACTTACTCTCATGATTCACGATTGCTTATTTTAGTTTCACGAGTGGATATTTAGTATACTTTAAAATAACTAAATACACAAGACATTTTTATAATGAATATTTCATGAACGTAGTCGTATTTCCTACGTTATTTTAAACAATTCAACATTAATCTTTAACAAATGATGGATTAAAGCGATTTCAGTGATTTCGGGATATCCTGTATATTGGAGAAAATTGATAAAATACGCTTTATAGCGCGATCCCCGAATTAATTATTCTTTAATAAAGACATTTCATGTAGTATCTGTTATTCTTTTGTCGCTTTCTCAATCGAACTTAGGAATTGAGCAAGCATAATGAGCGCTTGTACAAAATATTAACTACATTTGAAGTTTCTGTATAAACGGGCAAAAATCAATAATTTATAATTTACTGTATTTCTGCACTGTACCAAATGTAAGTCTGAATCACATAATCAAGGCATATCTAACTGAAAATTACATTTTCAACTGGCAAAATTAAGTTGTCTAACTAGTATCACAACGTCATGCTTATTTACAAGATTAAAAACTACTCAAGTAATGCGACTTCTGATTAAAAAAAATTATTTATAAATAACACATAAGTAATTATTCACTAAACATGATTTACATAAATATTTTTAGAATTTCTAAATACATTATAAAAGTATTCACTTACCTTTACATTCAGATCAAAATGTTCGAATTTTATGATAAATTTTCATGAAAGAAAATGGCGCAAGATTCAAAAAACGATAACCTACATCTAAAGTTTTTTAGTAGGATAAAAGTATAAAAAAATTGTTTTAAAATAATAAAATAATATATCATTTATAATACTTAGAATAATAAAATAGAACACTGTGAATGGAGAAAACAGGCCTCAATGATAAACTCATTTTTAGCGATGGCAACTCATGCGCAGGCCCGTTGCTTAGCGACGGCCCCGCAGTGATGGAGTAAAATCCAGAACAACCCTTCCACTCAAACTTCAGAAAGCGATTATTTGAATGCAAGATTGAAAACAACACTTGAGCTTCTGGCTACGGCGGTACAACAGTTGTACCAAAATATAAATATGGCTGAAGAACGGCGGTGGTACAAGTGCCTTACCCTAGACTTCTTTCCCCTCTTTTGGCAGGAAATCCATTCACTCTTCATGGAAGATGGATAAGGAATTTCTAGAGGCGGGAATTTCGCGAAGATCGCGATGGGCGTAAGGGCTCAGCCAGTAATGGGCGTAAGGGCACAGCTTCCATTTTAATGAGCCCCAGTGGGAAGAAGTGAAACTTAGCTCGAGGCCTCCAAATTTTTAATAAATTCCAGATGAGAGACTTAGCATTAGAAATCGGCAACCCGACTCTTATCGTTTTAACGTGGAGAGCATTGGAGCCCCGAACAGATTTTACATGCGACAGTTCTAGTCCGCGTACACGGTTCCACAGCACTCCAGCCGACAGAAATTTTCACCCTCCCAAGTACTGGCCAAGGCTGTGCTGCTTCACTTTCCGTGTTCTTATGGGGATAGAGCTTAGCGACTAGTCTACTGCTGGACAATTTCTCTTTTAAAATCAAGTAATCAATTTTTATTAATGAAAATCATACGGCAGTTAATAAACTGAAACGGAAAATTTTATCTGCAGAGACTAAATAACATGTAGGTTATTCTTAGTAAGTATACTAATTATAATGAAGAAATGTATTAATTCAATGCTTTGAGAAAACAAAATTGTCCAAACATTTTACTCCAACTCGCATTCTTCTTCATTACCAACTTACATTATTTTTTATTTTGACAGTAACGACTAAATTTGAATACATATTGTCTCTTTATGAAACAACAAGATACTGTTTTTATTACTCTTCACCCAAACTACCCAATGTTATATGCAAATTCTGCAGGCTTTTAGCTAATTGTATTCCTCGGAAAAGATCCCCGAAGAACAAAATCGCAATAATATTTCTGTCAAGAGTATTTACGCGCATCTTGCATTCAAGTAAAATCGCATGAGATAGTCTGTTTCTCTTTTCGTTTAAAAATATAAAAAAAGCAACAAGATGGAATCATCATTAAGTCAGATGCAGTCTATTTTTTTATTTTTTTAATGCTTCGGCGTTTTGACTTGAGCTGTTTTTTACAGAGTTTAAAGAAGAGTAATTAAGAAGAATTTCATTTTAGTTTTACAATTATAAGTATTAAAGTTAAGATTTTTGCGGTTATGCCTAGCGTTATCTAAGCTAATGGAAAGGAATTTATTCAAATGAGATATTCTAAATTCTTGTAAGAAGTCGCATTAATTTATCTTTGTTTTAATTTCAGTACATTTTTAGTTTCGAAAAAAATAAAGTTAAAGAAATTGCTTGCTTGGGGAGGGCGCCTAAAAGGTTATGTCACAAAATGCATTCAACAATTAAAAAAAAAAACCTAAAAAAAATCGGTGCTTAAAATATGAAATAATTTGTAAAATAGAACACAAAATAGGTACCGCTTGACTGACTGCGTTTAGTGTGTAAAATTGGCAAGCTGCCAATAAAGCTGAATCCAAATGTATCGGTCGAGGAGGGGCGAAAGCGAGGGAAACAATCATCAAGAAAAATAAAATGGTGTTAAAACATGAAACAAAATTATGTTTCTAGCTATGCTTAAAGTAAACAAAATTTAACCATGACGATGCAATCGATAAATTAAGACCCAACATCCAAATTGAATTTCGGGATGGAGGATATTTTTTAAAAAGCTGAAATAACAAATATTTCATATTTCACATCATTTATAATTTACATCGTAAAATAATAGACCTAACCACTACTAAAATTGCAAGAAAGCGTTGAAACAAATTAATATAACATATTAAAAAAAACTTCCCAACACATTTCCAAATTCCAACTTGATTCACCCATTAAACCATTTTGTCTCTACAAACCAGCTGCCGTTGCCAAATTTACAATTTGAAAGTTGATTTACAATTCATTCAATACGAGTTCGTCTTTGCAACAATGAAATTTAACAAAACAAAAACAGAAACATCTATTTAAATGATGGCGGGTCTCGAGAGGCTATTTAGTGATTTACTACATAATAAGTAATCCTAACTAATACTATAAATGTGAAAGTGAGTTTGTTTGTTTGTTTGTTTATGACGCTTTCACGCCTAAACCGCTGAATAAATTATGATGAATTTTAGTTTTAGATATAGATGGGACCCTGGAGAAAGTTATAGGCTACTTAGAATTTTAGATTTTTAATTACTTCTTTAATTATTAATTAAAAACCGTTTTTACGTTGCCATGCTTGACGAGTTTCGCCCGTATCAAGTGATTCATGTTTTGAGCTAACAAGAATGCTATTACTTCAATAAAGAAGCACGTGCATCTGAAAAACATTAAATAATACGGAAATGATGCCAGTTTTATGCCAAATCTATCTATCTCTAATAATAAAAATGAATGTTCTCCAGACAAATCTACAGAAAGCAGAGCTTTGAAAATTTGAGCATGACTGGGCCCATGACTTCGGTAAAGTGTACCTGAGGCTCAGAAATTTTAATTACTTTTCTAACTATTAATTAAAAACCGTTTTATCACCCGCACAAAATGATTTATGCTTTTGAAATAAAGCAGAAATTCTATTTGCAAAATCACATGCATTTGGAAAACATAAATAAGTATAGAAATTATGTTGATTTTACGCCAAATTAAAAAGCATAAATAAAGAAAAGTGTAACTTACGGATTAACCCGGCGGTCCGCCAAAACGAGCGATTTTTTGCAGAGATAAATGCCGGGCACATGAAATTATTAATGGTTTTGAATACGATTGGCAACAGTTTGGCAACTCATTTGACGAAAAAATAGTTTGGCGGTTCATTTCTTTCTGTATTTATTACGTATACATTAGTAAGTTCTTGTATCTCAAGAGGATGTTTAAGAATTTACTATGTATAAGGGGCAAAAAATTATATTAAAACATTTATTTTAAAATTCAAATAGTGGTTTGTAATACTTTTAATACATCAAAGATAGAAGAAGTGCTCGAAAACTATCTTGTATATGTTTTTATAACAGCATAACACACGTTGATATTAAACTCATTAAATTTTTTAACTTGCAATGTTAAAAAAAGCTTGAAACTAAAACAAAGTCTACCGACTTTTATTTGTTTAAAAACCTTCCGCATTTATATGCAAATTTCAAATGCTCTTAGCAGATTGCTTTCTCCCTGTTGATCCCGAAAGACAGACAAGTTAATGAAATTTTTCCAGCAATATTTACAAAGTTTACATTTAAACAAGAAACATGCAGATTTTTCCCCTTAATGAATTATAAATAAAATAAGAGGCACCGAATGTTACGCAACTAAAGAAACAGCCTTGAGCATTTTACTTTTTTTTTTAAAATTAAAACGTTGAACTTTCTTGCGCGAAATATAAACTGACGTAACATGTATTACGCATAACAGAGCATTAACTATTTTAATATTTAATAACACTTTTTACCAATGTTTAAATTTGCACGATTTTGTTTCGTTTGTCTATTCGTGTTCTGCTTGCTATAAATATGTATGATTTGCGTTTAAAAAGAAATTTATACACAGGGGGGTCCCAAAAAGGTGATCACCCCTTTGGGCAATGTAAAAGTACTGTTACAGTGTTACTAAAATTTTACAGTGAGCAATATAAATTTTTAAAATATGTTCAAAATAAGATGGGGGAAAAAAAACTACCCAGTTATTTGAATGTTCCCAGGGCTCAAAGTTGTCCTGAAATTGCCTTAATTCTGCACTTTGAAATTTTGTTTTCCAGTTTGTCATTTAGTTTCAGCAATTTAGATCGTTAAGTTGAAACTTTAAACTGATTTTTCCTAGTCAGGAATTTTTGGACTTCCTTTTTTGGTTTTCAGAATTTTAGCTATTTCAGGACAATTTCGACCTCCGAATGTGCCGCATACATTAATGTGGTTATAAACGAAATCATCCTTTTATCATAAGATGTATGAGAGATAGATTTAAACAAAAATGGTCTAGAGCTATACATGAATGAGAAATTTTAATGCTTGAGTGCAAAAATTGTTTTCTTTGGTAATTACTGCACGACCGCTGAAATGCGATCACCTGCCGCTATTTTTTCTCCATCGATAGTTATTGAAAAGTGGTTTAAGTCGGTGTATATTTATCTTATCTCACTTTCCAGGATATAATTCTAAAATTTTGAGTATCACTTCATTAGTGTATGGAACACAGTTTGCTTACTAGGAATTTTTGTACGTTGGTCATATACAAATTTTAAAAGCGTATCTTTAAAAAAATTACGAGAGGACATTTTTCTTAATATAACCCATTTTCTTACATTTTTTCATTTCTTGCCCTTACCCCTAACAAATAAATAATGAAAGAATATGTTACTATATTTTTGGAACCCATATTTTGATGCTAAAGGGAAAAAACAATTCAAATTACGAGCAGTTTTTCAAGGTAGAATTTTCAATTTTATCATTTTTTTTTACTGTTAGCTTGCTTAGTAACTGTTTTAATAAACTTCTTCAAAATTTTTGCTTTCTCATTTTAGAATTTCTAGTGAAAACAGTTATTGGAGCAACTAACGGATATCCAAATAAAAAAAAAAGTTCAATATTTTCAATCCATTTCAATCAACATTTATGCAAATCTGGCTTACATAAAACGTACACTCACATTATTTAAAATGAAAACAATTTCAAAATTTTCATTGCATTTTAACGTCATATAAAACCACTAAATAAATTAAGTGTCATATTACCAGTCGTTCAGTACTGTTACACATGAGTATTTTGCATTGCAAACTATTTAAAATTTAAATGTCAGGAATTTTCTCAATGCCTACACATTCTGACTTTCGCAGAATATCTCTAAGGACTAGTTCGACCTCCATGCTAAGTCCATTTCAATAAATAATAAGTTCCAGAATTTTCTCTCCAGTCTCATTTTAATTACGGAATGCAACAAAAACATTCAGTTTTCTTTACTTAACATTTGGAAAGAAGTAAAAAGTAAAGCGAAATCTTACGCGGAGGAATATGTATGCAATCATAAGAAAAAGCAATTTGCTTCCTTAAAAATTCCCGAAAGTCAGCCTTACTACTAAGTTCTGTATCTTGAATAATCTGAGAACATACCACTTAGCATATTTTTTGTTTATTTTATTTTATTATTTTGGAAAAGTTTCGACGCAACTGGATATTTTCTCTTGGTTTTGAATGTAAAAAAACGTAGAAATAGATTTGTAAATAAATATACAGTAAAGTAAAATGTTGATCATATGACTATATACAGGGTGTCTCAAACGGTTCAAAACTTTTAGGAGGAATAGAGAGAACACCTCTACATGACTCAGAATCGCAGAGGAATGTGGTACCGCAAACGCAGTCTTCACACTGCGAAAAAATAGTATGTTAAATTTTCAAAAAAAAACTGTCAGCCAGGACGTCAGTTCATTTGCGTATATTTTACAGAAGTCTTCCGTATCTTTTTTCCGTATATGGAAGATTTCTGTACAATAAACTGAGAAGCTTTGAAATTTACGGACGATTTCTGTAAAAAAACGGAAATAAACTGGCGTCCTGGCTGACATTTTTTACTGTAAATTTGACGGACTTTTTTTTGCAGTGAAGGAAACCGATCAATAATTTTTAAAACTGTATCGGAGTAAGAGTCAACAACTCCATATACCATTGTGACGTCGCAACACTTATGCATACTCACACACTGTGACTCTGTGACTTCATGCAACATGTTCGTCATAATGGGTTCGTCACAGAGAGGTTGTGGCGTCGCAAAAACGCTCACCTGGGGCAGTTTCTGTGACGCCACATGGACATCGCACAGTGACTTAAATGTACGTCACCGCAACGGCATCCTACATAGCAGTTGGCATGCTGTCACGTGCTTGACACGAAAGAACTTCACAAAAGGCGCGCATTTACATTACATTTGTGATGTGACGAAATGCAGTCTCTCCACAACGTCACTGCCAACATGATTACTATATGGGTTTCGACTACAGCTGGGATGCATTAAATGGATCCTTGGATCAATCCGTAGTAAACGATCCATTTCTGCAAATTCTCAAGGATATCACCGTATTCTTTAAAAACCAATAATTATAAGCATTCTTTTTGGGTAAAACTGTTCTGCTTAACAATCATTAATATTTCTTTATAGTTGAACTTGTTTTGTTTACTATTAACATTTGTTTATAGTTGAACGTTTTCCCCTTTTATTCCGTTGATTGTTTTGTCATTCGTTTCACTTGGCTACTTGGCTCGCGTTTGGTTCACAATTGGCGACATTTGCTCCCGGCTAACGAAAAAGTACCGAAAAAACTTTATAAAATTATTTTTTAAAGAATGAACTGTACTCTTAGAGGGTTTAAACAGCATTAAATGAATTAGAAATACAAGCCAATATATTACGCATAACTTGTACGTAATATTTTACTACTTTCTTTATAACTTTAATGCATGAGCGTCATTTAACTTTTATTGATAAACCTGTGATCCAAAAATACCAAACCACTAGGAAACAAAAGAGAAAAAATAAAAGCCTGTACTTATTCTTAATTCATTATTTCTATCTTCGGAAGTATTTGAGTTAATACAAAAGCAGTTACCGAATCAATGATCTTTGTTTGTTGCCACTTTAAGATAAGAATTCTTTTGTGCAGAATTATTCCTGTCGTAAATTCCTTTATTTCCTATGAGACTTTTATCTCTGACGTACGGAATATATAGTATCAAGTTTTCCTTTCGGAAACATAATTTTATTATTTTGAGATAGGAACGGCAAACAAAATATTGCGATAGATATAAGCACAAAATAGGTTGTTTGTCTTCCAACTCAGTAGGAATATAAACTGTGCGCTAAACTAAAAGTAATTATGCTGTGATTTATCGCTATGCTGAATTCTTTGTGCGGATTGTTTATTTTTATACAATAATCTGTTTTAATATTTTTGTTTCAAATATGCATATTCATTTGTTGAATGTTTGTGGCATTTACTTTCGTTGCATAAGATAGAGCTTGAAATGTTACGGGGAGTAACACATCAACAAAAAATAACGTATAAGAACACCAACAGAAAAAGAAAAACAACTGACCTGGGACTCTAGCATCATGGTATCGTAGAATATCAGTGTTTGTACATGTATCGGAGAATATCGTATTTCTCGCTCTCGGATAGTCAAATACTTCGGATAAAATAGCAGCGACTCTCCTTTTGGTGTTAGCACGATGAGCGTCGAATAAAACAAGCGAGTATACTTGAACATGCCAAGGTCTATCCGACACTCGGACCGATCAACCAATCAAATCAAACGGCTTTCTCCTCTTTTTTTTAAACAAAGTCATTGTCTTCAGAATTTTCGAAGACTCCGTAGACATCCATCAAGAGTGGAAGCCGGTATTTGACGGACCCACCGTGCCAGGGAGAGGGATCCTTTTGTGGAAGTACTTATCACTACATGATACACAATAAAAACCCATCCATCTTGTACTCTCCGGTACCGAAATGCAAGTTTTCGCCTTCAACCAACGTGTCGGGAAAAAAACAGCATTATTTCCGATAGGGAACACGAAAGTCAAACAATTACGATAGGATCGTGCTAGGGCGCATCGAATATTTCTCGGATTGTGATGTCATGAGGAGAGAAGGCTCTATTTATTGGCTACCGAAAATTTTCCGATACTCTGGTGGTAGAGCTTCTAACCAGTTTTGGCATGTATAACATGCCGTCTCTTAACGCTGACGACGGCATGTCATACATGCCGAAACCAGTTTGCTACGGTCTAACCCGCTTAATAGAATAGCCAGTTTGCCATGAAAATTTATTCTTACAAGCGGGATATATACGATTATCCGGGATGGTATTGGCAATTATTACCGTTTGGTATATTAAATATTTATTACAGTAAGAGGGATGTCCTTTTAACCGATGAACCATTAACCGCCCATTAACTAACAATGACCAGGTTAGACTGTACTTTACTTTTTGGTGTTCTTACTGTTTTATGTTGAATTCTTATTTATTAACTTCTGCACCAATCTACGTTTTCGCACTTAATATTTTAGGGATTGCTTAACTTTAATAGAATCACAAAACAATTTTGGTTGAATAAGTAAATTTATTTTTAGAAGTTCGAACTTTCTTTTCAAAATCTTTTTTGAAGATACTTTTTTTCTGAAATTGGAAAAATTAATAATTTGAATTCAATTTCTAAGGAACATGATCAAAAGAATTCACTGTTTCGCACTGAATTTGAATTTTTATTAAAACTGATTATGAAAGAGCCGTTCAATATACAGCAAAGCGTATTATCTTCGACCTGTATAAAAAAATGAGCTAAATTTGCTCCGAAAGATTTAAAACCGGGACAAATTTTGCCTGATTTTTAATCCTTCAGAGTTATTTTAGTTCCTTCGTCGTGGATACAGTGTTTTAAGTGTTAAATCTTACATTTCTGTTTAACTTACTGTAAGTGGAGATCTTAGTACAACATACAAGAAGATGTGTTTGCTGTCACTGCCCTTGTCATTTTTGTATTAGACGCATCATTTTTGTCACACCAGGGCTTCAAAAAAATTAATGTAAAGAATACCAAAATCAATTTCTTTTCATTAGACATAAAATATAATATTACAAATCAAAGGAAGTAAAAGGAAAAAAAATCCATTTAAAAAAATGTAGAAGAAATAATTCAAAATCATCAGTCTTTTTGTGTGCCGTTTCGTTAGAATCAGCCATATACGCAATGAACCATATCATATAGCAGATATAAGAGGTACGAAGCGTTTTGGGAATCCCAACTTGAGGCACTTGCCATAGCAGCTGCCTTGTGGCAAGTTTTCATGCGCTTGCGCATACAACTCGCATTAGTTTTCTAAGGAGAGATTGTGGCCACCGCTCTCACTTCAGTTTTATTGATTATATTTCAAAGAAAAATACAAAAGTGCATAGCTACTCCGCTTATGGATGCATTCATGATATGTGAAAAGTTCTGGAATAACATTTCCCAGGCGAGTGTCTTTTTTTCATATTTTTAAAACTTTTCTTTTTATAAACGAAGGATCTTTCAATGTGGCGATATTTCTTTTACGCCAAAGGAGTTTGTGATGCCTATGTTGACAGTAAATCCCGCTTGTAGTTTGCGCTGACCGCTCGCCAAATGTGGCGATAAAGTACAAATATAGCCTCTCTGTTCATTTCCGCACCACAAGTCAAATGATTCATCCTTATATCACATCTCCAACGGGTTTTGAATGATAATGCGCTCTCTGCTATATTGCTACTGTCTGTATAAAATTTGGTTAAAAATCTGTATAAAATCTGTTAAAAATTTGGCCGTAAACCTGTGAACCATACCAAATAATCAGCTTTCTAGAAAAGGAAAAGTTTGATAATGATAAAAGCCCCAAAAAGTATTCTTAACTATTTCTTCTCTTTTTAAGGCATTAAATGCAACATTAAAAGCCTCACAGAAAAATTTAGATGTTTAAATTGATCTTGGCATTTAAAACAATTTTATTACTGCAACTAAATTCAACCGGGCTCAGTTTTTATTAAAATGCATTTTTTTAAAAGCTTGAAGTTATGTTTTGTAATTGTGAAAAGAATATTATCATATAAATTTCCTCTTTCTACAAACACTAATTCGTTACTTCTTTTTTTTCCCATTTCATCGTTGTAGTATTTTCACTTCTATAATGCGGAAATTTAGACTGAAAGTTAAATGTAAGGAAATCATGAATAATAAATATGCATTACGTTTTGCCTCACGTTACGCCTAAATTTTTTTTATATAAATGCGTTTAAACAGCTTATTTTTACGTACATCACATTGAAAAAAAAATAAAGTAAACATTAATGTTTAATTTATAAAGTACGAAGAAATACCGAGAGAAATTCTTATTTTTAAGAATACTTAATTAAGAATACAGTTAAGAATACTTCAGTTAAGAATACTTAATTAAAGCACAATAAAAGGGGAGGTCACGATTAAAAAAAACATTTTTTTCAGGTGGTTGGTTTCAAATCTTTAATTGGACTCTGAACCCCTTGCAAGAGAACGTCCTGTGTGCACCACTGCTACTCGTAAATAAAAAATAAATAGTAATGAATACAACAAATCAATACACTTACTTGTTCCCTAAAAAAAAAAAAACATTTTAAAGCAAACACTTTGTTTGAGCTATTTACAATATGATTTATATAGCCAATCTGCATGACATTAATATTTATGGAGAAAATATTAAAGAATTTTTTGCCGATTTCTTATTTAATAAATAGGACCTGCAAGTCATCCAACTAGTTTTTTTAAAATAAATTATGTTTAATAAATCTTCGATTCACATGCTGAGTATTATGTGACCAATTCCAAAATAAAATTCATGTCGTCAATTTCCTTCATGGTTATATAGCTTTTGAAAAAGCTCATTCAGAGTATCCAACATTAAAGATCTAATTCGCAAGCGAGGTGAAGCTGAAAAAATTTATTAAACAGCAATACATTTTTTAAAAGGGTTGTATGGAAATCAAATAAAAAATTAAACGCGTCCTTTCCAAAGTTAGAAATATAAATGCTCTTAAATAATTTCTTAATTTTATTTCAAAATTTTACGAAAAAAGAAAAAGCATTTCCTGCTTTTTCCATTATACATACAAACAATCAAAATACCTAGTCTCAGTCAGAAATTGGTAGAGATGTTTGTTTATTTTATATATATAATAATAATAATATTATCCCTACCTTAGCCTTACGTAAACAGCATGCAGACGCAAAAAACACAAACGCACTCTCATAAACAAATAATATTCTATATTAGCTGAATATTGGAATAATTTAATAAAGGATAGTGGAAGTACTTTACATTAGGTACACGTCTTTGTATATATCATACAATTTTTAATAAAAAGAAATGTACTCAAAATAATGTTGTTGGATTGAAAAAAAAAATGTGTTGATTCAACAAAAAATTGTTTGTGTTATTTCAACCGAATATTTTTGTTGCTCTTAACAAAACTTTTGTTAAATTAACAAATATCTCTTTGAACTAACAAAAGTTTTGTTGATTCCAAAATAAATGAAAAAATAATTCTTTGAAATAGTCAACCGAAATTTTGTTGAATCAAGAAAACATTTTTTTAACAATGTGTTTTTAAAAATGTATATAGGGTTGTATCTAAATTGTTTCAACAAAATATTATGGGAGATAGGGCACATAATAAGGATTCAGAATCACATAGCAATATGGGGTAAAAACGTTTTCTTCATGTAGCTGCTAATAATCACTTTGGAACGGGTTCTGAAACAACAGTGAACTTTCCGATCATTGTTTATCAAAAATTAACCTATTTTTCTCAGAAAATATGTGAGTAAAATTCGTAGTTTAAAAATTCTACTTTATTTCTTGCGTGAGATTTTTGGAGACAAGCCCGTTGTATTCGAAACTTGCTTAAGAAATTCTACAAACACTCCAACACTTTTCCTAAAGTGATTATTAACAGTTACAAGAAGAAAACGTTTTTGTTGTTGTTGTTGTTGTGTGTGATTGTGGCAACGCTACACTAGGGCGATCTGCCAAGGGGGGGTGCCTTGGTAGGAGGCCTTTCTAAGGGGTTCTAACGCGTATTCACGTTACATCTGGAGAAAACCTACCAAAACTCTAGACCGTTAGATCGTCAGCCGCGCGATGGGACCCGAACCCGGGACCTTCACACTTCGGCCATCTACCATTTTCAGTGGCATAACCACTGTGCCATGGTGAGGCGACATGGTTTTTGACCCCAGATTGCTATGTTATTCCGTATTATGTGTCCTGTCTCCCATAATATTTTGTTGAAACAACTTAGATGCACCCTATATTAAAGGCAAACGCTTTCTAGTTCAATCTACCTGTAAGTTGAAATGATTTTTAAGTAAAATTTTACGATCGAAGTATTTTATAGCATCACTTAAGGTGTATTCGTGTTCAACAAAGTATTGGTTAGATGGGTTACGGATATACTCGCGTTTAACATGAAATCCACTTCTTTTTTCAACTGTTTTTGAACACCATTGATTTTTCAAAATAATTACAACTATCAGCTGATTCTTCTGAGCTATTCCTCACCATTACAAAAGGATCCGTTAGGGTAGAAAAGGAACAAGGGGGAACATGTCAGAAGTAAAACCATTAATCTTGGGAGATATTTTACAACGGGGCTCTCAGCCGAAACAAATAAATGTTTGGATTCAACATGACAGTTGTCAATCGAATCGAAAAATATTTGTTTTGTTCGTTCGTTTCCAGGGAAACAGCACATATATATATATATATATATATATATATATATATACACTTCTGCTTACAAACTTAAAAGAAACCAGAGGAACCACAATATTGATTTAAAAAGTAGTGGCAAAATAAACATTTGGAAAGGGGGAAAAAAAGAAGAAAAAAAAATAGAAAGGGAAATGCATTTGGAAAATGGGAGAATTTCTGAATGTGTCATTTTCCAACTGAAATTGGAAGAGATGAATTTGAATAAAATGTAATCAGAGTAGGCTTAAAAATATTTTATGACTATGTGGCTACTCTATAGCGGGGTGTTAGGTGGCTATATCTAACAAAACCAAAGGATAATGTTAAATGAATGTTGATATTTTTTTTGCCAAATATGTATAAAATCTTGAATAATATGGGGAAATAATAAATTTAACTATTTTATCAAATAACGCTTTTTTGAAATACTTTTTAATTATTAAATATTGCGAATTCCATAGTTAAATAATATAGACGCATATCTTGCGCCGATACATTCGAAGGTCTAGCAGATAGTTTTGTAGTGATTATGAGGGTTTGTGGAGGTTTTATATTTAACGATCGATAGTTACCTAGAAGAAAATATTTCTTTAGTCGCTCGCCAATACATTCGAAGGTCTTGCAGATAGTATTGTAGTGATTATGAGGGTTTGTGGAGGTTTTCAATTTAACGATCGATAGTTACCTAATTGAAATATTTTTTTAGTCGCCCGCCAACACATTCGAAGGTATTGCAGATATTATTCTAGTGATAATGAGGGTTGGTGTAGGATTTTTATTTAACGATCGATAGTTACCTAGAAGAAATATTTTTTTAGTCACTAAAGGCCAAGAGCGTTGTAGGTATACGCGTGCTCATATACGCACTAAATATTCTGTTATCACAGGCTAATATAAGTTATAGGTAGTTTTGGATTTTGCGCACAGATACATTATTATTTTATTTAGTTAGTTGTTCATAAAGATAAACAAAAAAAAAAAATAAATACGAAGATCCTATGAAGTTGGAAAAAGGAAGTTAACACCATATAATACAGAATTCTTCAATAAAATTATGGAATTATAAATATTATTTCATTTTTAAACAGCAAAAAATGCATTTATCTTATTTTCGTAGTTTCAAAAAATGATGTTCGAATGCAAGTGTTTATGACAGGGAATATTAAATCTAACACTCGTTTATTTTAAGAGAAAAATATTCATATTTTGTTCTTTTCTCCTTTCTCGTGCTTAAAAAAACAATATGCTGGTAATCTATCGAAGCTTCGTTATTCCCAATTCGCATGCAAAGACGTGATGTCCCCCTCCCCCCCCCAAAAAAAATTACTGAACGCTTGCACACGACACATTTCAAAAACATAAATAATAGCTTTCAATGTGTAAAATATTTAAAACGCACGTCAGAAAATGACTTTTTTAAGTTAAAGTTTCAACATGTTAAAATACAAGTTTCTAAAACAGATGCGAATGTAAAATTTCAACATTTGAGCATTTAACTACAAAATGAGATTGTATTCTATAGATTTTCTTCCTTATTCTTTTTTAGAAAATCCAAAATTCGTTTTCAGTTGAAGGTACAACGAGTATACAATTCTAAGTTTAGATGCAAAATAAATGCTAATTGGAACAAAATAATTCAAATCATTTGTCAACGCTAACTACACTCTTTCTATGCCGATAACCAACAATAGCTTATTATCATACGTGGAAAAGCATGGTAGTATGCATATTTATTCCGTTATACAATTTATATTATTACTCTTTGTTTTGTTCATTAAATATTCTCAGGAAAGCGTGGTATTATCTTAACTTGAAATATCATGTTTAATTTATGCTACTATGGAGTGACAGTATTTCCAAATTGTTAAAATGTTACGCCCTTTTAATTTTCGTGCATATATATATATATATATATATATATATATATATATATTCCAAATAGAGATTTCACTGGCCATTTATGAATATTTATTCATGTTAAATATGTTCGTTCTCCCTTCAAGCTCGTGTTGCTGATAACATGTAGGTCAGATTTAACCTAGTTCATCTAACAGTGTTATCTAATTGAAAGGCGAAAAGGAAGATGGAAAATACATCAAGAAATTAATTGCTATTGTGACTTAACATTTTTATATTGGAATTTCATTTACAATATTGCTGTCTAATGTTAATGCTACAGCTACATGTTCGTATTTGATAATCTGATAATGTATTGTGCGAATATTGTATTAATGGGGAAATAATCCATATACACAGGGTGGTTAAACTTCCCTTATAAACCACATATTGTAACTCATACGGGTGAGCAGATTGTCCCCAACATTCATACAGCATAAGGACAGTACACGAGCTAAGAAGCTTTTGTAAAAGAAAATAGGTTTTTTAATGTTTAGCTCCAAAAATTCCCCCTAGGTGGCGCTTTTCATGGTAATTCATCTCAAGAAATGACTCAAATTAGTTAATAAATGCTAAAAGACTTGAATTAACGTTGAAACTGTTTGCACATTTCGAGTTGGTCATTTGCATCGTTAAATTTGCTGTTTTCCTATGCAAGCGCCAGCTAGTGGACATTTTTTGAACTATTTTTTTTTTAGAAACTCCTTTAGTGCTTTTATCTATCTCCTTTAGTGCTTTTATTTAGTCTATATTAAAAAAAAAAAAAATGTTACAATCCCTTTTCGCTGCTGAAGACTGTTTATAACGGAAGTTTAGCTATAACCCTGTACAATAAAATCTTTGATTATTGATTTGCTTACAAAAAGAATGCAGTGTCACACTTAAGGAACGAAACTCAGCCTTATCTGTTCAACCTCTAAAAGAGTAAATATTCAACCCCTACGTCAAGTTACCAAACCGAAAAATAAATATTTCAGAAACTTTATAAAAATAAATTTGCTTAAGGGTAGTTACAGTTTCATTCCGACATTGAATACATGCTTCTAAAAGTCTTCTTTGCACTTTGTTGATCCCTACTGATGAAAAAATTAAGCTTAATCCTGCTAAAAATTTATCACATTTCGCATAAAATCAGCTCTGCTTTGCAATAATACAAACTTTTGCAAAACATTTTGATATTTTTTTGCAAAACAAATATCTACGTATCTATTGCCTATTCCCATTTTCCCGGGAATGTTTTTTTTTTCTAACATTCTTTTCCTCTACTCAGCATACATACATATTTACAGTACTTAATAAATATGACAAAGTACATCATGCCGGATATTTATGATTTTAAAATACAAGCTATTTTTCTAAGAATTCAGCAAATATTGTCTGGACATACTCGCCGATCCGGTAACGCTTTCATGATAGATGGTAATAATCTACAGAAACTATGAATCTTTCGTCTATTTTTCGAGCATCACGTGACTCTTTACAGCTGGAAAACTGCCAAAATATCCCAGTCGCAGCTTTGAAAGTCTTAGAGAATTTTCAGAAGTTTTTATTTCGCTATGTTTCTGTGCAGTTTTATAAATAGTTTAAAAAAAAAATTCTTCTGCACTTGCAGAAAGACATTTTTTGTGTTAAATAGAAGAAAATCGTGAGACGTATCAATTTTAAATATTAGAAAAAGCTGTTGTATAGGTAATAAAGGTTGAATACTTAGATTAAAAGGTATTATGCTTGCTTCTTTTTCTGTTTTACCGGACTAATTTCTTTTAAGGTATTCCCCAAAATGTATAACAAAGTTAAGTGTATGGGAACACCAAAAATTAAACTTTGGTAGAGGTTTTTGGGAACTACATTTAAAGTCTAATCTTCTTAAATCTTCTTTTAATAAAGTCTAACTTAAACTCTTCTTGATTTAAAGGGATACAATTTCAAAACACAAAACAAGCTACAACTTTTTTCAAAAGTCAAATTTGGCAACCAGGTCATCAACCAACTCTGGTGATATAGCAATGTGTATTCCTAATTTTTTTAGTAATTTTTCATTCATTAATTTAATACGGGTCGTAGTTGAATGTGAACCAGTTATAAGCTACAAAGAAGATTCGAAGTTTGAAAGATAAAATAATTAAAACTTTTATATAAAATAATAATTATATACAAAGGGCATTCCATAAGAACTGAGAGTTGTTTTTTTACGTAGAGGCAACACCGCGAAACTAATAAATTGAAGTGCAGGCGATTTTTTCAAACTGTTAACTGTACGTTTGTACGAAATTCTAAACGAAGCAAGCGATTTTATTTGCCCTAAAGAAATGGAGATGAACTGGTAGGGAATTGAACATTAAATCACGATAATGTTCGCCCGCATGTCGCTACTTCTGTTCAGCAATATCTTTTAGTAAATGCAATATTAAAATCATGCCACATCCCCCCGTACAGTCCAGATCTCGCACCATGTGATTTCTGTCTGTTTCCGATGTTGATGGAGAAGCTCCGTCGCAGAAAATTTAACACAGATTCTGAAGTTATTTCAGCAGTGGAGGGTTCTTTGAAGCAGCTTCCAGAAAAGGGCTTCTCTACTTGTTTTGGAAAGTGGGTTGAACGATGAGACCGTTGCATATCATCTGACGGAAGGTATTTTGAAAAAGAATGATGTATTTTTTGCTGTAAATATATTTCTTGATTTTTTTATGATTTTACTCTCAGCTTTTATGGAATGCCCTTTGTAATTTACTTATCAACACACGCGTTTCAATCGGAAAAAATTCTTTTCTATTCCCGGTTCCGGTCTGTGTTTGGACTTCGACTGCTACTGAAAAAAATCGAGTTTTTTTTTTTCGATCGAAACAGGTGCTTATCTTGGGTATGCACCGGTATAAGTAAATTTTGTAAAGTTTTAACCCATATAAATTATTTTAAAGTTTTTAATTAATTTACCAAGAATTTATCTCCTGTTCAAGCTACCTGTTCAAGTGCTTTTTAAAAATATTTTAACATAGTTACAAAATCAAGATTTTGAATAACTACACTGGGGGAAATAATGCCACTGACAATTAGAAAATAATTTGTGGAACTTGAATTTAAGCACTCCCTATAAATACTAGATCATTGAACGAGACACTTCTGAACCCACTTATCCAGGTTTTAGATCAATCCTCTATAATTTGGTGCTTGTACCCGGATGAAAATATCTGTAAATTGCTGCTTACGCTAGCTTCTTATATCCGGGATATTCCATTATCTGGAATAACATTAGCATATTACTATGGTTTGGTACTCTGCAAATTTATTATATTAAGTAGGATCATTCTTTTAACCGCATTA
The DNA here is from genome assembly GCA_038373885.1 of Cheiracanthium punctorium. Lineage (NCBI taxonomy): Eukaryota > Metazoa > Arthropoda > Arachnida > Araneae > Cheiracanthiidae > Cheiracanthium > Cheiracanthium punctorium. The sequence continues at coordinate 367,787 of JAWZYV010008848.1, read as the reverse complement.
CATTGGGCGGATTCGACTGTATTTTTATAAAATCATGAAGAGCACCAAAAACTAACAAAATGCTAAAATAGAAAAAAAAAATAGCATTTGTTCTTTGTTAGCCTTGCCTTCCAGAAAAAAAATAAAATTTTAAAATGATTGATTCTGTCACAAAATATCACAAAGCTATTCATGGGCGGAGTCTAAAGACTGAAAACATGCATTCATTTTAAAACCTTTAGAAAATATTTTTTTAAATAAAAAATAAGTGATTTATCCACCCCCACCTCCGATATTTATAGAACCTTAAGCCAAAAAGCTCAGAGTGACATAAAATAACTAAAGCACTTTAGATATATAAAACACATAAATTTCACTTTTCTTTATTATAAGTATATAAGCATTCCATTACCCTTTATCCAGACAGTATAAATTTGAATTTTCAAAAGTCGATTGAAATAAGTAGTATGCCGGGGAGAAAAATACCTACTGAAAATTTATCATTCAAGATTGATGAAGGTGTCCGTTTATTTTTCATGAACTCACTGAGTAATTCTTTCTATGATGATATGACATTTTTTTTTTTTACTGCTTTACTTCACTCTGGTTATTAGCCGAGATTTAAAGGTGCCAACATCTTATTACAAAAAAGTACATTTTTAAAAATATGAATTGCTGATTAGGAATTAAAATAGGAAGGTGAATTATATATAACTTGTAAGTGTAGTTAAATGAAAGCATGAATAGTTTAACCCATTTATGCCTAGCGTCCCTTTTTTGGGACGGCATTTTCGCTATTAGTCGAAAACGTTATTTATTTTTCCTAGCCTTTATTCATGAGTATTGAGCCTCAACTCCGCACAATATTTTAACATGACCAAGTAGGATGTTGATATATCGATTTTAATGCAAAATGATTTTAAAATAAATCATTCCTTGTTCAAGAAGTTGACATCAGAAATTTATCTATTATTTCTGTTATCAGTAAAAATCGAAGAAAGTCGCAAAAATATCCAGGCACAAATGGGTTAAACGACTATTTTGCAAGGAAGAAGAAGAGTTTGCTCCAAAAATGGAAGCAGAGTTAGCTGCAAAAAAGAGGTAGCTCCAACCTACGGGAATGCGAAGTTAGATAACTAACTTGCAGCAGAAAAAAATTCATTCGTTTGCCATGAAAAATATATAGGTCCAATCAGGGGCGTAGCCAGAAAGTTTTCATGGGGGGGGGTTACTACTACTACTACTACAACTCATATATATGTATACTTGTGTGTGATAATGTAGTGCAGTAATATGCATTTTGTAAAGCAAAAAATTCCTCATGGGGAGTTATGACCCCGCTAAGCCCCCCATGGCTACGCCCTTGGATCCAATCGTTAGTTCTTGTGTTAATCAAGAGATAAAAGCTGTCTTTCTCTTTAGTTTGTCTTGAACACGCTGAGATTTTCTTATAGTTTTACGCAAACTTGAATAGTTGGGTCTATCTAATTTTTGTAGCAAATCCTTCAATTATTCATTTTTAAAAAAATGTTTATCAAGATATTTTATTGTTTAGTTTTCTGCGTTGATTTAAGTGACCAAATTTTTTCGAAAAATGAAAAAAGCATTTAGTAAAATTTTCAATTTTTAATAATTTTTTCAAAACCTTTCTTAATTAATAGGATAATTATCTTTTATTACATTGTACAGCTTGTGATGAGACATCCTAAAATTTTTCAAGCCCCTGATTTAATTAGTTTATTTTTATTTATGAACCAAAATCCCATAATTTTTTTTTGAAGTAGTCTTAATAGATACTGTTCCAGACATTAATTTTATTAATGATTTCACCTGATAATATGATCCCGCAGTTCTCTTTTTATACTATAATCTTTATTATTTAAATTTATATTCAGATTAAAGGCTAAACAGAGCGACATTCCAACAATTTTCATCTCGGAGATAACCTATGTTTAAAGGCAATACTTAAAGCACTCAATAAGATAAATCTCTTTTTAAATGAATAGCTATATTTACCAATGACAATAGCGTGTATTTTTCTAACAGCTCCGCTATCTTTGTTTGGCGTAGCATCCGATACTATTGTTTAGCATAATTAATCCTTTGCAAATGAAATTCTTTTTTGTCATGTTAAGGGCGAAAAAATATCGGAATTCTTTTGGAATAACTTGCACCGTCATTGCGCTTCGGGAATTATCATCCGCAGCCTTATAATAAGAGAAGTTAAACGCAATTAATATTCCGTCTTAAGTTCTATAATTTAAATGACAAAGCAATTTATAGGCGCACAAAACAGTTCTAATATATGCAATTTTCATAATCTCTTAAACTCTTTATTATTTATTTATTTTTTAATCACACGTTTCTTGATTTTGTTCCTCTATCTATATACTGTGTGATATTATAAAGTGTATTTCAATGTATTTTACCACAAATATCTGTTAATGGTTGGATATTAAATTATGTACGTTTTAATATGGCACTGCATCACTCAAAATTATAATAATTTAAAACAATGTGCAGGTTACGGTTGCTATATTTTTAAAGAGTATTTTACTTTTGTTATTCCCTTTAACCCTTTATCTACTGAATTAAGAATTGCCTAGAATATCATCTTGGATCTATTTGTTTTCCCATGTTACAATTAGGCAATGAATGGTAAAGACTGGTTAATGTAATAAAAAAGGGAATTACTAAAAATTAATAAGCATAAGTTGTACATTGGATGACTGGTTTTATAAAGAATTAACGAGTCTGTTTAAAAATAGGATAGGACCAACCAATCTGAAGCAGTCAAGTAATATTTTGATGGAAACGCTTTTAGAAAATCTAATCCTTTAATCATAAAAGAGACGTCTGAAATTTCACTAATGCTCTTTTTGTAGGAGGAGGGAGCACGACTTGATTGTAAAGTGAATTAAAGCTGCCTTTTAAAACAATCTACTCTTACTGCATGCAGTCGTGACAAAAGCTTATTAAATGAAGTATTTGCCCCAGTAGCACAATTAGCCCAAAAGACGTTTAAAACACGTTTTTTAACGTCAAAAAACGTGTTTCCAACGTAATTTAAACGTTTGTTGAACTAGTTGTGCTACTAGGGTGGTAGTGATTTTTCAAAGGAATCGTTACAATGAGTATCTTTTTTTCTTTTTTTTTTAGAATTTTAATTTTGTCGTCAAGTAACCGTCAGTACTTAAAGTGCTAAACAAATTGGTCGCTTGACAGAATGTTAAAATTTTCTTAACTCAGCACGCACAAAAATCTTGTTGAATCTTAGTTCAACACCTTTTTTTTCACCAATTGGGTGATAGCAGTTATGCAATCTTTCTGTTGTGTTTAAGTCGTCAAACTTAAGATTAATCGCCATTTTCTTTCTGAGGTAAAAAAAAAAAAAAAAAAAGATCTGTTCGGTATAATATTTCGATTAAAATTTTCATTTCTTGTGTATTAAAAAAAATGTTTTGAATTAGCACATTCAAATTTCTAAAATTTTCAGGTTGTACCTACATTGTATGCTTTTTCCCGCATTGCATGCGCTCAAATTTGTCAATTTTGAAATCGCATCAAACAGGAAGGCTCAAATTAGGAATCAGTCCAGAATTTTCCTAACGTGATGGGATTTTTATTTTATAATAATTTTTTTCAATTTTAATCATGAACCCATTTTTAGCCTGCATGTTCTAATAATTGGAAAAATTAATTTTTTCTAGCTTTGGTCTTTGCAAAATCCTCTGCCTGAGATCCAGCTTTACGCTTTTACAAAGATCATATTTTTAAAAAGACAAAATTTATCAGCTAGGAGAACAAAAATGTGTAAGATTGCGATGAATATGAAAGGTTATAAAGAGATAATTTGAAAGTTGTTTGCTGGTTTAAAAGTAAAATACATAAATGGCCAAGGCCCCGTAAAACTAAGTAATGGATATTTTAGTTTATTTATTTTGATTAATTAATAATTTATACAATCATTCATAGAACGAAAGATAGATAATTTTTAGAAACAAATAACGAAATGAGTTTTTCCAAGTTGTATCACTAGGGGTTGAAATTTTAACAATTCGAACATGCTAATTTTTAATAGAAAATCGAGAAAAAGGATTACAAAAAGTTTCTGGAAAAGAGCTGTCAGAATACCATGCAATAATATCTATATTTCCAATTTTTTAAATTTTTACAAATTTTTCTCAAAAAATAAGATTTAGTAATTAGACGGCATTTTTAAAGTAATGTTTAAAAAAAGAACAAAATTTTATAATGACTTTTCGTGAATAAAAGTGAACAAAGATCTTTTACAAAACCCCCCTTCTAATATTTCCAAATATTTTTAAAAAGTTACGAAAAAAAAAAAAAACACTGTTTTAATAGGAATGAACAGCACAAATACAAGCTTCAAACACTAACACTTCCCTATAAAATTACTTTACTTCTGGATTGCTAATCTAGGTTCAACAAAATCTGTCTGAATATCTTCCGATCTGTCTATATATTTTCACGATGAGTGATTGCATGACAAAATATGAACTGACGTTATCAGTATTTTGTAAGCGTCACTTATTTTATTCTCTCATTGAGACTTTAAAATAGAACTATTGTTTAACATCGTTAATCCAATAAGAAGTTAAATTCTCTTTCAGGATCAACAAGCAATTACTTTTTTTTGTGTGTGTGCAATACTTTACACATTAATGATTTTTTATGTAGATTTTTATCTACTTATTTCAGTCTTGTTTAATATTTTAAGCCTATATTTTACATAAATATTTAATATTTTTAATAAACATATTTCAACACTTCTTTGCACCTAAAAATCTACTTTAATTTTTGTCATGCTTGCGTTTTATAATCACACTAATATAAATAAAATGTTATAGATATACTCATTAAATGGAATTTATTACTATATTTCGATCAATAAAAATGTATCTGTGTATTAAGATTTTAATACAATTTCTCATTATACATATTTTTGTGCTGGAACTTCTTTTGAGAAAATATTAAAATAATGCAATATATATATATATATATTCTATGTTCTTTTAATTCTTATAAATATAGTTATAAATTCCTTATAGTAAAAAATCATTAAATTAAAACCGCAAACTTTGAATGTTAGGCTAAATGCAAACTAAAAATCAGGAATGTGATACATCATTTCTGATAGCAAATATTGTGATTTTCGTCTCATGAAGGAAAAAAAAAATATTTAAAATTAAAATATCCATCTATAATAAAACGAGACAGTTTAAAACCTGATACAATCTATTTCATCATCCATACAGTTTCCAATCTTATGTCAACTTTTACAGGAGATTGCACCGGGGACGTGGGTGGGGGGGGAATGAAAACCCACAAAAAAGACAAAGATGCTGCAGTTTTTTGTAAAATAAACGATAGCATACAATTTTTGAGTTGAATAAGAAGGTAAATTGAAGATTATTTAAGTACTTAAAAACGATTTTTGTATCGATTTTAGAAACTTTTTTAAACTTTAATGTAGAAATTAATATTTTTTGCCTGAAATATCAAAATGAACTAATGAATGTAAGCAATAAATAAAAATGATTATAATGAATATTGACTTGCTCTTAGTTACGTCCAATGTTAAATATATAAGCTTACTTTTAATCAAGTCTTAAAATTAATAACGTCCTACATTTAGATAAAATTCAGCCTACTACTGATTCCTGTATTGTTTACCTTACAAGAAAAAGTTTTCGACTAAAAAATATAAGTTCTGTATTCATTGCAATTCATGATGTATTTATTCATTTAACATTATGTAATAAATGCATTATCAAACCTTAAGAATATACGAAGCCAAAACTAAAATGAGTTTGAATCAAAGGTGGTTTTTTTTTTAAGGCATACCAAAAGGCAACAATGTAAATAGAAACTTTAGATATCGAGATTTTATTTAATACACTTTTTTTTAAGGTGAAAAAAAAGCACCTACTAGTCTTTTCAAAGTTTTTCAGTTCTGCAGTGATAGAGAAAACTACAGTCTTCACATATCAAGCTTGCGTGATTTATGTACTTCACATCATGAGAAATCATCTCCAAAATACTAAAAAATACTTCACTAAGATTAAAGTAAGCAGAATATATATATACTGATGACGGGAAAGCAGAAAGACGCATAAAGAATTATTTTTATGATCTGATTGATGAACGTATATACAAAGGTTTTCTCAGAGTATAGACTCGATTTTTCGTTCAAATAATTTTTTTTTTTCCCTCTGAAATCTTATGCAATAAAAATTGAGCATAAATGTAAAGAAATGAGATTTTATGAATAGAGATTGCATTCTTCCTTTTTATATGAGCTAAACTCATTTATCTAGCCTATCATAGTATATACAGGGTGTCCCATAACCATTAGTTCAGAATTTAAACGGAGATAGGGAACATTATAAGGAATCCGAATCCTATAGCAATGTGTGGTCGAAAACGCCGTTTTCACTTGCCTCTTTAATAATCACTTCGAGAAAAGTATTGAAGTGTTAGTCTAATTTCTTAACCAAGTTTCATGAGAAATAGGCTCGTCTCAAAAATTTATTCATGAAATGAAATAGACTTTTAAATCCGTATTGAATCGTCTTTATAGGACAGTTAAATTAAATAAGGATAAGAGAAAAGAAAAAGTAAAGTAGACATAAAACTGCTTGTAAATAACTGCAAATAGGCAAATTTAATATATTAATATGAAAAAATGAAATTTGGGAAAAAAATTAATGAATAAAATTCCTTTAAATTTATCCTTAAAAAATTTCAAAGCTATAATAATTTATTAAACATTAAAAAAATATTTTTTTTTCCTTGAACAAATATAAGTAATTTTAGTAGATCATCATTGTTGTTCAAAACATTAAGAATAACCATAAAAAAAATTAATATTGGACATGTCACACGTGTTTTCTAACTGTGTTTTGACTTAAGTACCAGCAAGATGACGGACGATCGAAACGTTCATCGCGTGCCACAGATCTAGAGACCCTTTTTTGACGACAGCTGGCTGTGCCCGCACATCGTCCGCCATCTTGCTGGTATTAAGGGCCAAATAGTAGAGGCCAAAAAAAGAGCCTCTAGATCTGTGGCACGCGATGAACGTTTCGATCGTCCGTCATCTTGCTGGTACTTAAGTCGAGCGATGGCAACAGCTGCCCTTTTTTCAGCATTGGGAAAGGGTTGCGCCTCAAAGGGTTAAGAAATGTTGAAATTTTTTGTAACTTCCATTCTCGAGTTTTCTATTTTTTTCTTGTTTAAGAGCCACCTAGTGGACACATTTTGAACGAATTTCTGGTTTCAAAATTCGTTGATATTATCTGATGAATGGTTTATATATTAAATATGGTTGCAATTCATTCACTCGTTTTAGTTGCAAGAACGTGTTTATAGGAGAAGTTTGATTATAATCACCCTGCAGTTAGGAATAAATTTGAATAAAATCTTAAATTTTGCTTATCATGTCATACAAAAAGATTCGGAAGGGGGAATAGGTGACTCCAAGTAAGCAATCCGCTTATCCGAAATACATACATTTAAAACAATGTTTTGTTGATTTAACAAAATTTTAGCTGGCTCCATTTCGAAAAAAAATTTTTTTTTTTTTTTGAATCAACAATTTTTTTGTTAATTCAACGAAATATTTTATTAATTTAACAAAAATTTTATTAAAATCAACAAAATTATTCGGTTGAAATATCGTCAACCAAATTTTTGTTAACCCATTTGTGCATGGATATTTTTGCGACTTTCTTCGATTTTTACTGATAACTGAAATAATAGAAAAATTTCTGATATCAACTTCTTGAACGAGGGATGATTTATTTTAAAATCATTCTGCATAAAAATCGAAATATCAACATCCTATTTGGTCATGTTAAAATATTTTGTATAGTTGAGGCTTAGTACTTATGAATAAAGGCTAGGAAAAATAAATAACGTTTTCGACTAATAGTGAAAATGCCGTCCCAAAAAAGGGACACTAGGCATAAATGGGTTAAATCAAAAAATTTTGTTCAATTCACCAAAATATTTCTACCGTGAATGTAAAATAAACATTAATCCCAGCATTAAGTTCGCCATTTCTAGTCCCGTGTAAAACGTATAAGGAAATTCAAAGATGCATTAAGTTTTAATTAGATCCTTTTATAAATGTATTCATACATTTGCGTATCCTATATAATACTAGATTATGTAAACGCAAAACAGTTCAATGTTTGGTCATAGGTGATGTACCACTCACTCTATCAAACAGAGCGGTATTTGTTAATTAGAATATAATGAGGGTACTTGAAAATTAAATATTATGAAATCGAATATTATGAAGATGCCTTTCGTAATATTCTGCTGACATGGTTGATAAATATTTTAACTTATAGCTCTAGGAAGATATTTCACTGCAAGAAACACATTTTATACGAGGTGAGTTAAATATTTCTGGAAATGTGTACGAAAATGTAAATTGGAAAAGTATGCGGATATGTTTTTTTAAGTGTAAATTCGTTCCTTGTAGTTACCTAGTGTGTGATGAATGATTGATACTATGATTTCATATTCTTTTCGAAATGAATTGTGTGTTTAAAAATATTATCTATAAGTCAGGGCGAAAACAATTTGTCTCTCTTTTTGTCTCTTCCTATCTCTGTCTCTTCCTATCTTTTTCTTCTCTCTCTTTCTATCTCTCTGTTTTTTTTCCGTGAGGTCCGGGAAGAAAAACAGTTAAGTCTCCAAGAATTCCAAGCATTACAGCCTATAGAAATTTAGAGAATTCATTTTAAATTATATACAGTAGGTGTGAAAACGCTTGTAACAGTTTACTCTTTACTTAAATGATGGCAATGACATTTCAAGATCTTTTTAGAAAGTTACACTAATGGGTATATACAACTTTTTGGAGGATTTGAAAGTTCTGTTACAGGTTTGTTCAAATTATATTACGTCTTTTTAGAGGTTATCCCCTTAATCTCACCAACTTTGCCGACGGCACAGTGACAAATTTTGCACAAGAAGGACGTGCGTTGGAATGCTTGTTATAATCAATGCGTTTGGAACAGTTTATCTTTCTAGATTTCTAAATGGCAAATGAACAATCATAACGATAGCTGAAACGGCGAACTACTATTTCTGGCGGAAATATTATCATCAATAAGTCACTAATGACTTATAAGAATCACGCCTCTCAGATTTCAGTTCACTTACAGTTTTCCCACATAAGCACACAAAAAGTTTCGAATACATTGTGGTACATGTTCTATAGCAGTATAGACGCGTTAATAAATTTTAACCGCAAATGTAATAGTTATATAAACGCTTATAAGAGCTTACGCTTCATCTATACGGTGCAAATGGCATTTAAAGTTCTTTTACAGGGCATCAAAAATTATTTAATAGTGATGAACAGCTTTTCTGAGGCTATACCCGAAATCTTGCCAAGTTTGACGACGAAATATCGCCAAATTTGGCACAAAAAATAACTTGTGTTGAAAAGCGTGTTATAATCGATGCGTCTGGGACGATTTATCTTTCTAGTTTTAATTAAAATGGAAATGAGCAATCATAAATGACAGCTTAATTAGCTAACTACTATTTCGCTTACAATTATCATCGCCCTGTCACTTCACGTAATTTCCTGGATTCAGCTTCCACTTGAATCTCAAGCAATTGCAAGAATAATGGGAACAATGCGATCTAAAGAATTCAAATCATTTTCCGCAATTTTTTTTTTTTTTTTACAAATAATGCGGAACAGACACCGCGATGTCTTTTGTAATTTTCATTATTGTCTCCTGAGATGAAAAATGCAATACAAAAGCTTCCCATTGTCTTAATGGCAGTTCGCGTAAACGGCCGCGTCCTGTAGCCGGAGGGAGACAGAGCTTTTCTTGCGATGTGCCAACAGGAATTGGATTTCCAGAATAGATTAAATATATCGGGGTGGTAACGGGAAGAAAAACAATGAAGAGAGAGATTGAAAGAAAGGTATTTACTGTAATTCAAGCTTACAGTTATAGCTGGCTAATCAAAAAATGTTGACAATATTCAACAGAAACCTATCTTCTCTTGAAGGTGTTAAGTTGCGTCAACAATTAAAGTGCTCTTTAGGCGTTTATCTAGTATTCGACAAAAGATGTATTTGCTTCAAGCAATTTACTATACGTTTTTTTTAAACTTCAAACATTAATTTATTTAAATTAGTTTGCACTTTCCTTTTATAAGTAATACGTGTTTGAAAGAAAATATGTAATTGTTTTAACACAATGAACTGTATTAAACGTATGTGCTAAAGTAATAATTCCTTTTAATCAGACATATACGAGTTATGTTTCAAAACGAATCTGAGCCGTTTTCTCTTTTTTAAAAGGTGAACTATAATATATAATATTTGTTCAAAAGAGACTTACGAATCTAAACTAATCTATTAAGATTGTATGAGAAAATATATATCTACTAGCTGAAGTACCCGTCCTCGACGGGTTAGTGAATGAAAATTTCCAAAAAGCAAGAACTTTCGTCAGCATTGTAGGAGTACACAGAATGGATGTAGTATGTTGCCAAAGTAAAGAAAGCGAAGTTATAATTTTCATGTATTAAGAAAATATTACAGGTTAGAGAGTAACTAAGTAATATCATTTCATTCGCTTTAGTCGTAATTATGTGATGCGCGAACGAATATTTACGCATATTGAAATAATTTTCGCAAAATCTCAAAATTTAATCCACATTTTTGAAAAATTTGAAGCCTAGAATTTAAGTTGAGTGACAACCTATCATGTCACCCAAATTCGTTTCATTCCCTGCAGTCTTTATTTCGTGATGCTGGAACAAATTTTCAGCATTTTAAAACGATTTTCGAAAAATCTCAAAATGTAAGCAAAATATTTTTAAAATTCAACGCCTATAAATTAAGATTAGCAACTACCGATCATATCACTCAATTTCGTGTCATTCGTATTAGTCGTTACGTGATTCGTATTAGTCGTTATTACGTGATGTTTGAAGAAATATACGTATTTTGAGAGAATTTTCACAAAATCTCAAAATCTAATAAAAATGTTTAAAAAATTGGACTCCTACAGTTTATGTTGAGCAACCATCTATCGTGTGACCAAATTTCATATCATTCGCTTTAGTCGTTATTATGTAATACGGGAACAAAGATTCACTCAGTTTTAAACGATTATCGAAAAATCTCGAAATCTGGTGGATTTTTTTTAATTAGATGCTTATAGTTTAAGGTGAGTGACCACCTATCATTTCACCAAATATCATTTTTTCACCTTTGCAGTTTTTACGTGATGTGCGAACACAAATTTACGCAGTTTGAAATGATTTTCGCAAAATTTCAAAATCTAATCAAGATTTTTTAAAGTTCGACGCCTATGTTTTAAGTTGAGTGACCACCTATCATCTCAATTTCATATCATTCGCTTCAGTCGTTTTTACGTGATGCTTGAACAAAAAAAGCGTCACGGACAGAATGACAGAACGACAGAATGACAGAATGACAGACAGACAAACTTTTTTTTGAGGGTCTCATCGGATTCCCGGGTGCTTGAAACGGATAGAAATCGCAAAATTTTTGAATTCCAAAAAATGTACAGACAAAAGTCTAATTTTATTTATATAGATAGCAGCACTACATATAAACTTACAGGAGTATAAGCAGCAGAGTAGTGAGTTTTATTTACAAGGAGTGAACGCAAAAAAATGTCGCTAAAGAATTGAAAAGTCTGTATCTTTGAATAAGTCACACAATATTAAGTGTATGACGTATAAGTATTACGTCTCTCAAATTTGAACTCAAATTTACGCAGCACTTACAGTTTTTCTAAGTAAGCACTCAAAAAATTTTGAGTGCATTGCGGTCTATAGCAGTATAGAAACGTTAATTTATTTTAAACGCAAATGCATATGAAGGCTTATAACGGTTTTACGTAATCTAAACGGTTGAAATGACATTTAAAGTTCTTTTACAGGGCGTCGCAAAAATATATTAGTAGTAATGAACAGCCTTTTTAAGACTATCTATCCCGGAAATCTCGCCAAGTTTGACAACGATACATCGCCAAATTTGGCACAAGAAAGACGTGCGTTGGAAAGCTTCTTATAATCATTGCTTTTAGAGTAGTTTATCTTTCTAGTTTCAATTAAAATTGAAATGAACAATCATAATGACAGCTGAATTAGCTGGCTACTATTTCGCTTACAATTATCGTCACCCTGTCACTTCACGTTATTTCCTGGATTCAGCTTCCACTTGAATCTCGAGCAATTACAAGAATAATGGGAACAATGCGATCTGAAGAATTCAAATTATTTTGCGCTAATTTGTTTTTTTACAAATAAAGCGTAACAGACACATTGATGTCTTTTGTAATTTTCATTACTGCCTCCTGCGATGAAAAATTCAGTACAAAAGCTTCCCATTGTCTTAATGGCAGTTCGCGTAACGGCCCCTGAACAGTAGCCGGCGGGAAACAAAGCTTTTATTGTGTGATGTGCCAACAGGAATTGGATTTCCAGAATAGATTGAATACATCGGGATGGTGACGGGAGGAAAAAACAATGAAGAGAGAGATTAAAAGAAAGGCATTGACTGTAATTCAAGACTGCACTTGCAGGTATTCAAAAAATGTTGACGATATTCAACGGAAACCTATCTTCTCCTGAAGGTGTTAAGTTGCGTCAACGAGTGAAGTGCTATTTAGGTACTGATTTAGAATTAGACAAAAGCCGTATTTGTTTTAAGTGATTCGCTATACTTTTTTTTAAACTTCAAACATTAATTTACTTAAATTATTTTTCACTTTCCTTTTATAAGTAATACGTGTTTTGAAAGAAAATATGTAATTGTTTTAACACAATGAACTGTCTGAAACGTATGTGCTAAAGTAATAATTCCTTTTAGTTAGAGATATACGAGTTATGTTTCAAAACGAATCTGAGCCGTTTTATCTTTTAAACGGTCCCACATGATGTATAATATTTGTTCTACAGAGACTTAATTTAAATTAATTTATTAAGATTGTATGAGAAACTGTATACATAGCAGCACTACGTATAAACCTATAGAAGTATATGCAGCAGAGTAGTGGGTTTTATTTGCAGGGAGTAAAGGCAAAAATTTGTCGCTAAAGAATTGAAGAGTATGTATCTTTCAATAAGTCACAGGATTTTAGGTCTATGACGCATAAGTATCACGCCTCTCACATTTCAAATCAAGTGTATGTAGCACTTACAATTTTTCAACATAAGTGCTCAAAATATTTCGAATGTATTGCGGTCTATAGTAGTATAGAGACATTAATCCTTTTGAAACACAAATGCATTAGGTATATAAACGATCTAACAGTTTACTCTTCATCTAAACGGTAGAAATGGCACTCAGAGTTCTACTACAGGAAATAGCAAATTTATATTAGTATTGAAGAGCAGCTTTTTTGAGTACACCCGAAATATCGCCAAGGTTTGTCCACGAAACATCGCCGAATTTGGCGCAATAAAGGCTTGTATTTTAAAGCGTGTTACAATCATTGCTTTTGGAACAGTTTATCTTTCTAGTTTTAATTAAAATGGAATTGAACAATCAGAATGACAGCTAAATTAGCTGACTACTATTTCGCTTATAATTATCCTCCCCCTGTCACTTCACGTTATTTCCTGGATTCAGCTTCCGTTTGAATCTGAAACAATTGCAAGAATAATGGGAACAATACAATCTAAAGAATCCTAATCATTTTACATTAATTTGTTTTTTTTACAAATAGAGAGAAATAGACACCGCAATGTCTTTTGTTATTTTCATTACTGCCTCCTGCGATGAAAAATTCAGTACAAAAGCTTCCCATTGTCTTAATGGCAGTTCGCGTAACGGCTCCGGAACAGTAGCCGGAGGGAAACAAAGCTTTTCTTGTGATGTGCCAACAGGAATTGGATTTCCAGAATAGATTAAATACATCGGGATGGTGACGGGAGGAAAAACAATGAAGAGAGAGATTGAAAGAAAGGCATTGACTGCAATTCAAGACTGCACTTGCAGGTATTCGAAAAATGTTGACGATATTCAACGGAAACCTATCTTCTCCTGAAGGTGTTAAGTTGCGTCAACAAGTGAAGTGCTATTTAGGCGTTGATTTAGATATCGGCAATAGTCGTATTTGTTTTAAGTGATTTGTGATTATTTTTTTTAACTTCAAAGGTTCATTTTAGATTAGTTTGTATTTTTCTTTTATAGGTACATTTCAACGAATGTATATATACATATATTTAAAAAAAAAAGAATGGACTTTCTGAAATATATTTCTTTTAATCAGAGACATACGAGTTATGTTTCAAAATAAATATGTCATGTTAATCTGTTTTTGAAACACTCACATCCTAACTAATATTATAAATGCGAAAGTGCGTTAGTTTGTTTATGACGCTTTCACCCCTAAACCGCTGAATCGATTATGATGAATTTTTGTTTAAATATAGATGGGACCCTGGAGAAGGCTATAGACTACTTAGAATTTTAGATTTTTAATTATTAATTAAATACCGTTTTTACGTTGCCATGCTTGGCGAGTTTCGTCCGTATAAAATGAAATTATTCATGTTTTGAGTTAACAAGAATGCTATTACTTCAATGAAGAAGCGCGTGCATCTGAAAAACATTAAACACCACGGAAATTATGCTAGTTTCATGCCAAATCTATCTATCTTCAATAATAAAAATGAATGTTCTTGAGACAAATCTACAAAATGCAGAGCTTTGAAAATTTGAGCATATAAGCCCATGACTTCGGTAAAGTACAACTGAGGCTCAGATTTTTAAATTTCAATTACTTTTCTAATTATTAGTTAAAAACATTTTATCGCCCGCTCAAAATTAGTTATGCTTTTGAAATAAAGCAGAAATTCTATTTGCAGATTCGCATGCATATGAAAAATATGAAATGGTATGGAAATTATGTTGATTTTACTCCAAATTAAAAAAGCATTAGAAAGTAAGGTCCAAATGTGTTCCTACCAATATTATAAATGTGTACGTTATAGGCTAAAATTCATGCATATGGCATAAATATTTATTTTACAAGAACACTCAAAACAGTTCGCAAATACTGTCGTAACTGTCTCTATTCGCCAAATGCCTGAAAAAAGTCTGAATTTAGTAACTTTGCATACTCTCTTATTTTAAATGGAGTATACTAACATACATTACACTTCATTTAAAATAAGTAAAAAGCAAATAATATTTAAATGCAGTTTCTTTAGTCGCAAGCCTATTTGTTATTCACACATGCGTCATTTCTCTTGGGACCTAATTCTAAAGCCGACGCGGACTAAGTCGCGGGTGGCAGCTAGTATGATATATATCAGGTTGTAACGAAAGTTTTCCGCCATATCTGCCTGAAAAACTAACTTCTAACTCCTTAGATAACTGATTTTGAACTTTCGGTACCAAACCTGCACAGTGTCACATGATACAACAGTAGTACTTAAATCTGTACTCATAATTTGTTGATATGTAGCTGATTTTTTGCAACACAAATGGAAGTAAAGGATGGTTCTAATCCTCTAGAGTGATAGTTCCATTTGGGACACCTTATACTTAGTGATAACTCTATTTTTTACAGATTTCACAACACAGTGTTATAAAGTAAGCCTCTTTCTTTCAAATGCCAAAAATCGTTTGACAAAATATGAGCCAATACGCCAACGCGAACTGTGTGCTGACGATGTTTGCGGTGGCGGGAATCTTTCGTTACAACCCAATAATTTCAAAAAAGACTTAAGAATCGAAATTAATTTATTAAGATGGATTGTAAAAGCTATTTACTATGCCTACACCTACAGGAATGTAAGTAACAGATTAGTGGGTTTTATATCCTTTTAGTCAAGGCGGAAAAGCATCGCTGCATAGTTGAAGACGCCTGTGTGTTTCATTAAGTCACATGATATTAAGTTTCTAAGACTCATAAAATACCGCGATTAACCATGCCTGTCAACGGTCGATTTATAACATACTTACATTCTACTGGCAAATGTTGCTCACGTTTTTACTGATTGGAGGTGTAGAATTGAAGTCAAATTTAAAAAGAAATGCCTCACTAATCAAGCAGTTCTCAGTAGCCGTTATAGGTCTTATAAGATTCTTTCAGCTACTCAATCATATATACTTTTAGACCTCAAAATGGCCCAGTGTGTAAAGCACTGAATATGGTAGACGGCTGAAGTATGAAAGTTATGGCATACCGCGCGAAAGTTGATCTGATGGTCTGGTGTTTCGGACGATTTGCCTAAGATGTAATGTAAATACGCGTTAGAGCACCCCAATAAGTCTGCAGCCCAAGGCACCAGCCCTTTAGGCAAAATACCCCTCGCTCAGGTTTGCCTTATGCACAATGCAACTTATATATGCTTCTAATGATTTAGATTTTTTTTTCAAATAGATAAAGCTCTCAGATGCATACGACATTTCAGTTTTCATCAATCAATTTGGTGCCAAATCCACCGGAAATGCATTGTAACAAGAGCAGTGCAAAGCAATCAATTTCTTATTATTTTAAAGTCACAAGGAGACATTCATCTATCCGCAAGCTATTTTTATAATGTATTTAAAATATTCAGCACTCACGAAAACAAAAATA
The DNA here is from genome assembly GCA_038373885.1 of Cheiracanthium punctorium. NCBI lineage: Eukaryota > Metazoa > Arthropoda > Arachnida > Araneae > Cheiracanthiidae > Cheiracanthium > Cheiracanthium punctorium. The sequence goes on along the minus strand of JAWZYV010008848.1, from coordinate 351,174 downwards.
AATAAATGCAGCTAATACGTTTTTCTATATTGCATCTTAATTAAATAAACTCGTGGTATTAAATGCTGTATACTACCTAAAATTGCAGAATAAATTACCAGTATGCTAAAAATGCGGCTAATTCTCCGTGTAATTATAACATAGCATGTCATTAATTAAACCTTTGTCATGATGCGAACAGGTGGCGATGAAATTGTTGAGGATCAATATAATATTTCGCTGTAAATCCCTTTATTGGACCAACAATATGCATGTTAAAGTGAATTTCGCCATTGTTGCACAAGATTTTGGGATGAAAGCAAATTTTTCATGTGTTTTATATGGTCATACTTTGAAGAGAATAATTAGTGGCCGTTAAATATATTTTAGAACTCGCACAAGAAAAGTTGATTTTAAATTAATTGATTATATAAGGGTTTTTTAATTATTATTTAAAAAATAAATTAAAGTGAAATATGTTTAGAGGGTATTAAGTTATTAGCTATTCAAGGATAGTACATTAATAATAATAGAGGTTAATCATGCCAAACGCATCGTTTTTAAAACGATTTCCAGCACAAGTCTTTCTTGCCCCCTATTTGGCGATTTATAGTCGTCCAAATTTGCAAGAATTTTGGGATAACCTCTAAAAAGCTGTGTATCTTCATTTAAGTAATTTTGCGAGACCCTGAAAGAAAACTTTAAATTTTACTCTTTAAGCGGAGAGAGGAAATCTTTTTAGAAAAAAACAAAAACTTAAATACAGTAAAATACAGTAAGAATTTTTTTTTTTTGGGGGGGGGTCCCCCTTCGATTGAGGGGCCCGGGGGCGTCAGCTGATCCTCCTGTACCTGCCTTATTCAGGCTCAGTGTATGGGCCCTTTTGCTGCACGGCATATCTAATATGAAATCAAATTCGTTGCACCCGATCTTTAATATGCTTTCAATAATCCTTATTGCAACACATTTGCATTCTTTAAGTTCTTGCAGTCCCAGACGGGATCCTTTGGGCATACGTTCGTAAAATCCGCATTTAACTATTTTAGAGTTTTGGGGCCCCTGACTCTTCTGGGTTCCCCGAGAGCTGAGGCGTCACTTAGGGGTCCTCCACTGCGTAAAAATATAAGATTACTGGGAAATAAATAATCAAATTACTTTGTTATATCAAATCACTCTAATTATAAAGTAATATAGCCATTTTTGCGGGCTACTCAGGGGCGCCCTTGGGCCGGGGGCCTTCGGCCATTCAACCTGGCCAGTCTGGGCCTGAGTTCTTGTAATATTTTTGGCGTCGCTGTTTCATAATTTGTCTGACATTGACATAACTCTTGAATCTAGTAATAAATAAAAACTCTTCTTTGTATGTCCTCATTTTTGGATTACATTCACAGCTTTTAATGCATGTGCTGACATCTATTGATCGGCGGTGACAGTGAAATAAAAAAACGAATTTTTTTTTTTTTCGTGTATCACTTATCATAATATGTGTAAAAGTCTCGAAAATATAAATTTTAAAAAACCGGTCATGCATTTGTTCTAACCCAGAATTTAAGTGCACAGATTGTGTGAAGTTTTAAATTTAAACATTTTGCGTAAATTCCAGTTATTGCTTAAATTTAGTGAATTAATTACTAAATGAAAACTGTACTTGTATTTGAAATAAAATACTCGATTAAGAAATGTGGATTATTAATTCAAATGCATTTCAGCATCAACTTCGTCTGGTACATCATTCTTCAAAAGTACATGTTGAGTTTCATAATAATTTCATAATTAATAATGCAATGTCGTGATTAACCATAATATTAAAAATAATGCGCTCATTACAAATTAGACGTATTCAATCTTGATTTTCAAGGCAGACATTTTCAACTGGTATTCAGTGAGAAAACTGAGCAGGACAACCCACAGAGTTGTGAAATCTAATATACGGTCAATTAAGGTTCTATTTTAACTGTCTTTGTTAGTACACTAATCAAAATATGCTGCTTAAACACTTTTTCACTTAGATCAAATGAAAAAATGCGCATTTTCCTATTCATGATTTTTTAAGATATAATAATTCATGATTAATATGAAAATATATGTTTACCATATTTATATGGTATAGTTTTCTTTAATATAGCTGTTTTCATAAATTATTTTTAGAAACAATGTTTTGGAAAATATTTTCGGTAGTTATTGAAGGAGTTATATCTTGAAGTTTAAAATTTTCCTTTTAAGTTAGAGAGCTTATTTTCAATCCTAGAGAGGTTATTTTCAAGTCATGTATTATTCGTTGGGAAAATGAAATTCAGTTTTTTTTCATTCCTAATTAAAAGGCCAAGTAAAAAGGTGCTGTAATCGTCGAACTTAAGAAATTTTTCATCTCTCTGAGCTATAAAAGTCCACCTACATAAGTTCGCCTTTTCAGATATTATCAACAGACTTTTTAGTGAAAAATATATCTATATAAACGGCACCACCAAACAGAAGAAAGTACATAAAACTATCTAGAATAAGAGTCACATTTAGAGCATTCGGTTTCCATATTTATTGTATTTGAACAAATTGTATTTGCTCAATTTGAACAAATTTTTATTTACAGTAAAACCTATTATCTGGTATTTGCAAACTTGGCAAAGTTTTCATTAGGTAAGACTATAAAAACTTTGTTGAAAATTAATCCACTAAGGCTGAGTGGATAAAGACACTGAACATAGTAGATGTCTAAAATGCGAAGGTCCCGGTCTCGGGCCAATCGCGCGGATACTGATTTAGCAGTCTGGAGTTTTGGACAGTGTTCTCCAGATGTAAAATGAATAAGCATTAAAACCCCTTAAAAAGTCCTTCACCAAAATCGCCCCTTCTTAGGCAGATATCGCTCGTGTTACTTCTCATTAATAAACAATCAATATGGAAGACACTTCCCACCTCGGCCTAGATCCCACGTGTAGATAATTGGCCGTGACCCCATAACACAACACATATGCATGGGACATTTATTTCACTTTAGAACAAGCTTTTCCAATAATTTCTCGCTAAATATTAATTTTTAGAAAAATTTAAATATATATTTCATTATGAATTAGAAAAGTTTGAAGTTTATTCAAAAAATAACTAAATGTATCTTTTTTAAGTATTTAAAATAATATATACATATATGGAAGAACCAAAAAACCTCTGTGTGATTTTAAGCTAAAAATATTGAGAAGATGACAATACATTTTGGGTTTCTTCGAAAATATGTATGCTGTCTTACTGCCCTTACAAAGTCCTAAATTTGACTAAATGTGCAGTAAAATAAATAATTCAGTGTGCCTTAAAGCGGATGCATTGTTAACCTCGACCCAATAAACTCGTAGACCTTAGTCCTTACAACGATTTGATATTTAAATTATATTTAAACTCGTCATATAAAATTAAATAATTTCCTAGTTTAAACGTATGTTAATAACTTACATATTTTAATATCCAGACTGAAATAAGCCCCTCCCTCATTTCAAACAGAAGATTGTAAGTCTTAGGCTGAGTGTATACAGTAACAGTTTTTTTGTCGCTGTAAAAATATACGTAAACTGTATTTTAGCAACGACATATAGCATTTTTCAAATTATAAATTGAACCCTAATTTCAAACAGCAGACTGCAAGTCTTAGGCAGTGTTTTTGGTCACAGTTAAAAGAAAATTTACGTATATTTTATCAGTGACATATTGTATTTTTCAAATTATAAATTGATATTGAATGCAAACTTCAATATATCCTGAAAGATACTTTTAAAATAATTATATACAAACATATTTCACTCACTCTAATTTTTGTTCTAAAATTCAGACATGAAACATCCATTTTTATTTTGTAAGAAAATTTACATTCATCATTTATAAGTTTTTTATATTCTGAAACGAAATATTTGCACATTTTATACGTTTATACAATATTCATTTGCCTACGTTATATAGCTTTCCTTGTACGCTTACCTTTTCTGACATATTTCATTACATATTTTATTACTAAAGTTTTATGGCTTGGCACAGAAGTAAACTTGTATAAGAAACAGCGGTCGTAAAAAGTAGACACGGTATCTTTAAAAAACTTATACCATAAAAGTATTCGAATTAAATATCTGATATTTCTCAACACACAAGGCATTTCCACGTATTTTGAAAATCAATGTATTCTGAAAATATAGGCTTTTCCCCTTAAAACCTTTAATACCGTTGTACCATGTGTAAAATTTTGTATACAGTTTTACTATCAGGACCACGCATAAAACCCTTTTTGAATAAATGTTTTTCTATAAATGTTTTGCAACATTTCATTGAGTCTTTTAATAGATTTTCTCTCATCACATGTATAGTATCTAACATACGTATATTTTTAAAGAGGAAGCAATTGGATGGAAAAGATATATATTTGGTAAAAAAAAAAATATTTTCTTATCCATATACCACGTGTAAGTTTACATAATATTATATACTTATTTTTTCCAAGATTGTAAGATAGTAAAACATTTCCGGACTTGATAGCAGTAGTGCATGACTCGTTTCATCGTTTATTTTTACGATTTGTCCTTAGCTTTTATGTATGGCAAATATATTTTAGCCAAAAATACGTTTGAACCAATTTTGAATTAATATCTTTCCCACATTACTTGTAAATTAAAACAGCAAATTTTAACCGAAAACATTAATTGATTGTGCACTAATTCAATGTGTCGCAAAAAAAAACAAATAATAATGATTTCTTTATGCTCCATTTTATCACCTATCGGTGATTAGTGTCCTGTTTTGAGGACGCTCAAATTTTAAAACATTAACTGTCGACTGAGAAGATAAAAAGAATTATTTCTAGTCTTATCTTGATTTTAGTAAATTTTGTTTCCAATTCTTACAGAAAGTAAAGTGACTCATGTGAATATTTTATTATTCATATTCTATAGAAAAATAATCAAACGTTCATCATGTAAAAATATCAATGGTTTATGAATTAGATAAGAATTTTTGATCAAGTACATATCACTTGTTCATCAACTAGAAATCAGTTGTTTATCAAGGGGAAATTGGTAACACTATCCACTACTCGGAGTACTTTGACCGATCAGGTTTCGGAATTTATTCGTGCGCATGCGCTGTAATGTCCAATGGCATTTAACGTTACCGTTACCATGAGTTAAATCGCTACGCAAAAACTCCCTAATAACTATTTTTACAGAAGCATTATCCTAACTGTAAAATACTATGAAACTTTCAGAGACACGAAAGGTTCTCCCTCATTACCGAAAAAGCTATTAACCTATTAGCTCTCGACATTTTTTCGTTCATTCTCAACTTTATGTTGATGCCAGAAGTGATAAATAAATATCCGAAATTTGTCTCGCATGAAGAATTTAATTCTTCTAAAAATACGAATATGGGGGAGAAAAATTCTCGTTTTACTTTGTTATTGCTCAGTACTTCGTGGAAATCGGATTCATTATTCGAGAAATAAAAGTAGGAAAATAAATTAATGTTTAAATATATTTCCGACTTAAAAATTTTGCTAGCGTCTAAAAATAGATCGTTGGGCTTTAATGGATTAAAAGCAAATTCACTAACAGGTCTAGAAGAGAGAGAGAAAAAATTAATACAAGAGAATAAATACAGATTTTGCTTTACGGACGAAGACGTTAAGTATTGGCAAAAACTTTTAGCTGATGTAGTGAGCCACTATTGTACCTCTTCAAGCGATATATGGTGTTTATTATACGTACGATCTTAATATATAAAACACTTGCGTATACTAAAAATCAGAGTTCATTTCTAAAGGAAACGGTGAATAAATTGACATCAGACAGGTTGAAAATTTTCAACGCGCTCTACTGTAGTCTATGGAAGTGTAGAAAAAGTGCCTTTCAGAGACTCTTATTTATTAATATTAATGCAAATAAAGAGAATCATCTCCTGAACACTGGTACCCCTCGGATATCGCTGTAATGCTGAATGTAAAATAAGTCTTCCGGTACTTCGCTATCTTCGTTCCATACGTCTATATATGCGGACCTTAAGATTTTTTGTAGTTCTGATGCGTTACACATGCGTCGATGCTTTACTTTGAATAAATTATTTTAACGTATGTGGATTTCCGGAGTTAAATTTGTGAATATTTTTTTTTTCAAAATTCATATTGCTGAAAAGAACTTGTAGGACATAATTTACTTTAAAAGTGTCTCGAAGGTCTTCCTTTACGGGTGAAAACAACTTTTTACTAGTGAAACAGAGATTGAGAATTAGGTTTTCATTCGAAAAATTATTTTAAAACACGATTTCTAATCGTCGTTTTTAAGAGTGTACTAGGGTTAAAAAAAATAACTATGCTCTTAATTTGAGATGCGAGATTTTTGTTAGGTGTGAAGAGGTTAAACAGAGCTTAAATTTTGTATATTAATGTGTTTTAGCTAATAATACAGTGTTAGGCAAACAAAAAAGATTTTAGAGCAGTTTTAGACCCTATTTTATTTGTATATATCCAGTTTCAGCCGTACACGATAATTTCACACTGTCATCATGGGTTAGGCAGATAATTTCTGATAGAAAATTGGGACGGCTGCTTCGCTACGAATTTTTAAGTAAATTTATTTTTCTTCCTTAAAGCATTTCAAATAAAGCAGAGAGAAAATTTTAAAGAATGTAAAAAAATAATGAAAATGCAATTAATTGCTACGACTGACCCTCTGAAATAATATTCGAGTAAAAGTTAAATTCGCTATGTCGGTTCTGTATATGAAATAATGCTCTTCGTCAAAGTGAATAATATGGCTCATAATAAATACTTCTCCCTTTTTTTCCACGTAGTATGTTTCGTCAAAGGATATATTGAAGCATCAGAAAATATCTCTAAATTACCTTGAATATTTATTTTTGGACTCCCCCATCTCCACTCTGTTTTTAAATCCAAACCAGTTGATCATAGTTCTTAACTGTGTGCAAGTTGAAAAAACTTAAGCGACTGAGACAGGAACACATGTAATTCAGTCATCGATAGTTTGTCTACTTTTTCTCCGAGGAAGTTCTATTTAACAAATGCATCGCGCAAGTAAGGAAACTGAATAAATTAAAGTAGTTCTTAAACTAAAAAAGAAACTAGGACGACTAATCACACCTGTTTGAGTTTTTACGCGAGAAATACTCGCTGGAATTGATTTGTTTACGAACACTGGATATTTTTCAATGACTAAATAAAAAAATTAAAAATATGTTCACCGTACAAGTTGCCGTTTGGCAACATTATTGAATGAGTTTCTAGAGCTATTTCTTTATATTTGGCAATACAGAATTTTTTAAGTTAAAAAGTTTATAAAATAAATTAAAGCCTAGTATAAAAAAATTATTCAATAAAACCTACTTCTCAAAACCTACAGAGTCTCAAAAATCATCAAAGTTTTTTTTTTTAAGACGATCTTTTTAGAAATGAACGAGAACGTGGCATTAATCTGAAGTATTGTTCCATGCTTTTCATTTTGAACGTCCATAAGGTTAACAAGGTATAATTAATTTTAAAAATATTTGTGCTAGTATAAGTTGTTTAAGTTTTTTTTTTCTTTTTTTTCTTCTGAGCAAGACATTTGATTACCCATGTTATTATCATCCATGTTCCCCATAAATCATACAGAAAAAAAAAATTGTATAGCGATCGTGGGAAGCAAGCAGATAGCGTATTGATCCAGGGCCATATCGTGAATCTTTTACCGGGTCTGCTTGTGTACTTCGATGAGTCACCCAAAGAGGCCTACAGACTTTCCTCATTGGTTAGATTTGGCCGTTAGATGACGTATATAAGTGCTGGAACCAATAAGCTAGCATCCGTATACCTCTTTGGATGACTCGTTGAAGTGCACAAGCAGGCCAGATAGAAGATTACCGATGGCCCCGAAAAGAGTCGCAAAGCGGTTCTTATAGATTGCCGACAGGCCCTAGTAATTATTTTACGAAGTTTTTGCAAATTATTTGTTTACAACACCATTTTTTTTTGTTATAGGAAATATTTTCTTGTTTCCTCTATCCTTGCATTGTATGTGGCACCATTTCGGACCGCGATAACTTCCAGAGAGGGCGAATTGATCGAGCTTGTTTTGCAAGGAACTCTTACCGGATACAGGTAAAACCATATTTAGTGGAATTTGTTTTTTAAAAAATATCCTTTACTTTTAAGCGATCTAAAAGAGTTTTCGGTTTCAAATCCTAGTTGTTTTGGGAGATGTACTGACATTTTTATAGAATCTTCATCGAACTTGTTTGTATATCGATATCTTCGGGTATGACCCTGAAGGCAATACGATTTTCATACAAAAATCCTTCTTTTTTAAAGAGTTGGAATCATTATTTAAAACTTGCATTCCATGGAGCGTGTTCTACCTAAGCTTCAAGATGTGAACGAAGTATTCCAGTGGCAGTTCTCCTCAAAATAATGGTAAACAATTAAAACATTCCTCAATTGCTTTTTATGGGGGAGGGCGGTGATCAATGAAAAGTACATGCTATAAAATATATAATTAAGGCGCTCATTTTTCTGGAGGAATCTTACATTCTGCGACACGAAAACAAATTGAGCGGTTTTTATTCGCTGTATTGCGCGTGTCGCCATCTATAGGGCTTTAAAGCGTTGGAATCTTTTAAAAGTTGCATTCGATGGAAAGCGTTCAGTCAATGCTTCAAGATGAGCATGATGTGTTCCAGTGGCAGTTTTCCTCAATATAATGGGAAATCAAAACATTTATAAGTGGGCTTAAAACATTTATAAGCAAATGCTTTTTTTGGGAAGAGGGGGGAAGGATCGAGGAACAACATAATTCGGCATATTAAATTCAAAAAAATATATGATTGAGGCGCGTTTCACTCTCAGCTCATTTTTCTAGAGGAATGTAACATTATGTGGCACGAAAACAATATTTATTCGCTGCATTTCACGTAACGCCATCTATGTGTGACGATCGAGAATTAATCAAGACATTTTGTAGAAATGTTCGGTAGCAAGATATAAGAATTATATGTCAATATGAGAATTCTTTTTCCTATAAAATCGTCTTACGATTGAATATTAGAATGTAAAAGAGTGGCAAATTTTAATACAAAATATAAGACTGACTATTTTTAACATAAAACGTAAAAGTTACAAATTTTATCATAATATACCATAGTTTGTGAATTTGTTAAACCGACACTTGTATGAATCTTCTAATGTAAAAAATATCTCCAAAATACTAGTTTAAATTTTAAACAACATTGAAGCAGTTGATTGATGAAACTTACAAATTTTCCCCCTTAAAAATGAATAAAATTCTATAACATTTTTTGAGAAAACCATCCAAAAACACAAGATAATTATAAAATAGGTAAAAACGAACTTGGTCCAATTAAAGAAACTCTTTTGAATTAAGGAGTAAATGCAACATTATGAAGTACGTACTAATTCATTTACATATAAAAGAGTTCATCTTTGTCCTTTTTACATTTTCTTTTCTTTAGAAACACAAATATCTCATTAATATTCATTAAGAAACCTGTTTCTTTTTTTTCACGAATAGAAGATTATCACTATTAATGGGACATTATAATAAACTTTTTTGTAGTAGTTAGAAAACTATTCAATTGGATGTAGAGCAGCGATACTGAAGATTTCATTATTGCAAGAGCAATCTATAAAGAGCCTGAATTTTGTTACTCTATAAACATTTATTCTAGTATTATCAATATTAAAGATCTTCAATTAGAATATTAGCATTTAATGAGAAATTAAGCAGAACACAAACAAGTGTATTGTCTTAGGTATATTATAAAAATAATTAAGTGTAAGCAACATTCTTATATCGTTACAACTAACCTTTAACTGCAAATTTCTAATAGCTTGTACAGAATTTTCTCTCTAGAAATTTTAACCACATTCATATAAATAAAATTTATTTACTGTCATATAATTACGTTAATCCGAACTTTATTTTTTAGTCTTTAGATTGTGCTTTTAAAGCGATAGATATCCCTTTTCAAAAATAAAAATGTGTTGCTTAGATTAACATTTATATTTTTCCAAGAATTGTTCTGTTTTTCAATGTGTGAGATTATTTGTCATTAATGGTTTACATATAAAATTTTATACAAATGACACAATAATAATACATCAAAACAGCATCAGTACACTGTAATGTTATTACATTTATAGAATTTGTTAGTTCAATTTGATCGAAATATACCACTCTATTCTGCAGAAAAAAATGGTGCATTCGAAAAACATATTCCATTAACATTTTTTTCCCAAAGTTGGATGATAATTTTTTACTTTATTCGAATCTAATACATTTATTGCATTTTTCTACTGTTATATTTATGTATGGAACCAAGTTAAAAAACATTTGTTTTTATAATTGTTATTGCACTTACACAAGTCTTTCATAAAACTTTTAACATACATTTATTAAACTCACGGTTTAAGACTCCATAAATTTTAAAACCAAATTATTTTGCATTAGTTGTCTTTTTAAAAATTAACTATGCATAAAATATTTCAACACGCATAAATTAATACACATAATAAGGAAATAAAGATGTTCATTTGTGACATTCATATGCGATTATCAAGATTCCGTCTATAAAAGCTGCTAAACAATTACAAAGAATAAAGCATTTATGTGAGGATGATTCTTCTTCTTTTCAAATAATTTTTCAATGATATCGAATTTTAAGTAAAGAACACTTAATGATAGGGATTTACAAAGGAAAATTAATCTTATTTAAATAGAAGCAACGTTTAAGAAAGAAATTCCTGAAAAAAACACCCATTGTTTTGAATAAAAATTATATAAAACATAATTGGATAAAAATATTTCATGCACAAATTGTCTCGTTGTTTAGATAATTAGATATCGATTAAGGATACTGAAAAACATTATTTTTAACAAGATGAAACAAAGAACGCAGCACCAATTTAGAAAAAAAGAGCAGCGTGCTCAAAATTAATTATTTTCAGTTGCAAATAAATGGCAGGTTAAAAATAGTTCTCTTGCAGGCGTTCTGTATTTCATCGTATTAAAAAAATGAATAGATTTTTTAATACTTTTGAAATTATTTTCTTAGAAATATTATGCCTCTTTCAATGTCGTATAAATATATTCTGTAATTTAATATAGAAAGGCTAAATAAAAAACTATAAGTAAAATCCTCAATAAGCAACATAGCTGCTTAAAACAAATTATATATGTAGAGAGGTACTAATAAATTGGACTTAGCATATAAAATATTAAAAATATATATATATAAATATATAGATTAGTTTACATTTTCTGAGCGAGAAAAATAATTATACTTTTGTTATTTATTAAGATACGAATGGGGAAATTGCTTAACAGGAATTACTTAAATTTTACGTATATAGTATTAGTTCAATTAATTATACACTGAGCTAGACAGGTTTTATCATGGTGAAAAAAAGCGGAAAAGGAATAGATTATTTACTATAACTAAGCTTTTTTCTTTTAATATTTAACTTGGTTATACTTGTGATATAAATATTACTATATACAAAATGAGAGGAAGAAAATACTAGGAGGGGTTAGGATACACGACGACAGTTAATAATCACAAAGTGATGTAGGGTCGGAAACTTAGTCTTCGTGTACCTATTAGTAATCACTTTAGAAGAAGAGTTCGAGTAGTAGTGGACATTCCGACTACGGTTTTTCAAAAACTAATACATCTTTCACGGATCGCACTTGACAAAAATTGTTAATTCAGATTTTTTTTTCATTGCATTAATGAAATTGTCGGAGGAGAGCCCTTTGTTTAGCAAACTTAGAAGTTTGTTTCTCTAATTTTGAATCGCCTTGTATAATGGATAAAATCGCGTGTTGGATACTGAGATATTCATTTTAGTTTTCCAGAGTTACATGAGTAACACAGCTGTGCTTTCACAACGATGAAGCGACATTAATTCAGTGTTATAAGTCTAGCACCTGATGCGAAAATATTTACTCACTTTGTGGAAAAAAAATAACCAGAATGATTTATTTGTTCATAATATTAGGTGTACCTGAAAATAATGCCACTTTTTCGTATGTCAATATTTTCTTGGGCAAAACTACGGAATATAGTAACACGAAATCCGGCACGTATGTGAGTATTTTTAGCGTAGATGCCGCGCTGGAGAGCGCGTTTCCGAAATTCATAACTTATGGGCGAATAGGGGCGAAATGACGCCCACGTAATCTCAAAGAAGAAAAGAGATACTTATAAAATTCTTTCTGCAAAATACAACACTCATGAATTCTAAAAATGAATCCATAACATTTCGAATACAATCCTATAAGGAGGGTACACGCAGGGGCGGCCTTAGGATACGTGAAGCCCCCCACTCGTAAAAAGGCGCCCCTTTTATGCTCCAGTTTTTCATAATTTTTGAATTCGAAATGGCGCCCCGATGCGATGCTTACCTTGCTTGCCGTGTCGGGCCGCTCCTGGGTAGACGGAGGGTAGGGGGAAAAAGGGGGAGGATGGTAATTTTTCTAGAAAGAAAGGAAAAGCATCTATGAAATTCTCGCTTTAAAATTTAGCAAATGGAAGTCCTATATTTAGGCACACCTTGTTTGTAATTCAATATTTAATAAAAAAATTATGATTTTTTAAATTTTATGTAAGAAACGAAAATTTATTTCCAGTACACGTAATATTAGACGTGTACGTAGACGAGTACGTTGTACGCAGACAAAGTATTTCCTGGACAAAACCAACGGTGTGGCAAAACCTGAGGCAGCTCCATCTTCAGAGATTCATCTGTGTAACTACGTTGTTCTTCTAGATTCTTGGAAAGTTAATATATTTGTAAGTTATTTTATTTTTGCGGTTTTATTTTTTACTTTAAATAGGAGGAGGTAATCCATTCACGGGAATCTTTGTTTTTGAGGTATGTTCATTGACATTTCTTCTCACGTTGATCAAGTTTTGATTATTCCTTTTTTATTGGAAAAGAGGAGAGGTGAGCTTTTGGGGTGGTCTGATATTTATTTGGTAAAATTCTGCTGATAATATAATTCAGAAAACCGGAAGAAAATAATGTTTTCAAAGCATCTATAAAGTGTTTTCGTTTCAGCATCACTATGCGGTTCTGAGCAGTACTTCTTGTTATGGCATAAAATCTGTTGAAAGCTAAGAAAAAAAAAACCCTGGTAGTAAATTTTACCTTTATGAATTCATTTACACAAATAATACAATACTATACACAGCAAGTACCAGGTGTCCGAAATTAAAAAAATCTTATTTTAAAGTCGTGTTCAGACAAAACTGTTGTGGAGAAAGTTATGAAATTTTATGTAGGACATAAGGAAGGTATGGGAATTTGTTTGAACGAATATATATTTAAAAAAGGAAATAGTTCAAATCTTCGCCACCTGGGGGAGCTTATTAATGAATTACACACTTACGGCTGGTGCTCTTATAGATTTCACTACTTTTTTATCCACGGATCATTCTAACACATTAACACATTAAATAATTTAAAAGCTTTCAATAAAAGATTTAAACGATAGAAAAAGAAATAAAAATGCAAATTTTTGTCCACACACCACTCAGCCGCTGGTATGAAACCTACAAACTTTCGCTAAGATTTTTTTCCATGTGCTCGCTGTTGCTAATCACAATCTCATTAAGTATAAATGTCGCTACAATGTCGTCATTAACAAAAACGCCCCATGGTGGAGAACATTTAGAAACTAATATTTTTTATTCACTGAAACAAATTCCCATACCTTCATTATGTTCTAGACAAAATTTCAAAACATTCTCAAACACAGTGTTGTCTGTAGACCACCTTAAAATAAAGATCGTGTAATTTCGCACACTTTGTATATTTTTACGTTTCTACTTTTAAAAAAAAACATGAATAATCCATATAAAAAACAATAATAAATCGCACAATCGATTGATTCATTAAAAAAAAAATATATATATTCCACAACATTTAAAACTACACCATTCCTTTCAAACAAATTACAACTTTTCCCAGTCCACACTGCATTTGCGAACTGATGATGTTCGAAGCAAATTAAAAAAAAAAAAAAATACAGTTAAACAAATCGCACAGAACGTGAAAACCCCCGTTAGCTGTTTGATTTATTACTCTTTTATTTTGTAAATGCACAATGAACGGCAGTGTTTGTAATTATAGAGATTATGCGTTTATCTCTCGCCCTATTGCAAAATAATTTTGCGCTTGCTAAATTAGCTAATAACCCCCTCCCCCCCCCAATCGTCCGACAGAATTTAAGTTGAGAAGTAATGACAGGTTGTAATCACACGTGGAACGACAAACGGGGCATAGAACGTTTCTAATTACACTGCGAAAATCTTAACCATTGGAGATTTGCCAAAAGTGTGGAAGATGCTCCTTTAGTGTTATTCTAAAGGTATTGATTAAATGAGCGTTTCCCTTGTACGTGCGTGTGTAGGGGGTTGGGGGGTTGAGATTAAATTCAAAATGCATTTTTTTCTTAAAAAGCATGTCACGTGGTTTAATGTTTGATCAGAAACTGAACGCTGAAATCATTCATTCCATTTGCAGCGTTAAGTTTTGTTGAATGGATTTTTCATTTTGGAAAATCTTTATGATAAACTTGGTGAAGACATTGGATGCATAACACCGACGAAAATATTTGAAATCGTGTTCTGATTTATTTAAATTTTTAGTACAAATGGGACAGTTTTAAAAGTGATTTTCATATTTTCTACGCTTCCAACCATTATTGTACAGTCAATTTTTATCATTTTTACAAAATGAAATCATTACTCGAAATCCTTCCTTGAATCTTAAAGTAATTTAAAGTACATATATTTTAATTGTCCTTGGTATAAAGTTCAAGCAGGGTCGTATTTTTAAGCAGTCATGAGCGGCTTAGGGCGGCAACATTTTAACTCTTCAATGAGCATATTTTTCTAGAAATATCAATATTTAGTACAAACATTCAAAAAGGTATTCGAAAGCGAGAGAAAATCCCAATATTAATTTTGTGAGCAACTGATTAGTATTTGAAAAAAGCATGCAGCTGATAATAAGTATTAAAAGTTGTTATTTTAAACTACATAATCTACAATTTTATAAAGAGCAACTGATTAGTATTTGAAAAAAGCATGCAGCTGATAATAAGTATTAGAAGTTGTTATTTTAAACTACATAATCTACATTTTTATAAAGAACAACTCTTTATGATGAAACCGACACAGTAAAATTAACTTGCGCTGGAATACGTTTTGAAAGGGTGAATATATATGCAGCTTTGCATATGTGTAAAACTACGCACTAAAAGTTTAAGGGTGTCTTTAAAAAAAAAAATCCTGCTGAATGCAGCTGAAACAGACGTCTCTCCCTCCATCTCCTTGTAAATATTACAAAAGCACCCATAAATGCATTAATTTACCTCAGACGTCATTAACCATATGCCAGGACGAAAGACTTCTGATGCCATCTTCGCAAATATTACAAGAATTATATATCGGTGTTCAAAAATTTACGTAATAGAAGCATTAAACCACTTCCGAAAAAAAAATCCTAGCTGTGGTCGTTTAAATTTAAGTCAATATTTTTCTCTACAATGCATTTTTTACACTGACAGCGCACTAATAGCATGCACGGAGATATAAAAGATAAAAAAGCATGCTAGTGGTAGAAAAATTTGAATTTTGCCTTTTGGGCGGCATCGACCTAAATGCGGCCCTGGGTTCAAGTTGGTTATTTCAACGATGGTTTTATTTTTGACTTAACTATACATCAAATTAAGACCAGTTCATTTGGATTGAAAATATTTCAAGCCGCAGATGTCTGTTAGATTAAGGAGGGGGGGGGCGTAATTTTGATATGAGGAGGATAATTTTTACTTATTCCAGAGTTATTTGAATTTTTCTGCAGTTGTCCATTTCAGGCATCTATGTAATTATATGCAAAGTTTGGTCTCTATAGCTAAATATAAGGATGAAACACCAAAAAGAGATCTATTCAATTACAACTCTTATAAAATGTAGTTATAAAAAAAATTCGGAAAAGTGGGTGAATAAAAACTGGTAGTGTGAAAATAAGAACCAAAATATGTGGTGTTCTTTCCAAAAAAACTATGATAAGCGGATGTTTTAATACAATTTTCCCCGGTGATTTTAATAAAAGAAAAAAATGATGTCTACTAATAGTTAGAACGATTATTAAAAAATTATTTAATGTGCCCTAAAAAGTTTACATATATATATATATATTGCATCTACAATTTTGTTAAAGCTGTTCTTCCCAAAATAAAATTGATAAAAGTTTCTTTGAATAGATTTAAAAAAAAAAAAAAAAAAAAAAAAAAAAAACTTTACATTGCAAACTGGAGAATAATTTCTAAAGTTTCTTCACAAAGTGCAACATAAAGATGGATAAACTGTAATGTATCACGAAATTCTCAAAAATACAAGCAGCTTATAAGAGCAGAATACACCAGGCAAAATGAGCAATATCAATCCAAGATTCCAAGCCACCAAGCAATATCAATCATTCTGAAATACTGCAAATGACTTCATGTTACGATTTTTCTGTAAGTTTTATCCGGCTTATATCTTGACCATTTGTAAAAATGAAGAGCACAGGTTTCTTTTAAAAGCTTACATCTTTGTTCAGCCTACTTCTTTGTTCTCTTTTAAAAGCTCACTTCTTTGTTAATAATCTGTTCAAAAATGTTCATGCTTTCTTTCTACGAAAACAACTCTGAACAAAAGTTTAAAAGGAATACGAAAAATGGGTATTTCGAAGCTTTAAACAAGAAGAGATAAAACGTATTAAATTTCAATAAATCACGTCAACCCTCATAAATTAAATTTAAAAGTTCCTCAGGATGGCGGTAAGCTTCCCAATGCTGGCTGTTGAATGCATTCATTCTGTGTATCCTTCGAGCCAGGAGCTAAGCTTGTATCTGGCAGAATAAATAAGCACAGAAATGTAATACATATAAAGAGACAGAATAAACACAACTCAACTCAACTCTGTATCGAAGAAATTCAGGAAGAAGTCACCGTCAAAAGCTTTTAATGGAAACTTTCGATTCCGGAGTGGGAGGGGATAAAAAAAAAGGGAGTATTATATCGTGTTTTCTATCTCACCCGAGGCTTTTATATTTATTCTAGAGCGGGTGATGTATTGCCCGAAATACTCAACTCTAAATAGAGTTGCGTTTATTAAGATATGACTTACAGCAGAATGGATAAAATGAAGCTACTGACCGAAGCGATGCACAGCAGCATGCTTTGTTTTATATTACTATTGTCTTATTTAAGTGCTAGAAAGTCATAAATGTCATTTGTATATTTTGTCGTCAAACTATAACGAGTTATAGTCACGATGAGAATCAAAGGATAACATATAAAAATTATCAGGTTGTAACGAAAGTTTTCCGCCATATCTGCCTGAAAAACTAACTTCTAACTCCTCAGATAACTGTATTTGAACTTTCGGTACCAAACCTGCAGTGTCACATGATACAACAATAGTAAATAAAGCTGTACTCATAATTTGTTGATATTCTGTAGCTGACTTTTTGCAACACAAATGGAAGTAAATGATGGTTCTAATCCTCTAGAGGGATAGTTCCATTTGGGACACCTTATACTTAATGATAACTATATTTTTTACAGATTTCACAACACAGTGTTATAAAGTAAGCCTCTTTCTTTCCAATGCCAAAAATCGTTTAACAAAATAGGAGCCAATACGCCAACGCGAATTGTGTGCTGACGATGTTTGCGGTGGCGGGAAACTTTCGTTACAACCTAATATTTTAAAAAGTAATCGTGCTCGACTTTACAGTTGTTTGTTGGAAGTGTTCAGAAAAAAATAAGTATAACTATTGATACTTGATCCCAATTAATGACTCATAATTGACGTTTCGGGAAGTAATCACGATGTAACGATATCGTTTTCGTGAATACTGACTAAAAATTATCAATAATTAATCATAAGTAAATAGTAATCTTTACTTTTTATCTGCTAATATTATTTTTTTCTCAAAACTATGTAACTTATGAATGAAATGTGATTATGAAGGAAATATTTTAACCGAATCACAGTAAAAGTTTGCTGCACACTGTACAATCTTTGCATGTTTTAAAGTACCTACCTTGTGAAGGTGTGTGTGTGTGTGTGGGGGGGGGGGTGTTGATAAAGTATTATCCATACAGTTACGGGAAAAATAGGTCCACTTTCTCTTTATGCAGTCTTTACGTCATTCGTCGGGCAGCAAAGTCATATATACCAAAATAAATGTGTGCAAATAAATGGCACTAAAATGCACATTATTTGTAAACGATCTGTATGTATGTGACTTTGCTGTGCATCAAAAGACGGCAGAATGAAGTGCTACTGCCTTTTTTTTAGGTAAAAATATATAGCCCGTATAGCTATATATTTTACCTATTTAAACTAGCACTATATTTTAGAGCCCAATACTAGAATAAATTACGCTCCGCCACCTTTCCACAGTATTTTTTTTCACCATATATAGACTGAAATTGAGAAACTCCTAGATATAAACAGTACAGAATATTTTGGTACCTTCCTCAAGATTGTGAGTTGAAACAGTTTAATTGTTGATGGTCAGGTGTAATATTTTTAAACATTTCTGTAATTTTAAACACTATACTTATATACTATGTAAATGCTTTTAGAATTAACATTATAACGAGTAGTAACATTAAAATTTTAACTGATGATTAAACTAAAATTCGGCTGATGCCTTTATTTTGACTCATTAAAAAAATTAAACCAATTCCTTCAAAAGCTTATTTTCCAATTCTAAAAGAAGATATATAAAGTATTTTAAATTTACAGACTCCGTTGGTAACTTTTGCTTCACTCCATTTTGAGGATTGCATTATTATTATTCTTTTAAAATTTATTTCGCATTTATAGTAAACAAATACTGTTTAATGCTTCTAGAGTAAGCTAAACAAATATATTCACAACTTAATCTCTGCACGTTAATCCCTAAATAAAGTGCATAAGAGGAAAATATATTCAAAATAAGTACTTTTCCAAAAAGGAAATTTTTCTGCTAAACACTTAACGTCGATGGTTTACATTCAATTATGCGACTTTTCTCAATAACAAAACACAGTGCCTTTTTCTTTATTGTTTGATGTATGTTACCTTTATAATTTTCTAAAAATGCAAGGAATTAAATGAAATTTAAAATTGTTTCAAGTCGTCATTATTTTTCTCATTGAAAGACTAGAAAATGTCCTCTATAACTATAAACAAGCCATATGTTTAATTTTCACATTCAATTTTCTACAGATTTATTATAAAAATTAATATTATACTCCGTATTAAGTTTCGTCATTGTTTTTTAGAATAAATGTTGCGATTAAGAGAGACGTTCAATATTACATTTGGAATTATGATAATGCAAAAATATGTATTTTTATGCTTTACAAGAACAAAGTAGATTTTTATGGGGATACAATTACCGTTATTCTTACTGAAAATATAAACATAGCTATGTAGCATTTGAGATTATTTTTCCGATTCATAAAATTCTGCAGAATGAAATCTAATTTGTTCTAAATTTCATTATAATGCGAATTTACATACATTCGATAAAATTTACAGTATTTACTATAATGAATAAGTAGAAGTAATGAAAATCGCATTTAAATAAAATTTAAGAAAAATCACATTAAAACATCATCTAAACAGAATTATTTTTTTTTATAAAATCTCATATTTTATAATATAATTTTAGAACACTATATAGAAATTTTAACTTCATATAGACGTACCTTATTACAATAAATTCCTTATACAAGAGATACAGTGGGCATCCATATTTGGAAATACAGTAACACAAGAATTTTTGTTAATTTCTGTAAATGCAATCTTCCTTTCAATTGAACAAAATGTTATTTTTCACAATTAAAATAACTTTTATGACATAGCAAATATTTTGATATCCTTCGGTGAAAGCTTTTTATGCATTATTTCTTGAAAAAGAAAATTATTTTGTATTTCTTTAATTTTATCTTAAATAAAACATTGTTTTCACCACGAGGAAAGTATCTCTCAAAAATTTCTATAGAGTAATTTAAAAAACATTTGGCTCTTTTACAAAATCAACCTTTTTTTCCAGAAAACATTTTATTTGATTATCTATTTATTTACGTTCCTAAAATGCACTTATCTTTCCTTACGTGTATAGTGTTGTGCTAGAAAAAAATTCGTAATTATAAAAATCGTGTTCTATAGTGAAAGTTCAAAAAAATCTTAAAACATTATTTGATGGTCATATAATGATCGTAGTCATATAATTACTGTATTATGTTAATCCAGATACAAGGGTTTTCCCTTGCTTAACTGTAATTTAAGTAAATGTGAGAATTATTTATAACTCTCAATGCAAAATATTTACCTGGCTTTTACTCATTTGAATATGTTCTATCTCAAAATATAATATTTTAAGGCTTTCATCAGCAAATTACTTATTTTTTCACCCAAACAAACTCTTAAGTTGTATTCTGAAATATTCTTACTTCAAAGTTCAGAAGTTTTTGTTGTGCATCTGTAAACGAAGGTATCGATATCTTATATTCTCTACTCTTTTGCAAAGTTGCTTTTAACAGATGGCTAAATCTATAAATAGCCGCTCCTGATCGTGTTCTCATTTATCAATATTAGTCCACCGTTCTTGGAAATCTGCCAACGGCATACATTTTGCCAATATTTTGTTTTAAAGGTTTTAAATAGTATCGCTATCTCTCACGGGTATTTTAATAGCCATTAAAGGACAATTATTTCTATCGTGCAGTTACAGTCTTATCATTCTCAGTGAAAATGATGATTAATAAAGTGTGCCCGATGAAAGGTTTTTGAATATTGAATAATTTATGAACCCGATTATTTATTTGATGAAATGTCTACTAAAACAAAGCGTTTGAATGCTTAATGTAACCGAGCTTGCGATTTCAGTTAGAGCAGTTATTAGCGAAAACAGTATATTTTGAATAAATACTAAATAAACATCAAATAAATTTAGTAGTATTAGTAAAAGGAACTGAGATTTAAATTACTGTATGAGGTTAATTTGAATGCGTCACGTAACCAAGCTTACGGTTTCAATTAGAGCAGTTTTAATTATATATATATATAAGTTTCAATTTCTATATGAGGTTAAGTTGAATGCGTAATGTAACTAACCTTTCAATTTCGGTTATAACAGTTATTAGTAAAAGAAATATAGTTTTACATAAATAGTAAGTTAACAACGGATAAATTTAGCAGTATTAGTAATATTAATTGAGATTTCAATTCCTATATGAGATCGATTTGGATATAGTTTTTGTTATTGCAAGCATCCTAAACTGTTTTCTATCAGTTTAGAGTTTGCAATCAATTTAAAAGAAAATTAAGACTGCGAATAACTATGTTAAAGTGTCTTCCTCTAGATAACCCTTTTTGTACGAATATTTCGGCCTATTTAATATAAAATGATAAATTCATCAGCAAATTTCAGATACTTAGTTAAAGTACCTAATATTTGGAGCTTTTTAAACAGCACAACACATTTTTACTTTTTTATTAAGTGACGTTTTAAATGTTGCATATGAACTTATAAAGGCAGATAGTTATCTAATTGTAACTGCATAAATATATATATATATATATATATTTGCTCCACTGTCGACTCCCGTAAGTATTTGAACGGCTATTTGTACTCAATTAAATTGAGATCACTATAGCTTCAGTTTGCAACTATAGTCAATCAAGATGATTTTTTCACCCCCTTTAAATAGTCCTCAGCACAAAACACATGCTTAGGCAGATATATGTAGTTTACCTCAACTCCTCGTGTATATTACCGAAAATTTGATTGTCATTATTTTTTTTTAAATGTACAAAGCGCAATTATTTTACAGATCGATTGGGATTTGTCAAGGATTAAAAGTGGAATTTTAAGCACGGTTTTTACTCTTAACACCACAACTAAGCAATATTTTGACAACATTTACTATAAATAATATTTTATCTCTAAACAAATTTGTTGCACCGGTATACAGTATGTCCAAAGAGGTGACAACAAGCTTTGATTTTTTATCTATTAGAGATTAGTGGACTATATAAACTGAAAGAATGTTCAAAATAAACACAAAATACAAACAAAATATACATAGTAATATAAAGGCTGCATTAACAAAAGAATTCTCTTGTTATTTCTAAAAGCTACTCTTTCTAAATCTGTATACGAACCCTGTTTGGAAAAATTCCCATTGAAATATGAGCTTTACACTAATGAGGTGATGTATAAATTTTCAGTCTTTCATCATAAAACGTCTCAGACACGTTTTACAACAATGATACGGGGGCTATACATGAATTTAAGAGTAAGCGTTTATTGCTAGAGAGCAAAAAAAATATTTTCTTTCGTAATGTCTGTACGACTCCTGAAACGTGGTCATCCGACATGAATTTTTCAATTTTTAAGAGCAATTGAAAAGTGGTTTAAGACAGCATATATTTATCTTCATATCTCTGAAACGCTTTAGGGTATAGCTTTCAAATTTTGTGCATCACCTCATTAGTATACAGAGCACATTTTACCAATCGGAATTTTTTGGTACAGGGTTCACATACAAATTTAAAAAGCGTCATTTTTAGATTAATGAAAGAAATTATTTCCTGGCGTAGTTCTTTTTTCTACTTTATTCTGAAAACCTTTTCAAGGTGCACGTCTCTAACAGATAAAGAATTAAACCGTGTTATATATATATATTTAATATAATATAACACGTTTCCAGAACAATGGCAAAATAAAAAATGTTCTTCGCATGAAAATTTATTTTTGCGATTTCTAAATTGCTATCTCTACAGCGCTAAATAACAGCTCGCAGGTAAAATTAAAACATTGCAATCTAAACGCTGACTGATATTTTCTCACCAAGTTGTCAAAAGAGCCACGAGTTTGAAGACATATTCAAGTTGCACGTCTCTAACAGATAAAGAATTAAACCGTGCTTTATATATATATATATATATATATATATATAAATATAATATAACACGTTTCCAGAACAATGGCAAAATAAAAAATGTTCTTCATGAAAATTTATTTTTGCGATTTCTAAATTACTATTCCTAAAGCGCTAAATAACAGCTCGCAGGTAAAATTAAAACATTGCAATCTAAACGCTGACTGATATTTTCTCACCAAGTTGTCAAAAGAGCCACGAGTTTGAAGACATATTCAAGTTGCACATCTCTAACAGATAAAGAATTAAACCGTGTTTATATATATATATATATATATATATATATATATATATATATATATATATATTAATATAATATAACACGTTTCCAGAACAATGGCAAAATAAAAAAAAATTTCTTCGCATGAAAATTTATTTTTGCGATTTCTAAATTACTATCCCTAAAGCGCTAAATAACAGCTCGCAGGTAAAATTAAAACATTGCAATCTAAACGCTGACTGATATTTTCTCACCAAGTTGTCAAAAGAGCCACGAGTTTGAAGACATATTCAAGTTGCACGTCTCTAACAGATAAAGAATTAAACCGTGTTATATATATATTAATATAATATAACACGTTTCCAGAACAATGGCAAAATAAAAAAAAATTTCTTCGCATGAAAATTTATTTTTGCGATTTCTAAATTACTATCCCTAAAGCGCTAAATAACAGCTCGCAGGTAAAATTAGAACATTGCAATCTAAACGCTGACTGATATTTTCTCACCAAGTTGTCAAAAGAGCCACGAGTTTAAAGACATATCAGCTATAACAAATTTACCCGTTCACAGTAAACTGTCATTCTGAATATCAGTATTGATTTGATTTGACAACTTTGAATGTCAGATGATAAAGATTTGATATCTGTGCTGTGATATATTTAATTAAGGGTGATGTGTTTGTTCGTCATTGTTCCCATTTCGGGAATAAAAGTAATTCGCTAGTGACTTGCAATATTTAGTTATTATTAGATTATGTTTTGCATGCATAAAAAACTGTGTTTACTTTTACATGAAAGCAAGCGATTACGTGATTAGCTTAACATGATGAATAAAAGCCTTACATTCATAAATCACATGATACGTAAAAAGTTTTTTATGGAAAAAAAAACTTACTGACTTCCTGAATCTTCAGACTTATGTAAACCTCATAGGTGATATGAATAAAATATTAAATCTTCAGCTTACCTGCAAAATAAATTAAATCATTAGAATTAAGTACACAAAATACAAAAATGTGTCTTTTAACTTGGTAATAACATAAAATATTTCAATAGAGAATTAAAAAAAATTATATACATATATCTTAGTATATATTAAAGCAATAACAATGACGTATTTTAACTATTTGTGTGCCCGTAATATAAATTTGAAAGAGATTTTTTCTTTGAATATTAGTAAAATGACATATTCATTGGAGCCTTCTCCATGCATTCATGCTTACTATTCCCCCCCCAAAAAAAAACATTAAATTATCATGATAAAGTAAACAACTTTATTTAGAGCTTCTGCTCAACATCAATCTTTTACTTATGCATAAATTTATTCTCGCATTCTGCCGTACAGTAACACTTTTTTGATACAAATATTTTTAATCTATTTTCATAAGCTTCATTATATATCATACACAAATGTTAGTTTAAATATATGCGATCCGTAAATGAAAATAGTTTGAAATTTTCCTACTTATCCACTAAGAAAAAGAATGCAACCAATTAGTTTTTGGAATATTTAAGATTCTCCAAATTCTGAAACAGAAAATCATCAAAATTTCCAAACATAATTACCATACCTTAATTATTTACGCGGTTAAAGAATATAATAAGTCATGTTTGTTTTCAAATGATGCATTATTTGTTTCCGAATGGCGTACTTATTTTTTTTCTCGTGTGCACTTTTTTAAATTGGATAAAGGTTAGGATTAGAAATATAATTTCCGTTTTGCTGTGTGCATTTTACGTTGAATTGAGACTTCTTGTTCTTCCAGTAGCACAACGTACGTTCAACAATGGAAAAATAGCAATTGGACAGTCCTACTTAAACGAAATTTCACATGCTACTAAATTTTGCTCAGAAGTTTATGTAGTATATAAAAATGGTTATTGACGTCTGAAATATGATGCAAACAAGATCTCTTATTAGAAATAAAACTTTGATAAAACTGTTCTTTGTTTTAATGAGCATTTCTTTAAGAAAAGGAATATTTTACTTTACCCGTATGTGGTTTTAAATCAGAAAATTCTGCGGAAAAGTATTTATTAAGGAAAACATTTCTTGCTATTCAAGCGTTCTATTGTACATAAATTTTATGTACAAATAATATTTAAAATAGTTCTGGAGATATGATTATGCAATAATGGAAAACGTACGTATTGAAAATTCCACATCTGTCAAATGAAAAGCGTACATTATTTATATATTATAATGTTTCACTTACTTATGATAAGAAACAGCAATAATTTGTATTGCATCTATGTTTTTTGTATATAATTTCAAAAACACTAGACATAAGAAGAAGACTTTCGCATATAAATATCCTGCCCTTAACAAAGTAAAGTTGCGCAATACAATTTTCGAATTCTATAAAATAAAAGTATTTGTTTATGTTAAGGCACTGCGTATACTATTATTTTTTTTGCACACTTAGCTGATCATTTTTCGCAGTATTGTACATTAAGTCTAAAAAAAAATTACAAGAAGTCTTTTTACTGGCCAGTTAGAATGAAATCAAAATTTTACATTTAACATGTAATTTTCTTGTGAAGAGCAGTACTGTTAAAACTTTTATTAAAAATTTGATAGCATTCTTTTACGAAATGAGAATATTGAAAGTATTGGGATATACTTTGTATACACATTTATTATTTCACTTTGTTTTTTTACGCTTTAAGACTTTTATAATTATTACACTTTATTTATATTATTATAGATATGGGAATACATGCCTCAATACAATATTATTCACTTTACTAAAAGATATACTTTTTTTGTTTAAAAACTTACGTTGATTTTGAAAGAAATTTTTAAATCCAGTTCAGTTTTCTTATTAAATGCTAACATTTTCAAACAATGTTGAACGACTCAAAACGTTAGGGGAAATTTTAACTAAACCATTATTTGAGCAATTATATTACATAATAATGCATTACTCTATTATGTATCTGTTTAATGCAGTTTTATATTCTATGGTCGACATTTCTTCAAGTATCTACTTCAAACTTTTTATATTAGTATTAAATATCGTTATTCTACATAATACGCTGACAAAAAAAAAAAAAAAAAAAAAAAATTGGTTATCCATGAAGATTAAAGAAAAAATCCGATGGTATGTCGAACGATCGTTTTCTGGAATCTCAGGGAATCGATAACACAAGACTAAAGGAATGCAGTCGGAAATTGGGAAAGCAAAGATTGTGTTATCGATAAGCTTTTATTCCCTGGAAAATATGAGATATGTTAATTCGCCGATCCGAAGAAAGTTTATAAAAGCTACTACAATTTGATAAAGAAAATAGAATATTTGATGCAGGAAAAGTTTGGAATCAATTTTCGATTTAAGTTGTATGCAGTTCGACGGTATGCCTACCTAATTGCTGTATCTTTTTATTTTCCAATAGAGGGGGCACAATTTGATGTTTACTTTTCAAATATGATTTTTATGTATATTGTTCGATGCTTCCATTATGATATGTTGATATGTTCGTGCTGCGATGTAAATTAATATGTTTGTGAGTGTGGAAGTGTTTATGAATCAGTTTCCATCTACGTAAAGATTATAACCTTAATAATGGCTGCATGCCAATTATTTATGTAAGAAACAGAAAAATATACAAAAATATTCGTTTATTTATAGTTAAATTGCTGTCGGCACCCGATGAGATAAATGACTTGTATTTTAATCGAAATATTTTTTTCTAGAATAAACGAATTAATACTAAAATTAACTATTTTGTAGTATCACCAAAAGCCAGATTCGCTTCGACACTGGGAAAGTGGGGATTTCATTTAGAATTAAAGAGGGCATTAGTGTACATCAAGAATGGAAGGTGCCAACAAGTTTGTGTTTCGTATGATTTTAATTGCTTATTAGTTCTCTTGGGTAATTGAGTTAGTGTAGATGATCCATAAATAGGCAAGTAGACATTAATAGTAACAGACAAAAAATTATGAAATAGATGTTTTGTATCGATTCTAGAGATCTGTATCAACTAGAATTTGGTATATTTAAGCTGTAGTAAATTGAATCATTTATTACTTCTTTATCAAATAACTTGTTTTTTCTTATGGAGTTATTTGAGTTTCATATTAAAACATTTTTTTAATGGAAGAATATAATAAATGTTCTCTTGAAGTATTTCAAAGTTCATAACCTTAGAGCCTTAATTTCATAATCGCTGATCATGGACATACGACTGTGATTGCAGAATATGTTTAAATATTCAAATAGTCATAAAGTACAATTTTCCAATGGTCAAATGTTTGTAAAAATCACTATTTTGTTTTTGTCTCTTGGCCCTAGTACGAGAAGGGAGGGCAAAATGGGATACAAGTTATTATGGCCAATAACACTGAGACAAATGAATGAGTAATACTTATTTAAACTTTATAATCTTGGTTGTTATTTTGCAGTATTGAAACTTGAAATACCCTGATTATTTTGAGATATGCATCTCAATACACCCGCAGCTGCAAACTACCCCATTTCACTCTGTGGGATGGAGTAAAATGGAATGCAAACACAGTTCGCATAGTTCACAGATCGCATAGTACTGTGTTCAGATGTAAACATATTATCGTCGTTGTAGTGCAAAAGGGGAGCCCACACACGAAGAATAATTTACAATATGCAGACATCGTGGAGCCAGATGTGTCACTACGGCAAAGTCAAAATTGTCCCATAATAAATTAAAGAAATTTATAGTGGGCAGCTGAGTTACGAGATGCAGACATCGTGGTGCCAGAAAGTGTCACGAGGGGACAGTCGAAATTCCCCCATAATAAATTAGAAAAAATTATTGTAGACTGTCTCAGATGGCCAATATTACGCAGAAAGACGTAGGTTGGGAGGCGTAGAAAATAAGGACAGTGAACCAATCACAGAAACGGAGAAACAGAAAATTATGCACGTAAAGGGGACGTGAGCAAAAGGAATCCCGGATTGGTTGCTAAAAAAAGCGAAAAGAAAAAGGGGCTCAAGAGGAAAAAAGAAGAAGGAGATGAGAAGTGACGAGAGAGTGGAGATGAAGTTCAGAGTGAACGGACTTCAAAAGTGATGTGGTTGAGTGAGTGTGTTCAAAAAAATGATTAAAAAAAAAATTCCGTAGTGAACCAGCAATTTTATTAAAAGTGCAGTGAGTGTTGCTGAGCTTCAATTGCTGAAAAATTACGATATAGCTACCTAGATGTCACGAGCCATCAAGCATAAAAAATGCCCCACCAGTGCATCAGCAGAAAAGGTAAAAGACCTTTGTATTGATTTGTTTTAATCTTGAGTTGCACTATATCTCCCGCTCTCTCCTATGTATATAATCAGTCGTCATCAACTCTAGCGCACAAGTCATGAGCCTATTTGAGCCTAGAGTACGAGCGTGTAACGTCACGATGTCTGGTAGAGTAGCAATGCGATGTCTCTGAGCTTGTCAACTGTCTGACATCCGACGTTTTTACCATTTTCTTTGTCACAACGTCAGACAAGCTAGCCCATTTTGCTTCACCTCGTGATACCTCGTTTTGCCTTACAAGCAGCCGTTCAAAGCAACTAGGACTAACTAACAAATCGCACTGAATATAATTCTATTTTTTCATGCAAAACCTAATTACCTAAAACTATCCCTTTTACTATCTCCATACGAACTTAACAAAAAAAATAATAAAAATTCCCAACATTACACTTACCAGAGATCAGGGCAGTGAAAAAAAGTAAGTAATTTTAGGAGCATATCCGTTTGTGACTCAACAAGCATTATCCTACATGGAAATGAAAGATAAACACGATATGCACAATCTATAATAATGATACAGAGCTGGCAGCATAAGAGGGAAAATCAAAAACCCTGTTTTGCCCACATCTCACCTAATCACATTCAGTTAAAATATGCTCATTCAATAACGTTTAAAATAAAAGTATTTCGGATTCACCTAAAAAAAAAACTGTCCGTTTTCTTTGATATTAGAGTTAGTTATTTTACGGTTGGTAGTGCTAAAGAAACAATGAATCTTGTACATGGAATATGCATCTCAAGAATCTATTGGGAAAAATAGTTTTTCAAAACTAAACTACAAGTACTAATATTCAAGAATCTGGAATAACCTTCCACGAGTGTTTTTCGTCCTGTTTTTAAAAACATACTTTTTGTTCATCCCGCATCCACTAAACCTTAGCAATAACTTTTTTGTGCCAAGAGGGTTTGTAGTGCGTATGTTGACCGTAAATTTGTCTCGTAGTTGACTCTTATCACTCGCCAAATATAGCGATAAAGCACAAGTCTAGCCTCTCTTAATTGCTTTGCCACAAGTCACATGTTTCATCCGTTCCACACTTTTCCAATGGGTTTTGAATAGCGATGTGCTCTATGTTATATTTCTTCTTGCTGGGTATTATTTTATACGTTTGTCAGAATTGCTCCAAATCCATGCACAAAAAGTACGATGTTATCGTTTTAATTTTGATAATGCAGGTCGCGTTGAACGTCCATGGAATTTCGTCGAAGAAATTTATTAAATTCGTTTTATATAACAGTACCGCAAATCCTTTAAAAATCTGTCTTTTGAATACAATATGCATCACTTTATACAAGGCCGAGAGAATTTATCGATAAAGCAATTTTCCCCGTGTATCACAGAATGTTTATGCGCGTAATATGCTTTTAAAATGTCAATACACATCAAGACAACCATAAATACGCGTTCAAACGTTTTTATACGTCTGCTTCAGTCGAGGGATAAAATGTTGCACCGCGATATTTTTTCTTCGCTCTCATTCTTTAGCGCAGATAAGTGATATGACGTGGCATCGGTGACATCCATAAATTTTATTTTCGGTATCGGGCAAAAGGGGAGTGAAACATATCTTTGCTTGTATGTGACATTCAGACCGAAGTGTCACATTTGTTGTGATAAAATAAATAAATGAATAGCCCCGACGAACGCCCGATGCCCGTGACAGATACAGATTTATAATTCCTGCTAATGTGTTTGTATAGCGATGCGCGAAAAGGAATATTGTTGTATTGGAGCGATAGTAGTTTATGTAGAGCAAGTGGTAACTACTTTTCTTGCGCCATCTGTGCGATGGTCTGTTTATTAACACTACATAATGATTACAATTAAATCCTCAACGCATTTGCCCGTATCGCACACGAGCTATCTTGTATCTCGCGTTATTTTATTTATAATGCCCTTCTGAGATCCGTTCTAGTAAAAGTAGATAGGCTAGACTACAATTAAACTTATTTCCCATAGATGGCACCACTATGCAGCTTCTTCATTCTGTAAGCATGTGTGAATATTGATGACACCTATATGCTCATTTTCTGTCAAAAAACAGCAGTGTGCAGCGTAGCTCTAACGAATGAGCAGACTTCCACTTACTTCGGCATATGGAATGCACAAAAGATGCGATCAAGGCAGTTTTTTAAAGTTTAGTTCAAAAAATATCTACTAGTTGGTGCTTTGCATAGTGAAATCAACTCAAAAAATGCTCCAAATTAGATGGTATTTACCCGCGCCGCGAAATTATATATTTCGCGGTGCTATATAAGCCAATCTGCAAAGGATTATGTATATGAATATATGGATTACGGTTTTCCCGGTAACATTACATGAGCAGTAATTATCGGTTATGAGCATCTGTAAATCGCCAAATAATTAAAAGTTGTCATTAGTAGCAAGATACAATGGCTGTTCCGTAGTTTTCATTAAATAAAAAAACATATGAAACACTGCTTTCTTAGAAATAAGTATTACTATATGTATACGTAAGTCGCCAAAATATGAACAATTGCCATGGATGGCAAATGCGCAAGGTGTTCCATAGGTTTTACACAATTAAAAATAGTGTGAAGTTGTTCTAAGGGACATGCAAGAAGCAAGGAATGTGTAGCTCGGTAGCATTCTATCAGATACAATCTTTGGATTTTGTCAATTATGCCTTTTTTACGAAAAATCCTTATTCGGGGCCAAATGCCTTACACGAAAAGCAACCGTAGCAAATCAAGGAGCTCTGGCTCTTAGTGACGTAAAACAAACCATGCCATTTCATGTTTTTTAAATGCACGCGATTCTGCAAATAGGATTTCTGCTTTATTTAAAAAGCACAAATCATTTTGTGTGGACGAAACTCGCCAAGCATGACCACCTAAAACCAGTTTTTAATTAATAGCTAAGAAAGTAATTAAAATTTCAGAATTCTGAGCCTCAGGTGCGCATTACCAAAGTCATGGGCTTATATGGTCAAATTTTCAAAGAACTCTCTGCGTGCTGTTGATTTGTTTGGAGAACCTTCACTTTTATTACTATAGATAGATTTGGCGTAAAACTGGCATTATTTTCGAGGTATTTCATGCTTTTAAAATGCACGCGATTCTTCAATGAAGTAATATCATTTATGTTAGCTCAAAACAAGAATCATTTTATTCGGCCAAAACTCACCAAGCTTGGCAACGTAAAAACGGTTTTTAATTAATAATTAAAAAGTAATTAAAAATCTATTCTAAGTAGCCTGTAGCCGTCACCAGGGTCCCATCTATCTCTATACAAAAATTCATCAGAATCGATTAAGCGGTTTAGGCGTGAAAGCGTAACAAACAAACACAAAAACTCACTTTCGCATTTATAATATTAGTTAGGATGCGCTTACCATATTTTCACACCACATAAAAAAGTCTGTTGTACAATTCCATGAATCAAAGTTTCGTAAAAATCTTTATAAAGAATAATCTTTTAAAAATTATACTTAACGTATTTTCTCCCAATATACTTCGAAAACCGGAGCGCTTGTGATGTTAAAAATACGATTAAATAGAAAAAATTCGATTTCTAATTTATTGCATTGCCCTCTCCTGAATAAATCTCCAGAAAATCAAAATATTCCTCATATATCCTCTTCCTTTTCTCTCAATACATCTTTATCTTTCATCCACAGTATTTCTTTTTTTTTCAATTTCTTAATGTAGGCGGCATTCAGAAATCCATCAAAATTTTCACTAAATTAAAGTTTTCAAAGAGATTTTGTTTGCGGAATTTTATCAAAGAGGAGAAAATAAAATTTCAAAAAATAGCAAAAGTAAAATCGAAGAATCGGGATAACTTAAACCTATTTGAAAAATAAGTAGAAAATAAGTTTAAGTACCTTCCGTACGGAAAAACACGGGAACCGGATTAAAGTTCTTTAGGAGAGATTTAAGGTATCTGGAAGATTGAGGGCACAATAGAATTGCAAATAAGATTTACGATTGAAGTTCCAAAACTGTCAAAGAAGAGAATTATTTCTTCCAGTAAAAACCGCATTTAAGAAAGAAAAAAATTCAACACTTTATGCTAAATTATTACGTGTTTTAGGAGCTGTAATAAGAGATGAAATATTTCGCACTCTATTGAAAAGAATTTTGTGTGATGCTTTAAATTTAAGCACTTCAATTTTTAAGAAACAAGTAAATCTAAAAGTTTTTAAGCCATTAGGAACAACATATTAAGTATTTTCTCCGCTGGAACGGAATGTAAGAGATTCATCACTATTGTTATTTTTAGCACAAAGAATTTAAGTGCAAATGAAAATTTGAGATTCTTGCAGATTTCCTGGGTTTTTATTAGCCCTTTAAAAGGCCGTGGGAAGTATACTTCCCAAGAACTTCATTAATTTTTAAATGTCGATGGCGAACTGTTTTCCCATTTATGATTTGTGCTGCCATCGGCTGATAACTCCCCACCCACCAATAACAGACATTATATCATCATTAAGTGACTCAGATTAAAAAATATACACAAATATGAATAACAAAATTAATAACGGTCTATTATTACAAAATTAATAATGGTCTATTATTAATAATGGTCTAGTATTCGAAAGTGTGATATTAAAATCTCCTTACATAATGCCTTTTACGCTATTGCATTTCTTTTTTCTCTTCCTTTATTTATATTACTTACTGTTTGGCTATATTAGAATACCACTCACATTCTGGCTTTCTTCCAAATTTTATTTGCAATTACTATATGTGTATTTTGTCATTAGTATAAATATATTTAAATAACTAAAACTGTGGCTGTCAAAATTAGTATTGAATATTACTCACTTTTTGGTTTCCTTTCAAAATTTTATTAATAATTACTAGAAGCACATTTCTGTATGTATCTTATCAAAATTATTATTGTATTTTTAATTACTTTGTAATGTTTATTACTCTATATTATTTTGCATATGTTTTGTATTATTATATGTAATATGTAATTGTATTTGCTATATGTACCTAAAATATGTTTTTCTAAAAATGTAAAGGTAAACTTCAACTGCCGTTGGTGTTCCCTAAGTGCGTGCTTACTGATGGAGTTTCTCTAAGGAATGATTTGCTTTAGCAGCACTAAAAGTCTTAAACCGTGTAGGTAGGCGGATCCTAAGGTTACTTCCCTGTATTTTACTTCAGATAACTCCAGAATATTTAAAAACAATAAAACAACGAAGGGCTTTGATTACATAAATGTGGGCAACAGTAAACGTTATAGACTTCTCTATAACGGTAAAGTTAAACAGTACTATAACAATGCCATAACCTTTATTTAACAGTAAAGGTTATAGATAGACTCTTCCTCTGCCAGGGAAGAGTCCATTTTACAGCATGTTTCATAACGCGGGCAAAACCCCTCAAATGTTTCATTTGTGAAACGGTAAAAAATTCGGATCCCTGCGCATGTTTCTCGTGATAAATACCAAAAACCAGGAAATGAAATCGTCATATACCACGTATAATGCCATACCACCATAAACATACTTCTCGCCTAAAAAAATAGCCTTTAAAAATCAAATTAATTTCAGGTAATTAGATTAATGAATTCATTTCTATAAATCAATTTCAATCAGCATCATGTGAGAAATGTTTCACAGATAGCGTAAAGATAATCGAGATGAAAAACTACTATCCAAAATATATCTACGAAGATTGCATAGGCAGAATATTCAGAATGTCTCAGAACTGGGGTGCAAGCATGTAAGAGGGGTACGATACACCTATACGACTCGGAATTACCGAGGAATGTGAGCACGCAGACGTCGTCTTTATGCACACATTAAAAACCATCTCTCGTGCAGGTCTGTTCTCTGAAATAGGTCCTAAAATTTACGATACCCCGATATCAACTTGTTTCATAGGGGACAACGTTGTTATTACCTATAGGGCTGTCCCATAATAAAGTGATCAACACGTCCGGACTTTGTCGTATCCAATGCCTAGAGGAAAAGTGCCCGAAAAACAAATTATCAGCACGTACTAAATTTCCCTTTCCATTTTCTTGTCCAATCTGGTTCTCTGATTCTTTTTGAAAGCGTAATCATCTGCTTTAAAATGCGTAACTGGATCTTTAAAGGCAGGACTTGGGTATTTTTCTCTTCATCGTGTATTGTTTTTAGTGACGTAGCCAGACATTTTTCATGGGGGATTGCGACTACTGCAACTCACATAAGTATACGTGTGTTGATAAGGGAGTGAAGAATATACATTTTGTATGGCGGAAAGTTCTTCATGGGGGGGGGGGTTGTGATCCCTATCCCCCCCCCCCTTTGCTACACCACTGGCTGTTGGCATAAGAAATCTGTCTCCTAAATTATACTTTTTACTGGTGCAAACTGAATTGCGTTATCTTCCGTTGGATTATCGTAAGGTAGGGTTTTCTCACAATGAAAGTATATTCAATTGGTTGAATTTTAATCTGAATTTGCGTAGATAATAACTATTTTAGAAAGTTCGCCAATTCATCTACCTCAAAATATTGCAGAAGTTCCTTATGGATGCCCGATATTTTAAAATGCAAGTACTGGGGATAGCTGAATGCCATTCTATATATTTTGATAATTTGGAAAATAATGTCATCACTTATTATTCGACTTTTTTGCTAAAGATGTTTCATTTTACTAAAGTTTATTCATTTGAATAAATTTTAGTTCATGCGAGTAATTTTTAGGATTGAAATATAAAACGATATAGAAATGTAGTACGTGGGAGTTTGAATGTTGCTTTTCTCTATTAGTAAAAATAATTTTTAAATGTTTATTTTCTAATGTATGTTGGTTCAAAACATTAAAATTATAGTTAAATGTTTCATCCGTAATTATATAAATGCATAAAGCAAAATATAAAAACTTTTAATTGTTTTGTAATTTCTAGTTTATTTTTGTAATCTTTCTAAAATATTAACTATTTGCTAAATCGAAACTGTATTTTAAATTTCACATGACTTTTCTTATATAAAGCCTCTAAGTACTGAACATACGCAAACATACCAAAATTTATTCTTTAAATATAAGTTATAACTTTATTTAACAGAATGTTTTTTTTTATTATTTTGAAATCGACATGCAAAAATAAAATTCAAAAAAATTTTAAATATAACAAACGTAAAACATTTTATGACGACCTCTTTAACTGATGCGCGTGTAACTTCTGTTCACTTATAAAAGCAATAAAGAATATCCAGACTCGCTATAACATTTTAATTACTAATCTTTTCCTTCACTATTCATCAAAGATCTAGCGGAATTTGACGCAGCATTATGCAAAGCAGCAGAGATTCCTTATCCAAAGAGGAACGCAAAACTCAACCGTTTACTGGGTACTTTCCCATTTTCAGCATTGTCCTTTTTCTAATAATGATGCATCTGGATTCATCGACAAACTTTGCAACTCCACCTCCAAAGAAAATAGAGAGAGCTCAAGGCAATAGATAATGACGTGTATAAAAGGAAACTTTGGAATATGTATGAGCCTACTGCCAACTTAAGTGCCGAAGTTTTGCTTCATTCGAATGTCTTGAAAATGAGATCTAAACAAAATGGCTGTCCTTTCGATTTGTTTGCTGTCAACACAAAGGCTGCTTCGAAAGGGAAAATTTAAAAACCGTTGTAATTTCTCTGGAGTGTTTCTCGTTTAGCAACTGAATACAAGCAAAATAAACTCGCGAGTAGCAGTATTGCATTTAAACATTTACTTAGACGCTATCTTTGACGATTTGCCCGGGAAATGTTTTAGTTTCATGAAGTTTATACTTTTGAATAAATGTTTGGCAACGCTTATTGGCTGTTGAAACATTTATGAGATTGAGCACTATTTCTTCTCTAATGAGTTGTAATTGTTAAAAATTAAGCTTGATGCATTGTTGAATTTTTATTTCAAGCTTAGTATACATAAAAAAAAGCTCGGAAAATGTTCTAGAATTTTTCATTTCGGATAGACTAAGATATTTGATAGGACTATTTTCCCCATGGCTTCCACAGGTGCAACGTTGGACCCAGCTTGATGTTCAAACATCAACTCGAATAAGCAACACTAAACCAAGAAGATGAATCTTCTCAGTTTGACCTTTGAAACAACTGACAAAAAAATTTTAAACTACAGAATCAGTGCTCCATATGCAAAATAGAGCCTTTTTTGTTGGAAAGCACCTAAAACATTTTTTTTAATAGAAAAGGAAACATTAAAAAAACAGTGAACTCTTATTTTACAACATTAAAAGCTTTAAAAAATATGTTATAATATCTGTGTGATCATTTTATGAAAAGAAATCAAGTTTATTGTACATAATTACTATTGAAATTGTGTTGCGTTGCGCTTCATATATGCTCACGATAGGACGCTATGGTAACTTCATATATACCTAGGACTCTGATTGTTGTTATTCAGACATTCGAACTTCCAGTATGATTAAAAGTTTTGATCCCGGGCATTTGATCCCGTACAAATAGTTGACACTAAGTGCATGAGCCATACAATTTCCGAAATCGTCAACGAACTAGGATTTTCAAGGTTAGAATTCGCTAGACCTCTAGACTATACCACATGTATGGAGGAGGAAAAAAACTAGTGACTGTGGAAGCTGCACAGAACAATTAGCTTTCAACACACGTGGTGTGGGCGATTCAGCCGTATTATACGTAGCCAAGCTAAAGCCAAACATTACTGCCTAGCTGAATCAGTTAACCAGTCGTACAGTCAGTAAACGGACCGTGCAACACTCGTTCCACTCACTGTATGTTCTTGGAGAACAGCGGACCCAGCAGAGTGCCATTTGCTCAATTCACTCCACCGAGCAGCTCGTCTTGACGGGGCAAGAGAACACGAAGAATGGACTCGAGAGGATTTCAAACAAGTAGCATGGAGTCATGAGTCACGTTTCTGACTACTTCACGTCGATGGGAGGCTGAATATGTGGCGTCAGGCTCAAGAAGACATGAATCCGGCAACCA
Source organism: Cheiracanthium punctorium (assembly GCA_038373885.1). Classification (NCBI taxonomy): domain Eukaryota; kingdom Metazoa; phylum Arthropoda; class Arachnida; order Araneae; family Cheiracanthiidae; genus Cheiracanthium; species Cheiracanthium punctorium. The sequence continues at coordinate 313,712 of JAWZYV010008848.1, read as the reverse complement.
TGTTAGGTATAGTAAAGGTCATTTCGGCTGAATTACGGTCCTGAGGTGTTTTCGGTTTGCAGTTGTTGGAATCTTCGGCACTTGCACTAGCCTCCCTGAGGGCGATTCCGTACGTAGACTTGCGCTGATCACATGTTGTTGTTGTTGTTGTTGCTTATCCTCTTTAAAGATCTGACATAAGTCAGATCAACTCCAATAGATTGTTGACCGACAGAAAATCTATAACTAAAAGGGGAGCAGATGTTAAGTCCTCCTTAGAAAGTCCGACGCAACTCAGTATGTGCTCTGGAGAGGCTGGATGATCACAGCATTTCTTGCAAGTGAGGTGGAATTTCTTGCCATGTTCGTACGAAAGACACTTAAGGTCACTTTTAAGTCTAGCAAGTGCAGTCTGGGAGCCACGATCACATTTAAATTCCAGTAGAAAGCCAGGGGATGTTCCGGTGTACCATTGGTGCGCAGGTGGAATGCGTCAAATTGAATTTAATTTAGATTTTTCATTTGAGTACAGTTCTTGGTGAGTAAGCGAAACACAAGTGGTCGTTTCGTCCTCACTGCCTTCTTTTGCCAATCTATGTGCAACCTCATTACCACTAATGTTTACATGTGATGGGATCCATTGGAGATGGATGTCGTGGTTCTGAGAAAGTTTCTTTAGTTTGAGCAGGATAGATATACTGGTTTCATCGCCTGCAGAGGACCAGTCACTAAGATGTTGAAGTGCACTGCGGCTGTCCGATAAGATCCAAAGTTCACCAAATTCATAATCAATAGTTAAGATAGCGTCAAGTCCAACATTTATTGCAATTAATTCGCTCCTGAAGACAGAACAAGTATCAGGGTTTCGTTGTTTTAATGAAGTCTCAAGATGAGGAGTTCTAATGTAAATACCGCTGCCAGTACTGATCACCTATATCTTTTTATGTTTCACAGTCATCTGCAGAGAAACGGAGTATTAAAGCAAGACAACTTACGGCTCCCAGCTCCTGGATCACAACTCCCGGTCGGCTACTGAATAGTTGAAAGAGAATTCTTCTGACTTCTCTGTCTTAAATTTAACACCTAGAAGGCGGCAGACGTAAATTGTATTGAGCACTTTAGGATTTTGGTGAAAGGTGTGAAAGCACATCACGTAACCCCAGTTGCCCTTACAGAATTCTGAAACAGCTCTATCCAATGCTTGGAAAGCCATTCTTGCAGAACGCTTCCGCCATTGATTTGAAAGTATACCTCGTCGTGTGGCAGTCATTATTATATTAAGAGGATATCCAACCCGCTATTAACTTGCTACTTCTGCTTCATTGTCATTTCACTGTATATAAATCATTTTAACACACAGTTGAATAATGTTTGGATATGTTTGAATTTGTTACAGAAAAGTTTGAATGCGATATAAATTAAGGTAGGGCATTTCTTCTAAAAATAATTCCGATCTTGCATTGATAAATCAGCACCAATCATTGAAATCATAAGCAAAATGAGCGCATTTACCACAATCGAATCTTTAAGTCTACACGGGAACCATCACTCCATCAGGTCAAACAACAATCACAACTCTGTCCAGTTAAAAGAAAAAAAAAGTATTAATCACTTCCACCTAGTGAAACGCGCCGCTTTCAAATATTCATAACTGATTGATTTTGTGAACCAGAACATCACGCGCACTTCAGCCTCTGATAAGCACACAGCTGCTCCAGCAAAATAAAACAATTTTCACCGAGAAATCCAATTTAAGAAATTTTCCCACAAATGATCTATCATTATTTCCGTTTTAAATGCATTCGGAATCGTGAACCTTTCGCGAAGAATTGCTAAAATCAGCTTGTTACGAGCGCGGAAATTATGCTTTAAGCATTTGAAGAATTTCTCATCATCAACCAACTATACTAGCTTTCCACGGACGGAAGGCTGAGGAGGGTAGATAAGCGGAGGCCAGGAACAACGCTTCTCTCGGAGTTTTAAGTTCGGAAACTTATTACTCTCTTAATGAATTGGCGTTCTTTTTTGCACATTTACCAGTGTTTGCTCCTTTCATAAAACTTTCTTTGCGCAGATCTTTTAAGAGTTCAACATCGACCGGGAAATGAATTGCTGATAATTACTTGATTAATGGTACCATAATCCAGAGGAAAATGTGAGCAGCTCGGGAAATCGCTGATTGTCCGATAACTAAATTTGTTTTAATTTTAATAATTGTCCTTGGTGTTCTTGAAATAATACAAAAAAATCAAATGGTTTAAAGAATTACAATTAAGAAAATGCGCATTTGCAGCACATATAATAAAATAGCTCTTGCTTTTAACGCTTTTACGACTTAAGTGAAGCGAACAGTCCCATCAAAGCCGAGGGGATAAGACGCTGAACATGGTAGATGGCCGAAGTGTGAAAGTCCCGGGTTCAGGCCCTATGCACGGCTTCCGGTGTAAGGGTCTGGAGTTTTGGCCGGTTTTCTCCAGATGGAGCGTGTATACCCCTTTCGCTCCCAAGCTTTGATTTGGAATGCTTGCTCAAAATCCCGGAAACGCCCGAGAAATGTTTTTGAATGCTTTCCCCCACGAAACACGTTTCTTTTGTACCTGTGTAGATATATCTCTGTCAAAACAGGAGTGCAAAGAATCCGTGGGCGTGCCTCTCCGAAGCATTTCAAAAGCACCCGTTCGTAAATGCAGCTTTTCACCCAAAGGGGGAAGGGGGTTACAATAGCAAACACGAGAAAGGGGTTTTTCACACTTGACACTCTTAAATGGATGTTGGAAAGCACGGGGGGGAACGAAGCTTCGTCCTGGCGTAAGGCCGGAACTGGGAGCGTGCATCTAAAGCCGGTACGGGCGGATTGAGAGCGGAAGGGTTAAGCTTTAGAACTCCTTTAAAAGTCCCCTGCCCAAGGCACACTCTCCCGTAGGCAGATGCCACTCGCGCAGACATGCCTAAACACAAAACGCACAAGTGGAGCAAACTTTTAAACTTTAATGATACGAAAGCAGTTAATGTGAAAGTTACCGTGAAGAAAACTATTTATTCCGCACTTTAACGGATCGCATTACCTAGATAATGTGATCTAGGTAATTAATGCACACGTTAATAGCTTTGGAGATTTTGCCGAAATTTATACACAAGTATATAAATGTCCCCCCAAAATAAAGCCATAACCTCCATTAGGGTCCCCCGAGTTGTGCCCGACAGTCGAGCCGCCACTGGTTTATGACGTCAGAAAATCGTTGAGCGTTCTGTGCCTGTCGATCTTCTTACAGACTTCGGAAAGTTCTATTTTCGTCTTCTCTCGCTGTGGTGTTACTTTAAAGGGAACCAGCTGTTAGAAGTTCGCATAAGGCCAGATAATAGATTTCAAGAAACGAGCATTTTCTACATATACTAATATATGAAAACGATCTAGAACCTTCGTAGATAATTTTATGAATCGGAGCATTGCTTACCAGTATGAAAATAGGAGTTGTATATATTTCCAGACAGGAAAGGAACGTGAGCTATCTTTCAGAAATTGACACATCCTTCAGACAATCGACGAAGAAAAGATAATATCCCTGTCACAAGATTATCCCTTTTGCGGATTGTAAGACTTGCAAGCAACTTGCCATGCAGAAAAAGGAAATAACTGCCAATGTTGAAAACTATCCGTAAGATAAAGATTAGTTGATTTGTCCTAAAATCATCAGGAAAAACTAATGGTATCGTACTATGGTTTCCAGTGGCGGCCCGTGGTCAAAACTGTTAGTGCAGCCGGAAGCAAATGAGCTCCCCCCCCCCCCCCCACACACACAGGAATGGAAAATCTTTGTTACTGAATTCGAAAACTGGCGGATTAAGTCCTCACCGAGGAAAAAGAAATTATATAAAAAATGCAAGAGATCCTATTTTACTTCCATAAAATTTACATAAATTTCAACCAGTCGCTCTTATGCTCAAAATTGCATTCATCCGTGTCTGGTTCGAAGTTTCCTTAGAATTTTCTTTTGTAACGATAACTTCAGAAGGAAAGAAAAAAAAAAGAAAACTTACTTATTTTTTATAAGTCAAATCAATCTTCCTTTCTTTTAAACTTGCGAATCGGTCAGTGATGTCCTCATTAAAAAGCGTTGTTTTAATTCGGATATCCATAATTTTAAAAGCTCTTTAAAATTTCCGATGTTTAAAGAATTTTCTCGCTCGCCATGTCCTCTAAATGCCAGTTCTTGCTTACTTAAAAACAATACTGCTTTGATGGGTAATTGTCCATTCATAAGCGTCTATCCAGGCTTACCTTCTTGATAAATTCAGCAATATAAAGTCGAGAGTTTTCCGGACATATATTCTCCGTACCCCTCCCTCACTTCTCCAGCCAATCAGTCAGTCGAATTCACTGCAGCTGTCGTTTGAAAATCTTTCATCAGCTGTACTTAGCTACTAACTCCCTATGCCGGAGAGACTGCTTACAAACTCGTTGCCATGGCAACGGTGCTGCCAATTTCTTTATCATCTATGAGGGCTGTACCAAGTCACACAGTTAAATTGCGGGAAGATTACAGGGCATTTTTCTGGATGAGCGATCCGGCAGTTACTACAACACGTTGTTTTTTGTTTTTTGTTTTAGATTTTTTTTTAATTTATCATAGAAATTCCATACTTTTAATCTGAATTTAAGAAAGTTAGTAGAATAAATTATTTTAAAGTATGTGTTGATAATTTCAAGTGCAGCCCGGCTGTACTTGCTGTATCCCACGAGCCGCCACGGATGGTTTCAGAGGAAGGAAGAATTAATTTGTATGGCTCAGAGGACCTCCCGTTCAGTTAACATGAATCGAAGAAGACGTCCAAAAGCCTAGAACGTAGAGGCTCATTAACCCTTTGTGGCGCAACCCTTTCCGAAGCTGAAAAAAGGGCAGCCGTTGCCATTGCCCGACTTAACTACCAGCAAGGGCGGACGATCGAAACGTTCATCGCGTGCCACAGATCTAGAGACCCTTTTTTGACGGCAGCTGACGGAATGAACGTTTCGATCGTCCGCCATCCTGCTGGTAGTTAAGTCTAGCGATGGCAGCGGCTGCCCTTTTTTCAGCATTGGGCAATCTATCCAGCTGTTCTCGCATTATTCCATTTGTCAGCAGATGTCAGTGCTGTTAAAAATAATCGTGACCCTTTTTTGACGGGAAATGACCTGCTAAAAAGTGAAGGATTCTCGTGGAGCTATGTCACCCGCAACTATTTTTATAGAAATCAAATCTATTCTTAGTGACTGGCAACAGTCAAAACGTCAGAGTTCGGTGTTCCCAGAGCGGGGACACTGCGCTTTAAAGGGTTAATCGCATGGAAAGGCTTAGGCTATTGTGGTAATTTAATCCTGCATTTTCCTCAGGCTGCATTCAATTAATTAAATTAATCAAATGCTCTGAATGCATTTACGAACATATACAGAAAGGAAGGTGCCTGTAGTTTAATTTTCCAATTGCACCTGGTAATGTATTTTCCAAAAACGGTGGAATACCATGAAATGCCCCCCTTTTTCCAATTAATCTCAATGCCCAAGAAAATGCGTGGGGTGTCCTCAGTAGGAATGGATATGCAAATGTCCAAGTCTTTTGAGGCAGAATTGAAGGATAAGGTAAAGTCACGAAATTTTGCATACTCACAATAAAGTTTAAATAGCATTTATTTATTTGTAAGGTTTTCAATTATATTGGAAAAAAAAACTGATAAACCTCATAGCTTTTCTTGTACTCAAATAATAATGATAAAAACTTCTTCACAATCATTACCTACCCGTAGACAGTATTGCACGTGAATTCGTTTGTTTGGTATTTTTAAGAAAGGTGATAATCTTAGCATACAGCATTTATACGCACTACATACCGAGATGCATGTCAATGACGTAGTTAGAGGCAATCAGACATTAAAGAAATAAAACAAAATTAAGCGGAAATTAAAATAACGACTACAAATTGAGATATTGAGCAGACTGACATTGAGAAAAACTACAACTTTAGGCTCTTTAAGTCCTTAACACTTAAAAATTTTGTTTTTCAATGTTTTTAAACATTCAAAACTAAACACAAATTCGCAATTACTGCTGAATTTATGAAATAATCTACGGATTCATGCGTTTATTATTGATTACTAATGCCCTTAGTAAAAAAACAAAACAAAACGTTAATCTTCGTTCTTTAGAATGATTGGAATGCCTTTTGAACAATAAACTCTATTTTTTTGAGTGCATGGACAATTGTTAGAATATTATCATTTATCCTGAAGTTAAGATGATATTATTTGGAGAAAATCAATTTTGTTTGCATTTAAAACAGCGGAGTAATAAATACTGAACTCTGAAAGCAGTATGGTAAACTGTAGCTAATACCATACAAACATACACTACTTATAAAATCAGTTGCATTTAATACACACAATGTTGTGCATTTCATTCGTATAATTTTAATAACTTTATAAATCAAAATACACAACAATTTCCGTGGATAAAATATGTACAAGTAACTAATAAAATGTGTACAATAAGTGTTAAAATATTTGTCTATGTATTATATTTCGCTATCACACTCTATTACAAAATTTTTGGGTGGACTTAATTGCTACCATGATTGAAAAATCTATTACAATGATCGAATTGTGTGCATGGCAAATGTTTACATTTCTGAAACTGAAATCAAGATCTTAATTAACTACGTCAATACATTTTTCACATTGTCACATACATTTTTAAGTAAATGAGAAATCATTTACTTATACTCGCCTTTTTCAAATTTTAATTCACGGTAGAACAGGTTTTCTTTTTCTAATGAAAATGCAGCCTGCGAATTCTGTAACCGTAATCCAGCTTTTCTATTTTGCAGCATAAATATTCGAGCAGTCTAATCTGGGGAAACTCAACAAATAACGAGGAATGCAGCTCTCGAATCCATTGCGCGAAACTCATTTCGAATTGAAATTCACGTCTTCTGAATAATTGCGAATTTGCAATTTTGAAGCAGCATTTCTGCGTTAACAAAACAGGAGAAATTCGCTTTGCGTGTGTGTGAGTGTGTGGGATTTGCCGCCATTCGGTGCGTTGTAATTCAAAGGCCATATTAAGAGTTTAGATGTTATTATGGCCTTACGTATGGACACTTCATAATATTTAGCATGTTCCCCCGATTTGATGTTTGAGTTACTGAGTAACACGAGGTGCCGCGAAGTTAGGCAATGTTCTTTTGATGAAAGTCCGTTGGGCGTTAGTTTGAAATCATCTGGCTTAAGGATTTAACGCTGCATTTGCAGTTCAAAGGCTGGCGTTTCTTGTCGGTGAAGAGAATGAGGGCATCGTGTGATGTGCCTAATCAGTGGAATGCGGTCTTAACCCTTTAACTCTTCAGGGACCGTATCGGCCGTGTCGGCTCGCCCGTATGTGTCCCCGAAACGGCCCAGCTGTATTGGAACCAGTGCTTTCCCTCCCGACGCGGGAGTTATTGATTAGGGGTTACACCCCTTGAGGTTTGGGAACTTAAGGAAGAGGGGAAACGGGTAATCCCCGACCTCTAATCAATCATCATCGCACCTTTGTACAGGTACACACTGCACACTGAAAGTAACTATTCAGTGTGCAAATACCTTGTCGAAAGCGCTTAACAATAGATCACTACGGATTGGCACAATAGGAGGTCTTTCGCCCTAACTGCTGGTCAAGAAAGGGAGGTTCTGAACTGTCAAAACTCAGTGATAAAGGAACCGCTTTCCTGAGATGGGGGAAGACGTTTTTCGGCCGTTTCCTTGGGAAAGAAAGGCTAAGAGATTTTCACGGGGCTGGGTACTAAAGAGTTAAGGTGCAGTGTTCCCGCTCTGGGAACACCAAACTCTGACGTTTTGACTGTTGTCAGTCACGAAGAATAGATTTGATTTCTTTAAAAATAGTTGCGGGTGACCTAGCTCCACGATAATACTTTACTTTTTAGCACGCCATTCCCCGTAAAAACATGGTCACGATTATTTTTAACAGCACTGACATCTACTGAAAAATGGAAGAATGCGAGAGCAGCTGGATAGATTTCCACAATGCTGAAAAAAAGGCAGCTGTTGCCATCGCTCGACTTAACTACCAGCAAGATGGCGGACGATCGAAACGTTTATCGCGTGCCACAGATCTAGAGACCCTTTTTTGACGACAGCTGGCTGTGCCACACAGCCAGCTGTCGTCAAAAAAAGGGTTACAAAAATTCTCAAGGGTTCGTCAAAAAAAGGGTTACAAAAATACATAGTTGCTCTAGATCTGTGGCACGCGGTGAACGTTTCGATCGTCCGCCATCTTGCTGGTAGTTAAGTCGGGAGATGGCAACGGCAACCCTTTTTTCCGCATTGGGAAAGGGTTGCGCCTCAAAGGGTTAAGGGCATTAGAAATTTAAGATCTGCATTGCTTTACAGAAATTTTCATAACAACGTCATTTTTAGAGGGAGGAGGGAGAAGTTTCCGATTACGTAAAATTTAGTCAATTAGCACTTTGGTGTTGCTATTTATTTTCAAGTCGCGATTTTTGCGCATTGAATCACTAATCAAATATATTAGCACTTTCCATGTGCTATTAATCTCTTGCGTGGATTGGAACACTTTACAAATGTAGCAGAAAAACAAGTACGATTGAAGCATGGATTATGATTCACTTTCCAACATAGTAAAATACGATGTGCACAGAGCCGACACATGTTTCTTGATGCACTTTTCAACTTAAGGAAACGGGGAAAACAAATAGGGCTGATACCAGAATACCAGAGTACTGGATTTAGAATATGCACTTGCACGGGATTTCGGTTACTACACAAGATATTCTTTTACTATTTTTAAAGTAATTTAGCATTGTATAAATAGGTAATACTATTTCCTAACACTATTTGGGAACTTTGTATGACGGCAATATCGATCGGAATATCAGGTTAAAAGTTCGTAAAACTTCCAATATGTTAAAATAAAAATATAAAAAATTTTAAAATACAGGAGAGAGTAAAAATTCTCAAAAAGTTTATTTTACTGCACTAGCACCAGTGCATTTTTGATTACGTAAACCCTATTGTAACCCATTGCAAGTGTTAGATTAACATTGAAAACATATTCAACCCTATACTCTTTAACTGAAATTTGATCTCCGTATGTTTACGATGTTCTGAATTTTTCAAAATGCTTTCATTTTTTAATGTAAGAAATTTTATAAAAAAATCTATGCTGCACATACATTACAAAAAAAAACCCAGTTTATTTTTAGGAGTTATTTATTAAGTTCTCCCGGAGTTCAAACGATCATTTTGAATAATATGTGTAAAAATATCGCTTTTTCATTTCCCTTTTAAGATTTATTTTGTATTTGTGGCACACAAAAAAATAATACTTAAAGCTTGCTATCAGCTTAAAAAAGCAATTTAAAACCAGTTCTTTCTGGAATAACAAATTGACACATGGCTTCGAAAATGACTATTAAAACTGATCATAATGAATATATCTAAAGTGCATTTTATAAATACTTTTCCGCACGCGCACATACACAAAAAGAAAGATATGCCATAAGCATCTATTTTCAAGGGACTTCGTGAAACCAAATTATTTTATGCAAACTAATTGAAAATATTCTCTTTTCTTTATTTACTTATCTTATATTTTACTAGGGGTTCCCAAATGTATCTTATAAAATTACTTCCAGTTGCTTTCGCAATTTGTTTTACTCATGTGAGCTGAAAAAATAAACAATTTTTGATTCAGCTTACTTTCAACTAAAATACGTTTGAAATAAGGGAATGTTAAAGAAATAAAGAAAGACAGTTATGCTTAAGCAAAATGATAATATGATGACAACAGCATTGTAAGAAAACAAGAGCACTCCATCCATTACGGTATATATATATATATATATATATATATATATATATATATATATATATATATATATATCTTTGAGAAATGAACTCTGTGATGAAATTTAGTAAGATATTTTTATATACTTATTTTTAATCGAGAGGAGGTGGTGTTTGTTCATGAGCGTTTCAGAAGGAATAATTTAACCCTTTAACGGGCAGTGTTCCCGCTCTGGAAACACCAAACTCTGACGTTTTGACTGTTGCCAGTCATGAAGAATAGATTTGATTTCTTTAAAAATAGTTGCCGGTGACATAGCTCCATGAGAATCCTTTACTTCGTAGTACGTCATTTCCCGTAAAAAATTGTCACGATTATTTTTAACAGCACTGACATCTGCTGAAAAACGGAAGAATGCGAGAACAGCTGCATAGATTGCCCGATGCTGAAAAAAGGGTGGCACAGCCAGCTGCGTCAAAAAAGGGGTCTCTAGATCTGTGGCACGCGATGAACGTTTCGATCGTCCGCCATCTTGCTGGTAGTTAAGTCGAGCAATGGCAACGGCTGACATTTTTTCAGCATTTGGAAAGGGTTGCGCCTCAAAGGGTAAACGCAATGTATGGCAAAAAATGTTTATTGGAGACCTTTTATAGTCCATATGAAAATAAGTGTTTATTCTTAAGGGGTACAAGAGGTCCTTTAAAAGGAGTACAAGAATTTTTAACGTCTATTTTCTTCGGCGAAAAACAGTGATCTTTGATTATTTCGCATCATCTAATTAAGCATAAATGAAATCAACTATTTTCGTATCAATATTTCTGGCAGCCGCCGTTGAATCCTACAGCACGTGAGCGACTGTAAATAAGAAGTCGCACTGGGGGGGGGGCATTTCTAAAAGGGGGACAGGGGAGGAGTCTCTCCCCAAAACTCGCAAAATGCTATTATAATTGGCAAAATTAGCTTAAAATTTTTAACAAAAACTATAATTTACTTTCTATTTCTGGTACACTTGGCAAAATAGTGCGAACGAAGTTGGCAAAAGTAAGAAGTTGGTAATATAGTTGATAAAAAAATAAAGAAGTTGGTAAAAACTGATATTTGACTAGGCAATTTATCGACAGATCCCCCCCCCCAACCTAAAAATTGTCTTAACAGCTCTGGTCGCACTTCAGTAATTAAAGTCAAACGCACAGAGGACTGGAGAGAGTTGAAGGTTCCGTTGGCTGTCGCTAGGTGTGTCGATGAAATAGCTCATCTGAGCTGGATTCTTCGATAAGTTTGTGCATACTGAAATGTGTTTTATCCTTTTAAATAAATACGTGTACCTGGCACAACCTTCATTGCTACCACAAGTGTAAGACTCTAAAGTTTAATTTGTTCCATATAGAAAAGTAATGAATGATAATAACTTTATTATTTGTCTCATCCATCATTCATTCAACGCTTTGAAGATCCTGTTAGACTACCATCTATGCCTTAGCAAATTCCATACCACTCGCTAAAAAATGGATCAAACTCCAATTTTGGAGAGATCCGTTGCTCATTCTTGCACATACACATTCCAACAGAAGGCAGTAGTAAGTCATCTGTTGTTGTTGTTGTTGTTGTTGCTAATGCCCTCTGGCAACCGCGTTGCGGTGACAGATCCCCCTATATAGGCAGGCGATGGGCTGAAGGAGCGGCTTCCATTTCAATGAGCCCCAGTGGGAGGAAGTCCGTCTTAGCTCGGGGTCCCGTAATTTTGAACCCATTCCAGAGGAGGGGACCAACCCCCTGAAATCGGCACCCCCAGAGGTATCGTTTAACAACTTGGAGGACTTTGGAGCCACGACGGATTTTACGTGCACCAGCTCCCATTAGCGTACACGGTTCCACAGCGGACGGGCGGAGAGGGGGAAGTCCCTCCCAAGCACTGGCCAAGCCGGGTGCTGCTTCACTTGTCGTGTTCTTATGGGAATGGGAGTTTAGCGCCCAGTCCACTGCGGGACGTAAGTCATCTTCACTTCTGTGGTAACAATGCCACTACCTCGTGTGCCCAATAGGAAAGAGATAGCGTGTGATCATCTACCTCACACATGATATCTTACCCTGTACTCCACGATTTCTTAAAATCTTTCCAGTGGCAAAGAAAAAGTACGAAAAAAGCATGGAACGTGGAATCACGGGTTGTAAACACTGCATAAGAAGAACGCGTCTTGTAGAGAAGGCGAGATGCAAAAGATGTAATCGTCTTACTTTTTTTTTAACCGGAATTTGAATATGGCAGCTTAAGTGAAAAATCACTTACTGTATTCCTAACTGAGACCAATCTCGTTCTCTGATCAGCCAACTGAAATTGTTTGAATCGTCGAAATCCAGAAGAGGGTAACGACATAAAATGTTCGAAGTGATTGGAGGCCAAGCATGAGAAAAAATATCATAAGAAGAAGAAAAGGGGAGGGGAAGGCAGCTCAAGGAAAAGCGTGAACATGAAAATTCGGAATTTAGAATATACATTTCGGCAGCAGTTTCATAATATATTATTATGTGAATTATTTATACAAATATTGATCTACTTTTACTGTAATAAAACATCGTTGCTCTTACTTATGGCCACTGACAACCACATGCGGTGCCAGATCCCCCGGTTAGGGAGGCGATGGGCAGATGGAAGGGGGGAAATCTTCCATTTTTAGGGCCCCAGTGGGAGGAACCCCGACTTTATCCCGTGATCCCCTAATTTTGACCCAATTCCAGAGAAGGGGGCCAACCTCCTGAAATCGGCACCTCCAGAGGTATCGTTTAAAACCTTGGAGCCTTGGAACCTCGGAGTTTATGGAGCCACGACATATTTTACGTGCACCAGCTTCCATTAACGTACACGGTCCTACAGCAATCGAGACGAGAGGGAGTTGACCCTCCCAAGCACTGGCCAAGCCGGATGCTGCTTCACTTGCCATGTTCTCATGGGAACGGAGTTTAACGCCCATACCAGTGCAGAACATAAAACACTGTATAGCGATGTAAATACCACTTCCTAACAGTGTTACACTTGTTAAATGTTATGTCCTGCCGTTGGGGATGATTTCATAACAACTTGTTTATTCATTGTAAAACATCAGTACAGAAAAATAAATTTATATAAACATACACGAGAGTATAAAAGAATTAATAAAGCTCGGTTAAGTTATTTTTCTTAGCTGTAAGAACACAATTTTTTTTAGAGTATCTTTGATTGCGTAAGTATATTGTATATCACTACGGATGTTATGTCAGCTTTAAAAACATATTCCTCGGCCTACACTTGAATATTTTTATCTTCCCTATGGATCAAACGTTCTGAATTTTTCTAAAAATCTTTATTTTTTTAAACAAAAGATTAAAAAAGAACCTTTTATCATGCAAAACATATTTAGTAAAAATATAGTTTATTTTTAAGGGTTATTTATTAAAATTCTTCCAAAGTCCAAACAGTTGGTTGATAAAAATATATCGTTTTACATGATATACTTCACATTTATAACACTAAAAAAATACTTACAGTTTCTATCGGCTTAAAAACACAATTCAAATGCAGTTCTTTCTTTCATAACAAATTTACACATGACTTCGAAAACGGCTATTTAAGCCAGGCAAATAAATATTTCTAAAGTACATTTTATAAACATTTTTCCACACAAAAAATGTCATAAGCATCTGTTTTCCGGGGACTTCGTGAAACCACATTATTTTATGCAAACACTAATAGAAAATGTTTTTCTGTTTTGCTTTGTTTTATTTTTAGTGTTTTTTTTTTTTTTACCAGGGTTTTCAAATGTATCTTCTAAAATTACTTCCAGTTACTTTCGCAATTTGTTTTACATATGTGAGCAAAAAGAATACAATTTTTGATTCAGCTTACTTTCAACTAAAATATGTTCGAAATAAGAGAACGTTAGAAAGAAAAAAACAAATGCTTGAGGAAAATAATATCATGATGGCAACAACAGTCTGCGAAGACAAGAGCACTCTATCCATTATAGTGCAGATATATATGTGTTTTTGATATTTTTTCGTGTGCATTTGATAAGAAAAGAAATGAAAAACAAAAGGAAACATTAAGAAAGTCAGCAGTTATTATCTATAGCAGGAGTAATGCTATTCTATTTTTCTGTGGAAATAAATTTCGTGTTGAAACTGAGAACAAAGCAAAATGTTGAATAAAAATTTCGAGGGAAGTCGATGCTTGTTTATGTTTACTTAAGACGGAATAATTTAAAACAAAATTTGGTAGATAACATTTTATTAGGAACAATACATAGTAGATTCGAAATAAGAATTTAAACTCTTCATAAAAAATTAAGAATTTTCGTGATCACTTTATTCTACAAATCGATTAATTTTTTAATATCATCTAAATATTCATAATATAAATTGCTACTTTTGTTTTAATAGTATATGCTAATTAAAGTATAATTTACTCTGCGTAAAACAATAAAAAATAAACGTGTATATATATATATATATATATATATATATATATATATATATATATATATAATATATAATAGCTTACTTACGTAAAGTGAAATCCCAAGATAATCCAATGATAAAGTGAAGAAAATATAAAAAATAAAAAAGTAGATAGCACATGGTGCCAATTAACGAGCTTATTCCGGATAAGTGTTTAAATATAGCCTTTTAAGGCAATGAAAGAGTGGAAAAATTGAATATAAAGCGCCAAATTAGAACTGGTGTGCTTTTAAGCCTAATCACATGTAATCAGAAATAGTCCGAAAATGGAATTAATATTGAAATGGTGTGCTCTATCATCAGGCGCCACCGCACACACATTTCAATTTAATCGAAAAAAACAATAATAGCTAGGTTTCTGCAAGTTACCTGACCAAAATTAGGGTCCTTTTGTAACTTGGGGGCGCGACCGTAGCTATTAGAAAAAAACAACGAGGAAGTGGACCGACACGAAGATCAAAGCTCAGTAATGGAGGCAGTATTAGTGCATGTTGCCATCAGAGAAGGCTTAATGCAATCAATAGACAAGTAATGCCATGGAGTGTGAATAAAAAATGATATATTAATAATACTTTGGAAGTATGGAAAGGAAAAGAATAAATAAATAAAAAAAAGTAATAATTAAATGAATAAATAAAAAGAATAAAAATGGTAATAATTAAATGAATAAATAATAAAATAAATGTTACACTAGTATATCTAGCCTATGTTTTACGTAGTACTAGCTGCAGTAGCTAAGAAGTACTTAGTTGAGGTTGTGGAAATGGAGAAAAACTGTAGCAATAATATTAACAATAATGATATTGATAATAATTATATTCATTTATTATTGCTATTTATGCTAATATAATTGTAAAATATTTAGTTAGAACAGTACTCTGTTTGGCTTCATTGGTTACAGACTCACATAAAAAGGAAAAAGTACCAGTAATCAACCATTCTTAAGAATAGATTTTTTTTTTTTTTTTTTTTTTTTAATAAAATATATAGATATATATATTTTATGGTTTTTTTTTTTTTTTTTTTTAAATATAGAAAGAACCAACAACCAACCCCATCCTCACCAACCAATATTCTGATTAGGACATACAGTTTTTTTGATTACATAGAGGATATAAAATGGAAGTTAGAAATTTACTGGGATAATTATATTTTATAGCAGTTTTATATAGGTCAGTTAAGTTATTAGCCTTAAAACTATTGGTACATAGAGACTCTATTCTATACTTATGATTAGAGATAATATTTCTAAACACAGAAGTGTGCATACATGAATTGAAATGAGTGAAGGTATTAACCTGAAAATTAAAGTCATTTCTTTTATTATATATATTAAAGGATAGACTCTTATCGTCATTGATTCTAATTTGTAAGTCTAAAAAATTAATTATTCTATTATTATTAGGATTTTTTATTAGTTCTAGGGCTGAATGGTAGGCTATGGGTAGGTGGTCAGTATCACTATAAGTATTGTCAGTAGCTATTGTTATTATGTCATCTATGTACCTTTATATTATAAGAGAAGGATTATTGTAATTTTTTTCATAATTATATAAATATAGGTCTGCTAAGTAACTGGAATTGGAACCACCTTGTGGAATTCCTATAACTTGCTTATATAATTTATTATTATGTAGAATGTAGTTATTATAGATTATGAACTTTAAAAGATTTTCGAAATACATAGTATCTATGTAAGAAGGCAGGGTTATATTATTTTTACTATGTATAAATAGATTCAATATTATATTGTATAAGTCGTCTAGTGGTATACTATTGAATAAGTCTTTAAAATCATAAGTTGATATGTTAATTACATCGTTTAGAGCATTAATCTTATTTTTTAGTTCATAGCTATTACCTATAGATACAGAAGTAGTGTTAGATTTTATGTACAGATCATGCATAGAAGTAAGTATTTTTAGTAATATTTTGCTTGCTACATTATTATAAGTGTTACATCCTATAGTAACAGTTCTGAATTTTAGTGGCGTTTTATGAAACTTTGGTATTAGCACTAAGTAGGGATATTTTAGATTGTCATGCTTGATTTTAAGTAACTTGTGGAAAGCTAAGATCTTTTTGTTAAATGTTATCTCAGAGATAGATGTTAGACTGAAATTTGGATTATTGTTAATGGATGAAGCTAAGAGATTGTGATATAACTGCTTACATATTATAGCGTAGTTATTGCTAGACTTATCAACATAAGTAATGATAAAGTTATTCTGTAGCTCTGTTATTTGATTGCTTAGTTTTATATTTTTAGTATATCTAAATTTACAAAGTAGTTGTTTTTTAAGGTCAGCAATAATATTAAATTTCCATTCATTAAAGAAGGCGGAAGGTTTGCTGTTTTTTATTGAAGTGTTATATATATATACATCTATATTATAAATAAAAGTATCTATTATATCATCTATACAGTATTTAGTGGGTAACCTAAACTTAGTACCTCTTTTCATGATCCGTTGAAGTTTAAGATCTTTGATAATAGAAAGATCTCCGGTAACTATATGCCCAAAATCAGAATTAACATAAGAATTGTATTGACCACTGGTACAAAGACAGGGTACCTCATTATCGGGTACAAAGTTCCTACAGAAAGAGTAATAATTAAATATCTTTCTACTATATATAGTTCTTATAATATTCCTTTTTTTAAATTTATTTGCTCATTAGTAATTATTTAATGCGATATTTTTAAAAAGAAAATAATGTGAATGTACACTGTTGTTAGCAGTTATTTAATTATAATCTGATACATTTAATTACTGTGCACTTTTCTTTTGTAAAGAACCCAATATAATTATTTTTTCTTCCCCCACCCTCGATCTGTCTCTATACATGTACACATACTTAATACATGTATACATGTACATACACACACGCACACACACACACACATATATATGTGTGTGTGTAGAGAGAGAGAGAGAGAGAGGTTTTTATTCCTAAATATTGATTAAACATATATACAGAAACTTACAAAGTTACGAAAAAAAGCGGTACAAAATTTAATGCTACCGATCAAAATTTTCAAATTATTATATCTAAATAAATACAAAAATTTAATATTCTACTGAACCAGTAAAAAAATAATATAATGTATTCCATGCATTAAATGGGTGCATTATGTATTTGTGCAATCCTTTTTTTAATGAGTTATTGTTTACAGGCCCTGAAGCGTGATCTCCTTGTGAGATTATTTCGCTTCAACAGCCATTGAAAAATGGTTTATGTCAACATATATTTATTTTCATATCCGTGAACGTTTTCCAGTGGAAGAATGCAATTTTGTCCATCACGTAATAAATATATGGGGCATATTTTAATAGTATTGTATCTTATTTTATTTTTTTGGTACGGGGCCATATGAAATTTAAACTTTGTATTTATTTAAATTTAATATACGGAAAAATTTTAATCAATCCCATAAAATTCTTCACCGTTTATTTTTATATTTCCCGTTTCTGAAAAATCAAAAATTGCTACTGTACACAAATTTTTCTGTTTAAATTTATAAATCTTAACCTTTCAGGATTGAAAACAATATCTACATTTCAGAAAAATATGCAATAAAAGCATTTAAATAATTAACATTAAAAAAATGTTACTGCGAACAAAGGGATTTCAAACTAATGTTTGTATAACAGACATATTTGTAATGCCCGTATGGAATTTACCCTTCCATTAAAATAACAGCTGGTTCAATTTTCATGACAGCGTGTTCTCTATATCAAAGCAAGCCATTCTTTTATTGACTGAAAGAAAATATATCCCTTTCATGTATGTAATGATATAATAATAAAAAAATATATTTTAATATTTTAATTTCATATTAATCACTTTTAATAATACATTTCGTGGCAGTAAAATAAAAATTTATAAAACGATTAACAGTTAAAATTCTTGCATTAATTATGCATAAACGACAAAATTTATTGAAGCCTGTTTCTTTAAGAAGAAAAATGAATTATTGCTTCTTTTTTTCCCAACAACCTGTAATTATGGTGTGATAAAATATATATATCCCATTCGGAGGAACACAGAACATTCATCTCGTAAATAAGCAATGCCTTCCGCGTCTGAACCACATAACATTGGGACAACAACGCTACTGCTCCCGTTTCTGGGGAAAACTTTAAAAGTATTTATGATAATTCCTGTAGAAGTTCTAGAGAGCACCATTTAAAAAAAAAAAAAGTGTACACCTTGAGAATAAAACATTTCTCCATCATTACCCCCAGAGAGACATTAGAAAAGAAATTATATGTATCGCGGCTGCAGAAATTATATATCTGTAAAAAAAAAATAGATGCTTTAGTGCTTCCTTCCTCCATAACCGCGAAAAAAGATGTATTATCCCAGTTCCAAAATGGGGGGAGGAATAGGGAAAAATAAAGGGAAGATCCTGCCGCATTCCCCACTCCATGCTTGCTGTAATTTTCCAGTTCTTTTCTGGCTATTTTAGTAATGCAATTGCGCGTGGTGATTGTAGATTCCTCTGGCGTTAAAGAGGAATAAATAGCATTCGAGGATTTTTTTCTCTTTTTTTAAAGTTAAAATAACGTCTGGAAATATTTTTTTTTTACTATTGTTAAAAAATGTAAATGCAAAATATGTACAAAACTATTAGGCGTAATTGCAAATTTTAAATTACATTTTTAGAATTGTAGCATTCGCCGTGTACGAATATATTTTCAATATTCGTAAGACATAATAGGTTTTCGCTATTAATAATTTTTAGACAGATTGTAAGTGTGTTAGTATTTTATTAAGGTATAACCCTTTTTAATTTAGCTATCACGAACACACAGCAGAAATATTCCTAGCATGCATGCAATTATTTTTCTTAAAACGCATGTGCTATATCTTTTTTTTTTTTTTTACAGTGTGCAACATGCTGAAAATGACTGCGAACACATACTAGTAAATGGTGCTCTATTCAGAGTGCTGGATAATTCTTGGACATTAGAATATTAAGAAAATATATACGAATATACCGGGTGTTTGAATAATGGCCGACTTACAAAAGTGGTAGATTTTCGTTCTGTATCATTTTGTATCACAAAAATCTGACAGAAGAAGCTACACGCTTAAAAAAAGAACTAAATTTGCTCCCAAGGAACTAAATTAGCTCGGAAAGATTTAAAATGTGGACAAACTTGCGCCGCGCCGATTTTAAATCCTTCGGAACTAGCTTAGTTCCTTCATAGAGAATTTAGATATTTTATTTTAAGCGTGTAGGTGTCATGGACTTTGGCAAGTTATTCAGAGGAGGCTAGTCGACATGGCGACTGTAGCAAAGATTTGGAAATGTGGTTTTTCAGCAAGACTGCTCATCTGCATATTGGTCAACGTTTGAGTGTTATTGCTTCAATCAAAATTTCGCCAAAAGATGAATTTGTAGCTGTGGTCCGATCCGGCGGCCTCCTTAATCGCCAGATTTTACACGCCTGTTTTTTTGTGTTGAGTTACGTCAAAAATATTACTCACAGGACTATTTGTGCTAACCCTTTTTTTTCCCAGTGGCCGGCCGCTTCCTTGCAAAGCTTTGGCCACAACGGGCCGGCATTGTTGGCCACTTTATTATGGAGGCACATAGTAGGTCGACCAACCTCGTCCCCTATGAAGGGACGAACAAATGACAACCACGCTCAGTCGGGAATCGAACCCTGACCGCCGGGAGTACGGTGCTTTACCCACCATACAATCCGGCCGGCTTTGTACCAACTTAAATAAACTCGAACAGCGAATCACAGCTGCTATTCCATAACCTTATAATACCTTAATTCATAACTCCACAGAATCTTTTCAAATACTTGAAATGAAATCAAATATCGTTCAGATATACAAAGGTTAATATGGGCGATAGAACCCAAGACTTTTATGGTGAATCTCTACCGTTGAGTCTTTGTAAAGATTCAGTGAAACAGGTTAAATAAAATAAGTGGTAGTGAAGTGCTATTTTACTAACTGTTTTCGTTGCTTGGTGAAAAAAAAAAAAACAACAAATCTTATCATGATTATTCTAATGGCAAAAAATAAAGTTTTTAAAATATGGCTGAAGAGCATAACAAACAAAATACATTTGAAAAATAATTTTTACCAGAATGCACTGTTTGTCCACTATCGGTTCCATTACAGATGGAGTTTCACCAGTGGCCGAGCACATAGCACTTTGAATTGTAAGCCCTGAAGGTTAAAACCCAGGTCACGCCCGTCGACCTAGCCGTTTTGAATTTTCCGTGATTTTCTCCGAAACTGCGTAAATACGGATTAGGATACCTTAGAAAGACCCTCACGGAGGGCAAACCCCCCCCCCCTCCATCGGCCAGGATCCCTAGCGCAAATGATGGGCTGTATTTGAACAGGCAATTCCATAATCGCTGTGTTAGTTTGGTTTAGCTCATGGTAAAATATCCAAGTTTAAAAACAGGAAAATCACAGTCTGGATTCTAGAATTTATTTACTCCAGCATAAATTATTTGCCCGAAGAATTTCCTTATTTCTTTTCCTTTGAAAATACTTAGAATGTTCACTTCTGCGGATCTGCTGAAATACTGGACAATAAATCCCTAAAAACCCAAATAGTCTTCCCCGATGATATTCGAATGATTCCGTTGGGAGCTATTGGTATTTTGCGATCAGAACATCTTCATAGGTACTTGCTCAAGATCAAACTCGAGGAGTTCTTTAGGCAGAGATATAGACTTGAGGGTGCATGTGCAGTTTAGAAGTAAAAGAAGTTTCATTTTGAAAATTTGGACGAAAGTGCTGTAATAGTAAATCTTGAGAAGATTATTTCCGTATATAAGTTTTTTGTTACATTGTAAAAAAAAAAAATACAGGACACAAATCTTTTTGGATAATACGTTAGCATACTTATAGGCAGCGAAGCAGATAGAGAGCATTCGTAAACTAATATATCGATTGGCAAAATAAAATTCAAACGTAATTTTATCCTACTATATAGTCATGCTGTGTCTCGACTCACTGATTCTCTAAAATTTCCGGATAACAACTCTAAGATAAAACTTTTACCACCATTAATCCAAAAAGTTAAAAAGTTAACCACAAAAAGCTCTGTATCATATTGGGTTGGCAACAAAGTAATTGCGTTTTCTTGTATAAAATTCAAGCAAATAAGTTTTCAAAAAGTTTTTAATTACAGGTAAGCTGTGCCTGAACATACGATTCATATTTGTTACATTTTAAAGTAAGAATTTCACTGGCAGTATTTTTTTTCGTCCGTAAAAGATGGCCTCCCTCCCCCTTTTTTCGCTTCTATCCTCCTTAGAGCACAATATTAAAAATGTCCTGAAATTATTTTTAGGTATTCGTGACTGCTGTATTTTACAGAAAGAATTTCACGGATATCTCTATTTTTATTTGAGATCACGCGGGATATGTGAAAAGAACTTTTTGGCCCCTTACCCCCCCTAAGATTACGAATTTTCGGAAATGCGCTCTGATCTAGCACCTATGTTAAAAAACTCACGTACGTGCCAAATTTCGCATAATTAACTTCAGTAGTTTTGGCCAGGCGAAATATTGACATACGGAAAAACGCAATTACTTTGTTGCCAACCCAATATATACCGATTGTACGATCCGCTGCAATTTTTTCATAATTATGTATAAAAATATAGAAAACAATCTACTCTTCTTTGAAAATTCACCCTTTCTCTAATTTTTAAGAGATTTCATGCGATTTACCGCTCCATTTTATTATTGCATAGGTGACAATTACATCATAATCAAGGTTATCACTTATCAGGCTTTGAAGGGAAAATTGCGATTCCAATTAGTTTAAGAGTTTTTCTATATTGAATTATTCTTTTTATCATAAATAAAATATTTCGTCTGTATGAAACATTGATATATGAAGGGATGTTTCCAGCAAAACTAAACCTTTCGAATGCGAAATGTTTTCGCACGTTTTTAGACGAAAATACAATTCCAATTTCGGTGTAATAAAAACTGAATGTAAAATTATTTATTTTAAGTGACGAAGATTAAATATATTGAGTGTAGACATATTTTTTCTAGCGTTCGCTGTAATTCCCTTCGAAAATTTATCTTCTAGTACATAATATTTAAGTCAGAGAATTAAATTTGTTTTTGGATATTTTGAGAATGAAAACACATGTCCTTGTTTAAGGACAAAATGCTATCTTCCTATGAAAAAGGCGATGATATATACCATGTGCACTTTCTGTAAATGGGAAACAGATAGAGTTCAGAAAAAAAGTTTTTAGTTCCATAAAGGTAATATATATTTAGTTCCATCAAGGTAATATATGTATAAAGTGAGGGGTATATTTGTTTGATATTACTATTCAAGATGAAGGTTTGAAATTTCAGTTTAAACTTAGCAAGATTGGCTGGGTTCAGAAGTTTATTTCAAAATCACACAACAATATTGGAGAATAAGTTGCTTCCGTGAACTATTTTTGAATGATAAATCAAGAAACTGATATGCTTTCATAGTAATAGAATTGTTTTTTCACAGTAATATTTAATTTTATTTTGGAGATTGAGTTTTATTTCTGACAAAATTCACGATGGAGAGGTGAATTTTCAGGAATTAGAATTTTAGGAATAGGGAAAATTATTCTATATGTGACGTAATTTAACGACGGTTTCTTTTACCTGATATTTCCAAGCACAGTAATTGCGGAAAAGTTTTAAAAACGTTCAAATCGTTTTAAAAATGTAAAAATAGTGAAAATTGGAGTCCAGTTTGTCGAAAATATAGCCTCGTTCTCTAGTTTTTTGTTTCCATGTTAATTAATCCATTTGTTTACCTTTGGCAAGTGGGAATTGGGTAATGTGCACATAACCTAATTTAACTACAGATTAACGATGCGAGTCTGTTAAAGTTCAGAAACCTGTTTCATTTCTTACATCATTCAGTTAAGCTGCATGTTCTTCTACACACCTGAAGTGAAAAAAAGATCATTATTCGTACACTGACGATGCTTTTTGCTCTTAAACTAACATTCAAATTTGAGATATACGAAATTATTTTGAGAAATGGCCAATTATTTTGGTTACACTCCCTTTAATTGTACTAAATAGGCATTCATTATTGCGCCTTTGTTTTCAGCTTTCAGCCCACGAGCTAAATTAGTGCGAAGTAGAATTGCGCATTATATTTTAAATATCCATAACTGCACTAATCGAGAGTTTCAGAGAAAGTGCTGCATTTGCACAATGTAAACCTGACAATTTAAAGAAAATCATGGCGAGATAGATGTTTCACGATATGACCTTTTTGTTAGTAATTAGTGGCAAACTGTAATTCTTATGCAAATATATTTTTTGTGAAATCTATTTTTTTTTATATCTGAATACAGACAATTGCTCTTTTCTAACAATAATTAATATAATTTATCTGATAGTCTACTGAAATATTGTTAAGTCACTACTATTATGACATATCACATTTCGCTAATTTCCAGTTTTTTCATCCCCTCCCCCTTTCCAAAAAGAGTAAATAAAAACTGCATTCTCGTGAATACGCAGTTAAGAAAACATGTCTGAGATGCGATGAAATAAAGAATTCCACCAGGGATAACTCTTGTAACCAGATGCTTAGTAGTTTAAAGTCCACTGAGGAAATTGATAAAGGATCGCGCTATCCTCAAGGTGCATAACTTTAGATGCAATTTCCTGAAACTTTGAGAAATTATCATAATTGCTTTTAAAAACTTTTAGGAAGAAACCCAAAATACTTCTAAAATTTTCAAAGAAGCAAGGATTCGGTGTTCAGGTAAAATATATGTCAAAGATATTGTTAATGAAGCGTTAATTTCGCATGCCATGATTGCATCCTGGAATGAAATTTTTATTATAAAGTTTGCTTGACATACTTTAGACATAGCTAAGCATATTCAATTTATATTTTAATTCATTTCAAGATCGCATAAGTATGAAAAGTATTTCCATTTTTTATAATCCGTTTCAGAAAAAAAAACACGAAAACTTATTAATGGTTTCATAGGACTCGACGTAAATTAATGTATCTATCCTTTATGACAACTAGTCCTTTATTCCTGTTTTAAGTATTAGCCGAAACTCGTAATTTGGCCGAAGATAAATATTAACTGGTTTATTTTTTTGCGTACGATATCCATATTCTCAATTAAGAAAGAGCGAACAACTGTTATCTTATTGCCTGATTTTTGGTAGTTTATGTGGCTAACCTACGCTTATTTCATTAAAAAAAATTTAATATAGATATGAAATTTCTAAATGAAGTACAATAAACTGCAAAAGTAAACATTTTGTGATGTGATACTTACTAAAAAACCAACACATAAAGTCTTGATGGAATTCGAGTTTTCCCATATTGTCAATACTGTAAATCGGACAGTTGACCGATGTGACCCATGTTGAAAGACCAGATTTGCAAAATAGATATCTAAATCACCGCTCATGTTAAAACTGCTTAAACCAAAATAGCAATTCTTATTTGAACTGTGCATCGATGTTTAGGAGAAGATTATGTGCGAGTTGGGCAAGTGGTACCGGCGTGGTACCGGCAGGGGTACCGGCCAAGTGGTACAAGTGGTACCGGCAGGGGGTTGGAGACCAACCCCCTGCCCGCCGACCGGTACCAGTCCGTGCTACCGGGACCACCTGAATGCTACAGTCTCTCAGTTATGGAACCAAATGCTGGAACCCTTAATCATAAATCCACTTGTTGGTACGTTTTAGAATCTACATCTAGTTTGTAGATTTCAGATTACATTTACAGAAAAAAATGGGGTTTTGGCCCCAGACGCAAAATTTCTATATTTTAGCTTGTAAGACAGTTTCTAGAAGATTTTTTTAGGTTGTAAGATTTTAAGATAAAGTTTTAAAATATAGTTTGTAAGATTTAATCATACAGTTTTTTAAGTATAGTTTGTAAGATTTAATCATATATTTTTAAAATATACTTTGTAAGATTTAATCATACAGTTTTTAAATATGGTTTGTAAGATTTAATCATACAGTTTTTAAATATGGTTTGTAAGATTTAATCATACAGTTTTTAAATATGGCTTGTAAGATTTAATCATACAGTTTTTAAATATGGCTTGTAAGATTTAATTATAGAGTTTTTAAATATGGTTTGTAAGATTTAATCATGCAGTTTTTAAATTGTAACCTCTAAAGTTAGCGAGCTGCTCAAGGAACAGTAAATTTTTCCATTTTATTTACTGGGGTTTATCTCACTAGAGTTTCGACTTTGTCGGATATGTACTAATTTATACCTTTGTAATAGAAGAAATCTTGTAACTATTTTAAATTAGTTTATTGTCAATTAAACATTTTAAGATGATGAATTAAAATTGAGGTAACTTAAATCTCTATTGCTATTTACGACAATCTATCTGTGTGAAGAAGGGTTTTCTGTGCAGTGACTAAAACCAAAACAAAAAGCTGGGAATAAACTGGACATAAGCGGCATACTTTGGGTGTCTTTGTTTCCTATCACCCCCCCCCTCCCCCAAGATGGAACCGACTCGTTTCTATGAAAAAATTTCAGGGTTCTCGTTGATTTGGAGTTCTAGTTACTTGAAAGGTTAAATCGGTTTACATTCATTTTTTGTGTAACTGTATTTTATTTTGAGAGTTTTTTTAATACAATTAGATTGTTTTGATTTAATAATTTTAATTTAGCATAAAAACAATAAACGCCCACCCTGCCTCAGTATATCAAGGGGAACATTATCAAACGTTGGCAGGTCCGCGGCGATAAAATTGTTGGGGAGCACTGAGCTGGGCTACAAAAACCTGCTATTTAAAGTCGCGTATTTATTTTGAATGAGTTATCCTAAGTGTCCTGACTCCTTTAAACAGTTTGCAATTTTGGAGCACGTTTCAATGTTTGGGAAATTTTCGAAGCCTTATCGACAAAGGGCTTAACAAAGAAACTCATTTTTCATCTCACTTCACATTTTGATTACTTTGATGATTCTTACTTGTCAAATTTTTGAAGACAATATTTACTTGAAAGACAAATATTTTAAACAATTTTCTAGACAAAATATTTTAAACAAAATATTATAAATTTTCTAGACAAAATATTTTAAACAATTTTCAAGACCAAATATTTTAAATTTTCTAGACAAAATATTTTAGACTGTATTCTCATAACAGAAACGCGTCTTATAGGAAAGGCGCAAAATATGCAATCGTCTCTCTGTTTTACGGAATCTTGAATATGTCAGCATGTGAATAGGAAATATCATTTTCAGTCGTCGTAACCTTAGCCAATTATTTTCTGATCAATCAATCGCGATTATTTGATTCATAAAATAGCCGAGGATGGTAACGACAAACTTTTTCGTAGTTACTGAAGGCGACGAAAGATCGCCAAAAGAAAAAAAAAAAAAAAAAAAAACGGGCGGGGAAGAAACGTCAAGAAAAAACGTGAATACGGAAGTTCTGGATTTAGGATATGCACCTTTAGGAAAATGCACTCTAAAGAAGAAATCAGTCTATTACTAAGGAATCTCTAGAAAAAAAGACTTCCATGTATTTTCTTAGTATTATTGATAAGGAAACTCGAGTATAGTCAAGTGCACTTCTATTAATATGCTTGACTTTCCTTAGTAATAATACTAAGAAAATTCATGTAAGCATTGATTCCTAGAGATTTCTTAGTAATCGATCGATTTTTAAGTTAGAGTGTATTAATTTTTTGCATTGTACATTACAGATCTGCATTTTGTAATATACATTGTTTCAACAAATCTTGAACTCCTTTTTCTTTCTTTATTTTCATTTTTACTGTATTGTATACTGGCAACGTAAATCCCATTTCCTATCACTATTTGCCACCCCTATTAAATGCCTTGAAATCATCCTCTAAGGCAGATCATAACTGCACATTTATTCTTTGTAAAACTTCAGTTTAGTTAAAAACATATATAAACATAAATGAGAGGATAAATTTGTTGATAAAATTCCTTTAAGTTATTTTACTGAACTGTAAAAACGCCAGTATTTTGTACGCCAGTAACTTTGAATATGTAAAACACGTTGCACACCACTACGCGTGTTTGTTTAACGAGTTATTTAGAATTCCAGCCAAGTCCAAACAATTATTTTGCATAAAAGCTGTTTAAAAAAATATAGCGTTTTACTTTCTCTTTTATGATTTATTTCACATTTATAACACATAAAAAGTATTCACAGCCTGTTATCAGCTTAAAAACACAATTTAAAAGCAGTTCTTTCTTGCATAACAAATTTACACGTGACTTCGAAAATGACTATTTAAGCCGAGCAAATAAATATTTCTGAAGTGCATTTTATAAACATTTTTCCGCACACAAAAAAATGTCATAAGCATCTGTTTTCCAGGGACTTCGTGAAACCGCATTATTCTATGCAAACTCTAATAGAAAATATTTCTCTGTTTTATCTTTAGACTATGGGGTTTCAACTTCATCTTCTAAAATTACTTCCAGTTGCTTCCGCAATTTGTTTAACACATGTAAGCGAAAAGAATATAAAATTTATTTTCAGCTTACTTTCAACTAAAATATGTTTCAAATAAGTAAACTTTAGAAAAAAAGAAGATGCTTAAAAAAAATGGTAACATGATGGCAATAACAGTCTGCAAAAGCAAGAGCTCTCAATCTATTATGGTACACACACACACACACACACACACACACACACACATATATATATATATATATATATATCTTTGAGATCAATTTTGTTCATGTACATTTGATAAAAAGAAAAAAAGCATTAGCGAAGTCAGCAGCTATTATCTATAGCAGAACTAACGCTATTTTGTTCTTTCTGTAGAAATAAATTCCGTGCTGAAACTGAGAACAAAAGGGAGATGTAAAAAATGTTCGGCTGGTATGGGTGTTAGTTTATGCTTGCTTCAGGAAGAATAGTTTAAAACAAAATATGGTAGATAATATTTTATTAGAAACATTAAAGAGTGCATTTCAAAATAAGCATTTTTTCTCTTCATTTATAAAAAAGACTCTTAATAATAAATTTATTCCTTACATTGATTATCTTTCAATATTTTACTGTATTTAAATATGCATAATATAAATTACTAGTTTTTTAAACATTATATACTAATTAAACTTCAACCCCTAAGTAAACTAATGAGGAATGATGAATTTTTTTATAATATTCTTTTTAATTAGTCAATTCATTTATTAGTTGATAAATATTCAGCTTTTTAATTTGTTTCTAAAAGAAGCTTATAAGATTAAAAAAAAATTAAACTGCCTTTCTCTCTGTCTCTCATTATATATATGCATTTTATAAGTATATGTGTGTACAAACTCTATAATACATTATCGTTCTTTCACACATTAACTACATAATCTGCAGATTAACGGATTTGTTCCGCTTTAGTATGAAGAATCACAATAAAATTAGAGTTTTCCGCATTATACCCAGGTAAATTCTTGCACTTCGCAGGATTCGGGTAACGTCAAAATGACATTACCCGTATCGTTCAGAAATCGGGCAAAAAGTTTCACTACACTGGCTTATGGCTTAGCGAAGCTATGCTATAAAAGTATAGTGCATGTTCCAACTGTGAAAAACGATTCTATTCGAAAATATCAAAAATATACGTTCCAAAATCTTTAAGATAATATTCTTTTACCTTTTGAAATCCAAAGTTACCTCGGGCCGAGCTTGTCTATTCTAAAAATACTCATAATTCTAAAGACACATCACAAATTAAGAGATTCATTATAGCTATAATATTATAATTTTTACTCTACGAACAAAACATACATTTAGGAACAATCTCGAATCGAAAACAAAAAAATACATCTCCGTTTTTCTTTCGTTGCCATGTTCAATGAAGAAACACAAAACAAAAATTCTAAAATCATGGGCAATAGAAAAAGGAAAAGTTCGTTCGGTTAGTCATATGACGTCACGGTTTTCGACACCAACCGTTACTTCCTAGCTTAGGAAACACTTGATGAGTTGGGTTATGGATATTCGAAGTACACTATACACAATTCAAATGTACACTAATCATAGGCGTAGAGTTATATGGGCCCGTGGGGCTCGAGCCCTCCCAATAAATTGTGAATAGGGGCTGAGCCCACCCAATAATTTACCACTAAATACAGAAAACTAATTTATGCTAACATAAAAAAAAGTATTTCACGCCATTTACAAACGTTTAAAAAACGTTTTCTTTGCTTCTATTTTTAACTTATAACATGGTAGAAAGATACTAACATGGATACTTACCTTACATAGGTGTAGAATTCTATGAACCCATAGAGCTCGAGCGCCTCCAATAATTTACACTTACACATAGTAAGTCATAGCTGCCAACTACTACGGAATATAATTAACCACTTTTTGTAAACAGTATATTTTAAAATTATTTTTTTCAAAATAGTAACCAGCTCGAGCGCGCAGCACAAAAATTTTGCTATATTTTAAGCCGAAAAATCATGTAGAAAAAGTAGTTAATTCTATTCCGTACTAGTTGGCAGTTAAGAGTAAGTTATATGTACGTAAATCAGTGGCGTAGCCAGAAATTTTTTATGGGGAAGGGGGGGGGTACGACTTCTGCGACTCACATATATGTATACGGTACGGGTGTATGATAAGGGAGTGAGGCATATACATTTTGTATGGCAAAAAGTTCCTCATGGGGGATATAACCCCCCCCCTTGGCTACTCCACTGACGTGAATATATGTGGTTGTGGGGCCCGGCCCCCCCAATAATTTTGAAAACTTTACGCTTATGACACTAATAAAGTTCGTACGCAGTTAAAGGGAAAACAGTCATTAACTAATCAGTGCACATATCGAACAATTCGAGATTGTAACAAAAAATTTGCACTTTTCTCAAGACTTTTTTGTGTTATTGTCTTCAAGTGTTGTTCAAGGGCACAAAAACATAATCAATATTCGACCAATGTTACTCTTTCCAATCACTTCTGCTGTAAGTAATCTGCAAGATAAACTACGAGACAGATTCATGTGTTACGTTCGGAGGGAAATGGTTTGCGAGAGAAATGCAATTCTGGTGTTACAAAAACCATGAAAAACGCTGTTAACTTTGGCGCCAATTTGCGAGAGTTCTTCAGCCTTCGCAACTTTTTTAAGAGAGTCATGATTGGCGGCAAGAGAAACTGGCAATCAGGTGATCTGATTGGTCGGCACCTTCGAAATACTACAAAATCCTCGTTGCATCAATTCCGTAACATCTGAATTAAAAAAAGAAGAAGAAATTTTGCACGCTTCTTGCAAGCGTTTTCCTTCGCAAATGTTTCTTGCGTAAAGCCTAACATATGCTTTTGAGAGTACGGCCAATTACCTACATGAGGGATCTAGGCAGAGGGGAGGGGTGCCCTCCGTGAAGGCCTTTCTAAGGATCCTATCCCGTATTTACGTGACGTTTCGGAGAAAACCACAAAACTGCGAACGGCGAGGGTGACGGAAGTAGCCTGGGCCTGAACCATTCACCTCCCGTCTTCCAGTTAAAAGCGACATGCACTCAGACACTGGTCGGGCATGTGTAACGTAAAAATTGGGCTCCTAGTTATGTGAGACATGAAACAAATTTCTCAATATTAAATGATTGGCATTATTAATCTACAGATCAGTTCGGTAATATGTACGTTACGTAATTTCCGCTCTTAATCATTAATTTTCTTAACATGCAAGAAAAGAAAATCTGGAGTGACTCCACTGGTCTTTCTGAAAACTTGATCTTTACCAATCATTAAAATAAATTTGATTCAACTCGATCAGATTTAGTGTTCCGGTGCCTGTGGACTTAAAATGATTTCAGTGTATATGCAGCAATGTATAAGAATACTTCTTTATAGCCCTGCAAAAAAATGTAAGCCGTACGCTTACTAAAATTTAAGCAGTGTGTAAGGCAGTGACCTGTAATATACGTAACTAATGAAAGCCTAATTGAATGCACCATTTAGACAAAAGCTCGCTTTAAATTTGCATCTTAGGCCGTTGTGTATAAGGATTACTTTTTGCAACCCTGTCAACACACTATCTGCTCTACACACAAAAATAATATCAAACGAGTACTCCTCATCTTAAAAAAAACTGATAGAACCAGAAACCATAGCCAAAAATCTTACATGTTGCTGATCATGTTCTCGAAATGACATTTTTCTGTCTTCAAACAAGCAAGTCCACCTGTTGCCATTCACATAAAAGAAGAAATAGTAAAACTAATGAATAAGCAATGAACTAATGATTATTTAAATACGTATAATATTACCTTTCAATTTAATTTTATCAACCATCTAATAATATACGAAATATCTCTATTTGCCTGCTACGTGTGCTAATGTGTGTTAAGTAAAAATTCGAATGTTGTTACATTTTTTAGTAATGTACGAATTTATAATACGGTGTTTGGGAGCGAGTAAAATGAAGCGGGAAATACGTTCTCGAGACGTTACTACCGCCATTTCGTCCAAGTTTTCAAAATGAAGAGTTTTTAATTTAATTTCATTTTTTTTTCTTGTAGTTGGTACACGTGCTCTCAAGTCTATATCTCTGTCTGAAAAACTTCCCCTATTAGATCCTCAGCAACTACCTATGAAACTTTTCCAATCGTAAAGTACCAATCGCTCCCCGTGGAATCATTCGAAAATCATCTGGGAAGACTATTTGGGTTTTTAGCAATTTATATTCAGGTATTTCAGCAGATCTACACACTTTAAGTATTTTAAAAGTGATAGAGATAAGGGAATGGTTTGGACAGATAATTTATGCGGGAGTAAGTAAATTCTACAACCCAGACGAAGATTCCTTATTTTTAAAAGAAAAGGGTTTCGATAAACAAATAACTTATTCGGAAGTATAATTCTATAATCTCTTTTGTATTTTTGTTTGGATACTTAAAGTGAACTAAACAAAACTAGCACGTTACTTTGATAGAGCCGATAATTGACAAATAATGCGTTTTAGTCAAAAATAGTTTTAAAACATATTTTTTTTTCAATTAAGCTCTTCAATAACTTTCAAAAAGCGTTATATTTCATTAGGACAATCACAATCCGTTATTTTTGCTTTCCTCGATCAAACTAGAAAATAGTCAATCAAACTGCACTTAAATTCAACTTCAATTTATTTGACCTGTTTCCTTGAATCATTGCAAAAACGCAACGGCAGAGATTCGCCATATAAGCCTTGGCTTCTACATCCCACTTTAACCTTCGAATGTTCCGTTTTAGCTCACCACTGTTCAAGTATATAGATTATGGAAGTTTATTATTGGAAACAATAGGACTGATTCCAGTGTATATTTCAAACGATTCGATGCAAGGCCTGCTTATGACCAACAGGGGCCCGGGCATTTGTGAATTTGGGGGCCCCCATCTATGAAATTTGTTTTATTTTTTATAAAATTTTGATATAAAAAATAATATTTCAAAACAACATTTAAAATTGGGGACTTTTCGAGCAGGGGGAACTGGGCAAAGTCTCGATTTGCAGATGCGATAATAAAGCCCTGATTCGATGGAGAAAATTATTTATTTGTTACGTAGTGCAAAAACATATCACAAACAAACCTCCGATATATCTTAGGTTGAAAATGTGTTATTTAATTCATATCTTTTTTTTTCTTTTTTGCAAATTTTCAGTATAGGGTCTTCTACACATTAAAAGAGAACCGATGTATTAAAAGTTAAACGTAGAAAAAAAATACTTCCATTTATATATTTTCATATATATTTAAGTGAATTATTAAGTAAATACATAAATTTTCAGGGATTAATGACTGTCTTAGAAAACACTTGAAATTGACAGTTCCATGTAAAAGAGCAAATTCAGTTACTATCGGCATTCAAAAAGTGAGTTACATTCGTACTTCATATGTCAAAATGCAGTGTTAATATGACACACTATATCTCTGCGTAATCTTGATATTATTACGCAGAGATAATTCCGATAAGAGATGATTCCGATAAAAGTCGTTGCACGCATTTTATCGGAACACTGCAGTAATCATTAGATGTCTATATCATATAAAATTTCTCCATGATGTAGAAGCAACCTCAGAACAGCTGTCGGAACCAGAGCATGATAGAAAAATTTTTGTACCCAAATGTTATTTCAGCTTGCCGAATACTTGAAGTCCCAGGGTACAATATCTGGGCTGTACGGTGTATGCCGCGACATCACCCAACACAAAATTGAGCAAACCTAATGTTTTTGTTTATACAACTTAGCAATGATTGCCACTATCCGAATGAAATTGCTTTTGTTTTTATTTGTAATACATTTACTTATAGTCCAAATCTTATTAATTTGATTGCAAGTTTTTTGATTTTGATCCTAAATTTAAATAATTTTCATAATTTTCAGTCAAGATGCACTAAATTAAAATACATTAAACGAAAGTCAAAATATAAAATTTTTTTGATTATAAATTTATAATCAAAATTTTTCTTCCTCTCTCTTATTTATCCTCTCGCCGTTATAATAATATAGCAAATAAAACAAATGTGTTCCTGGAAAAACTTTTAGAATTAATCCTTTTTATCGTTTTGCCTTTATCTGCTTATTTCTTTAACCAGTTAAGTGAAATCTAGGATATCTGTAGGAAGTGAAGGGTAGTGTTTTGTGTAATCCCACTGCGACTTTTAGAACGTTCAAAATTTTGTATCAAAATACCGGATACATTTCTTGCACGGTAAGCCACAATCCGTAACTAAACAAATAGAGCCCGTACATCATCTAACATTATTTTTGGATTGAAACAAATCAATACACAATTTTGTTCGCAATAATAATCACTTAAATTATTTTCTAGCCAGTCCTGTACACTTATGAATGTGATTTGAAATACTCTTTTTTTTATGAAAGGGAATTTTTCTTTTAAAAAGTAATTAATTATGGTTGCGATATTGCGATTTTTCGTTCTCAGTTTGAAGTAATATTAATAATAATCACTTAAATTATTTTCTAGCCAATCCTGTACATTTATGAATGTGATTTGAAATACTCATTTTTTTATGAAAGGGAATTTTTCTTTTAAAAAGTAATTAATTGTAGTTGCGATATTGCGATTTTTCGTTCTCAGTTTGAAGTAATATTAATAATAATCACTTAAATTATTTTCTAGCCAGTCCTGTACATTTATGAATGTGATTTGAAATACTCTTTTTTTATGAAAGGGAATTTTTCTTTTAAAAAGTAATTAATTATAGTTGCGATATTGCGAGCAAAATGTATTGCGTGTAAACCTATAACACAACTCGTGTGTTTTAAAGTATAGTAATTACATGCATGCAAGACTATATCTGGTGTCTTTTCACAGTGGTTAAATTTAAAAGGGTGATACCTCATTGAAATATAAACGCACTTCCATTTCCCTGAAGATTAATGATAAAAACCTGTCATATATCTTATGAATACTCAAAATATATTCTTCAACGGCGGATGCTATGTTTCTAAAAAAAGTAATTTAAAATTTTGCAATTATACCCAACAATTCTCATATACATTTTAAATTTACCTTTTTTTACAATAAAAAATACTCCCACACGTTATTTTAACTTAAAAAAGAGGGGGGGAAAATCTCTCGAATGCTATTTATTCCTCTTTAACGCCAAAGGAATCTACAATCACCACACGCAATTGCATTACTAAAATAGCCAGAAAAGAACTGGAAAATTACAGCAAGCATGGAGTGGGGAATGCGGCAGGGTCTTTCCCTTTACTTTTCCCTTTTCCTTCCCCCTTTTGGAATTGGGATATACATCTTTTTTTCGCGGTTATGGAGGAAGGAAGCACTAAAGCATCTATTTTTTTTTTCAGATATATATTTTCTGCAGCCGCGATACATATAATTTCTTTTCTAATGTCTCTCTGGGGGTAATGATGGAGAAATGTTTTATTCTCAAGGTGTACACTTTTTTTAAATGGTGCTCTCTAGAACTTCGCAGAATTATCATAATTACTTTTAAAGTTTTCCCCAGAAAGGGGAGCAGTAGCGTTGTTGTCCCAATGTTTTGTGGTTTAGAAGCGGAGGGCATTACTTATTTAGGAGATGAATGTTCAGTGTTGCTCCGAATGGGATATATATTTTATCACACCATAATTACAGCTTGTTGGGAAATAGGGCAACAATTCATATTTTTTTCTAAAAGAAAGAGAAATATTTCGTCGTTTTTGCAGTCTCGAAATTAATATAAGAATGTTAACTGCTAGCCGTTTTATAAGTTTTGATTTAATTGCCATGTAATGAATTAAAATAGAGTATGTTAACTTATAAAAATGATAATTCGTTTACTCATATAGTAGACGCTCTCTTATTCGAACTCTTAAGGATCCTTAACATAGCCCGCTTAATAGAATATTGGTTAAATGAATATGCTGCTTAATGTCGCAAATTTTCAGTGTATCAAACCGTAATAATTAGTCAAGGTGATCCCGGATAATGAGATATCCCGCTTATTCGAATAAATTTTCGTGGCGATTTGCCTATTTCAGTAAGCGGGTTCAGTAATAATTCGTAAAATTGAGACGTGAAATTATTAGGTTGTAACGAAAGTTTCCCGCCACCACAAACATCGTCAGCACTTAGTTCGCGTTGGCCTATTTGCTCATATTTTGTCAAACGATTTTTGGCATTTGAAAGAAAGAGGCTTACTTTATAACACTGTGTTGTGAAATCTGTAAAAAATATAGTTATCATTAAGTATAAAGTGTCCCAAAGGCAACTATCACTCTAGAGGATTAGAACCATCATTTACTTCCACTTGTGTTGCAAAAAGTCAGCTACATAATATCAACAAATTATGAGCACAGCTTTAAGTACTATTGTTGTATCATGTGACACTGTGCAGGTTTGGTACCGAAAGTTCAAAAACATTTATCTAAGGAGTTAGAAGTTAGTTTTTCAGGCAGATATGGCGGAAAAATTTCGTTACAAGCTGATATTTATAGGACTGTATTTGGAGCCACTTACTAGTTCGCAAAATCGCAAGTTTTCTGTATAACCAGCGTCTACTGCGGATGTATATTAAAGTTGAATATCTTTTGTCGCTTATGGAGTTTAGCATATTGATTTTATTATGTAAATTAAAGTTATTGAGAAACGTTTTCTCATTATTTCATGATTGCATGTAAGACACGAATATCTTTATTTTAACCAATAAAATAATGGTTTACGTTGATAGATAGAATACCTTGTCCGGAAAGCTCTACCACATTTTATTTAATGTTATAGAATGCTGTATACAAACATTCTAAATATTTTTATTTTATAAACATTAGTTCGGAAAGTTTTTGCATGTGCTCATATAAAATTAAAAAGTAAAAAGGACAAAAAAAAAATGTACATTTTTTCTGAGATTCGGTTTTCTTTTCTAATTCTAAATTCCAAACTTTAGATATTTAAAGAGAATATTGTGTATGGTCATATATTATTTACTTTTCTGAAACAAGGAATATGTGTGGAAACTACGTCATTATTCTTACCGACAAAATTTGTTTTGGAAAATGAGAGTAAAACCTATTGATTTTAATAAATAATGTGTAAGTGTTCTTCGTATTATGTTACATTTTTTAATATACAAAAAAGCAGGAAAACAGCTTTCCTTAATATACACATCAGTAAAGTTAAGTAATATTTCTGAAAAAAATAGTGTGATTTTTGATGGTATAACAGCAAATGAATTTTTTAATAACTCTAAATAATTAGTTAGTGTATTCTAAACTCATTTATGAGATAATATATGTAAATTATTGCATGAATGTATTAATACTATTTTTATTTAAATACCATAAACTTTAAACTGCACTTTTGTGAGCCTGATTCAATCATTAAAATTAAATAAATGTGGCTGTTTCATTAACTTACTATTCTCTTTTTGCCTTTTTTCCTGCCTCCTGCGTCATGCGTCGTTTATTCTCTTCGTTTGCTTATTTATTTTTTCTTCTAAATGGCAACTTGCGTCTGTTCTTGTTCTGTTGCAGGGTTAAAACTTTTCAGTTCTAACCTTTCAACCTGTGCTAATAGTGGAACTTCTTTTGGCAACTGAAGAAAAGAGGACGTTTCGGAATATCCGAAACAATTGAATTTATAAGTTTTTTATGCGTTATTTGAAATTTTAAATTAAATTTAGTACTGTTAATTTTATGTTGGTGGCAATGGCTGCGTTGATCTTTGAGTCATTTATGAATCAAACACTTGACACATGTAAAGGATTTTAGAATCGTTGCTTTACGTTGTTTTGAATAAAGCAACGTAAAAATGGTTTTGCGTAAATTAAAATTTTAAATGTGTAAGATTTCGGATTACAAAAGAATATACAGGTAAATGTATATAGGCTGTAGGATGTTCTTCACCTGTTTAACGCTATTTCATATTTGTGTTTATGTTCCCACACCTCTCATTTCAGAATGGCCGTTTACATTTTTTTTCTAAATACTTGCTTCTCTTGATGAAATCGTATATGAGACGTTTACAAGAAATCATTATGAATAGCTTGTTCTATTCATACATTTTTAATATTTTACGGTATGATGTGTTTATTCGAAATTAGCAGCGAGCTGAAAGTCTTACTTAAAAAATCTTTTTTTATGTGTAAATGCTTGCAAGTGCGTTCTTCTAACAATAATTAATTGAATTCAACAGTTACAATAGTCAAATTGAAATTTCTACACACATTTCACTTTCATGATGTATCACATTCGCTAATTTCCAAATTTTTCAGTTATTTTTTTTTTACAAAAACTTGCATCCACGTAAAAAAAAACGCACTTAAGTAAAACGTCTTTGGGATGTGACGAAATGAAGAATTTCGCCGTGCATAACTCTTCTAACCTGATGCTTAATAGTTTAAAGTCCTATGAGGAAACTGATAAAGGATCGCGTTATTCCCAAGGTGGAATAACTTTAGACGCAATTTCCTGAAACTTTGCGAAATTATCATAATTGCTTTTAAAAACTTTCAGGAAGAAACCTGAAGTATTTCTAACATTTTCAAAGAAGCCAGGTTTCGGTGTAAAGTTTTATTTAGGTAAAATGTGTGTCAGAGATATTGTTAATGAAGCGTTAATTTCGCATGACTTGATTCCATCTTGGAATAAAATGTTTAGGGTAAAGATTACTTCACATACTTTAAACTTATACTTTAGGACGAGTTCATCATTATTTTAGTTCATTTCAAGCGTCTCATAATATATGAAAAATATTTACCTTCTACAAAATACTTTTCAGAAAAAACGAAAGCTTAATGATTTTATACGAGTAGCTAAGTTAAGTTTAAGCGTTAAGTTCTTCATTCCGATATCAATTATTATTCTAAATAATTAATTATCAGAAGAAAATTAAGAGGTTTTCTTTTCGCGTGTAACTGTCTTCCTAATTAAGTAAGGGCCTATTATGTTACCTTATTTATAAACATTTTTCCTGATTTTTGACAATTTTACTTTGCTGATCAATGTTTCTTTTTCCTCATGAAACATCAATGTTTTTAATGAATTCACGTTGGTTCTGTGTGTTGAATTCTGAACATTAATAGTCTCAGAACAAAAGTGGACAGGAATGCGATACACTGCAGAAATAAACATTTGCGAGATTATATCTTCTAAAAGAAAATAAACAGACACCTAAAGGTTGATCCGATTCAGTATTCCTGTATTACCAACAGCGTAAATCAGTTGGTAAATATAACGTGTGTTGGAACATCGCTTATACGAAATGGATAACTTAACCAGCAGAGTTCAATTCGCTCTCTTTTTTTTAAAGAAAACAGCAATTATTGTAGGAATTGTGTATCAATGCTTACAAAAAAAAACTATATATATGCATGAAGCATATTCCAAAAAGTTGCAATTTAAAACCGTGTACTTTGTTTATGGGGCTATTCTAAGTGTCGGGACTACTACAAAAATTTTCAACGCTGGCGCATGTTGCATGCGTTTGTAAAATTGGAACGATATAGGAACGATAAAGAATTTCATTTCCATTCTCTTTAATATTACGATAAGTTTAATAATAAGTGTTACTTGTCTCCTTGTAGGCAAAATATTTACTTGCAGAATAACTTAAATGTAGAATTAAGTACTAGTTTCTGACGTCCTTTATGAAAACAATTGAAAATATTTTTTTAAGAAAAGAGGTTGCATATGTAGCAGCATGCATTTCTAGTCTTTAGATGAGTTAATAAATTACTAAGCTGAATGAAATATAAAGCTTGACGTTTTCAATTTGTTCCAAAACTAGATTTTTTCCTGCAAGTAAAAGGCGAACATGACTTTTCGTACTGAGTGGGGGGCACCATTAATCGAATTCAGAGGTAGTTACCCTCCCAAGCGCTGACAAAGATCGGCGCAGCTTCACTTTCGGTGTTTTTATGGGAACCGAGTTTAATCCAGCTGGGCCACTGCTGGACAAACGCCCTAAACGTCAGTACCTCTATTTAATAAATATTTTCATGAAACTGAATTGCAACAGCTACTATTTTACAAAATCACAAGCCCTATATCTTAATTATAATAAACCTGATATATGCGAATTTAAGAATGAAACAGCCATGTATATATTTAGTCGACAAACTCAAATGTTTAATTAAAAGCAATCTAAGTCATCATTCATCGTTTTTGCTAATTGCAGAAAAATAAATCACTGTCACCCATAATCATTTATTGTTAAGTTCTTATTACATTAATTGCTAAATACATCTTAATTGCGTAAACGCTTTTATCCCAAAATCTGGACTGTCTCCAAGTTAGTGTTAAACAAATAAGATACATAAAGCCGTTGATGGGTGCCTTAGAATAATGTGTTCTTAGTTTATTCAGTGTAAATACGAAAATCCTTTATCATTCTGAGAAAAAGCCATATCATTAAGCATTTGTTTTTCTTCGTAAAAAAAAACCTTAATTTGTATTTTAGTATATACTAATTGAAGGCTGCATAGGGAGAATAAATTGAATTTGAAATAACCGTTTAAAACTAAGTCTTTTCTTACTCAAAATAGTTTATTTTTATTATTTGTTTCCTCGTAATTTAGGAATCAACATCTTCAAGAAATATAAACAAATGTTTTTAGTATTATTTCGCATTCGATAATTGGAGTTCAGAAAAAAAAGAAATACTTTAAAAACTATTGGTGTATTCGTGTATTTGCTTTTAAACTAAAATATAGATTATTCTCTTTTACATTTCAACTAAAATGAGTTCATGTAAATGCAAATAGTACAATGTTGAAATTTTGTACTTATAACTATTTTAACATTTAACTGTGCATCTCTTTTTTCATTGATACTAACTGAGTAATTTATTTACAGGATTACATAAAAAATCTTTAAATACATTATGGTCTATGGATACCTTCAACTCATTAAAAATTGTGATGAATCACTATTTCAGCTATGACCAAATTCTCGCTAACTATCTCAAGGTTGTCGGCTTTTGGCAAAATATCGCCTAATTAAGGGCCAAAAAACAAATCTTTTAAATTGAAACCAGCTTATGGTGATATCTCAAATATTTGGCTGTAAATCACTAAGTATTATTCCTGTATTTTATCTCTTTCAAACAAAATAAGTTTAGATGAAGTGCACCGAAAATATTTGATTTAATAGACGTACAAAGAAGACATGTGGTCCCCACATCAGATTTTTACAATGGGTTTTTATATTTATTATAAAATGTATACCACTTTTAGTGTATTCATACATTACCCTAGATTGAGAGAAACTTTGTAATATTTTTATTGATTAAAATTATACTATACCAATTGACTAAAAGTGATTAACGAAAAATGGATCAAATGTGCAAATAATCAATATAAATAACACAAAATCATACTTCATAATGCAACGCATATCTATTTTTTGAATGAAAATAATGATTGAAAAAAGTCACTCAAAATACTGGGTGTTAAACGATAAAGTAATTAAAAAACTTTGTAAAAAACACACATAAGAAGTAATAGGTAAGAGGATACGCACGTTTCGTTCAAAAATTGTTTTGAACTTCATCAGTCCAAGCCTTTCGTTGTAAAGAACACAGGGAACTGAAAAGAGATAAACAAGCAAGATGTTGCCACAAGGGGCAAAAAAAAGTCGAACAAAACCACGGAGAGGGGAGAAAAAAAAAACTTAAAATATGGGATGAAAAGGAAAGGAAAGAAGCACAAAAAATATAGAAATAATTTTCCGGAATACAGAAATAATAATTAATTTATTCCTTTTTTATTTCTGTATTTTTTGTGCTTCTTTCCTTTCCTTTTTATCCCATATTTTAAGTTTTTTTTTTCTCCCCTCTCCGTGGTTTTGTTAGACTTTTCTTTGCAACATCTTGCTTGTTTATCTCTTTTCAGTTCCCTGTGTTCTTTACGACGAAGGGCTTGGACTGAAGAAGTTCAAAACAATTTTTGAACGAAACGTGCGTATCCTCTTACCTATTACTTCTTATGTGTGTTTTTTACAAAGTTTTTAATTACTTGAAAATAATGATATTTATATGATTATTGTCTTAAAGAAATTTGTAATTGGCCTAAAGTTTTCGGAATTAATTTAAAATACCAACTTCTCTGTATTCAATTTAAGTATGTATGTTAAATACATACGAATAAAGATATATTTTTGAAAATTAGGAAAGAATTGACTAACTGTATTTTAATGTAGCAATAAATAATTGTAAATGACTAGCCATTACTTCTAACATTTCTAATCAACACACATAACTATAAAAATGTAAGTAAAATCTGACAGATGCAACGTGATAAACATTCTTCAATTAAAAATAGTAACGTAGAAACCTTTTAGAGTATTTAAAATAAAATTTTGCCCGTACACATATCCATATCAAAATTTTACTCATCTTTGATACATTTTAGTCCTTAAGTACATATCAATACCTATTGCAACTTATACTAAATGTCATCATTCTAATTTGCATTTTTAATAACGCAAAACATACTTTACTATTATAAATTTAAGATTTCAGTAGTTCGTATAATACCGAAAATGATATTTGATAATTTAAACTGAACAGTGTAACATTACAGAAATAGGGAAAATCAATCTTGACTTTAAATCAGAAAAATTTATGCGATCACATATATTACAAATTATGCATGCATGAACTTTCATTTGATATGGAACTGGAATTATTTCTACAATTATTTATAAAGATTGAAACTCGTTAACATTTGTAGCACACTGGCCGCATGTACTTGTCTGTTTAATTTAATTTGAGATGCAGAAATTTTATACATGCATTTTAATGAACATGTTCAAAATATAATTTAAACTATAATTCGGTCATATATAGCTCTCAGATGAGTTACTTTTGGCTAACCTTTACTTTTTGTCGTTTTACATTTGGTTTTATTGTTCTTTTTTTCTGTAAAAAAATTGTAATAAGAAAATAAATAAACCTTATACTAACAAGCAGCGAAATTTCAATAGTGTGACTACAGTTTCACTATTGAAAAAAATAGTTACACTACTAAAGTAGTAATCGTAGTTGTGTTTTTTTTTTTCATTCTAATGTCCGAATCAGCGGCCTACCTGGGGGGCTTGACCGTTGCGAGGACTAGAGATGTTGGTCATTTCATTATCGGGGCACCTAGTAGGTAGACCCACGTTGCCCCAATGAATGGTCTCCTAATTTTGAACCAATTTTACAGAAGAGAGACCTAGCACCTGAAATTGGCGCTAGGCCATGCCACAGAGGTATTGCTTAAACATGGAAACATTGGAGCCACGAACAGATTTCACGTTCACCAGCTCCCATTAGCGTGCACGGTCCCACAGCAGTCCAGCCGAGAGAAGAGTTCACCCTCCCTAGCAGTGACCAAGCCAGTGCTGTTTCCCTTTCCGTGTTCTTATGTGATCGATGCTTGGCGACTTGCCTACGACGTAACGATAGTTATGACTAAGGTCACCAGGTAAACGAGCTGACGCAAGATTTCATACTTATGTCCAAATTTTGGCATCTGTACCCTGCAGGGTTGCCTCACTGGCTTTATGTAAAGCCAAATTCATCAAACCAGGGTTGCCACATCGGCTTTCTTGAGGCCAAATTCATCGAATTTGATCCATAAAAATACTCAGATCTATAAAAATATTTACGTTGAATCCTTTTTTAATAAATACAAACATGTGCATAAAAAGTGTCACCGAAAGTTGAGGCATACGATGTTTTTATGAGTCGTCAGTTACTTAGTTTTAATTTCTTACAGTACATAAGATTACGTAATTTTATTTTAGTCTTTCAAAAATGCTAATGCATATTTTTTGTATATGTTTTAAAAAATAATGTATCTAATCAGAATGTTCTTATAACTAATTAACAATATTTTAAAATAGTCAAACATTCTTCACATTTTCTTCTATAATGTGAGATATTTAAAATAAAGGTTGAAATTATCTTTTTTACTCTATTTGCAGATCAATCTTGCCATTTAGTCGATAAATGAGGTAAATGAAACTTTAAACTAGGCGGATAGTCTTCGTATATGTAATTTAACCAACACGAATAAACCTATATGATATTTATATAAATACTTGGTTCGTGAAACTCTAATAAAAGCGCAATTATACTAAAGTCATTTCGTTCTAATGACTCTACGGAAATCTAATTACAGTCGTAGAATTAGATATTTATTATTACTGGATAATTATTACAGTTTTATTAAATCAAGTTCCTTTATGGAAGGCTCGTTGTAATTAGTAGATATACTTTGACAAATATTATCATACTGTATTTAACATATTTACACTATTCGCTTATATAAAGGGTGTCCCCAAAAAGTGGTAACTTGCTTTAATTCTTTATCTATTAAAAATACGTACGCAATGTTTATTGAAAATAATGTTTAAAGTAAGATAGGAAAACATTACGTTAACAACAAAAAGAAAATTCTCGTTAATTTTCAAAAAGTTAGACTTTTTTAATTTGTAACGATCCCTGTAAAAAAAAAAAAAAAAAAACCTCAATTAGTACAATGTGCCCCACACACAAACGAGGTGATGTACAAAAGTTTCAGCCCTTCATCGTAAAACGTCTCGGAGATATCTTTACACAAAAATGGTCAGTGATTGTGCATAAATTCGAATGTAAACTTTTATTGTAAAAGAGCAAAACATTGATTTTTTTTCATAACTTTTGTACGACCCCTGAGAGTCGATCACCCGACCTCATTTTTCCCTTAGAGGAGCAATGAAAAGTGGTTTAA
The DNA here is from genome assembly GCA_038373885.1 of Cheiracanthium punctorium. Taxonomy (NCBI): domain Eukaryota; kingdom Metazoa; phylum Arthropoda; class Arachnida; order Araneae; family Cheiracanthiidae; genus Cheiracanthium; species Cheiracanthium punctorium. Next base: position 269,200 of record JAWZYV010008848.1, on the reverse strand, counting down.
GTCAGCATATATTTATCTTCATATTTCTTGCACATTTTAAGATATAATTATCAAATTTTGTGCGTCGCCTGATTAGCACAATGGTAGCACAAGAAATGTTGGCCTGTCCAGACTGCAATGCTGGCCACCTGTTCAATCTTAATTAACGTAAACCGTTTGCTCCTACTAACATGTTTAGAAATACTAAGTATTTTTGTTATATTCAAATATTTAAACTTTTGTATGATTATTTCTATCTTTTCGATAGGTACCTAACCCTTCCTAGGGAGCTAATAAATGCAAAAATAAATGTAACGGAAGCATTCATGACAAACTTACGTAATTAACATAATTTTCCATTCGCGATAAAAGGAACTTTCTTTTATTAACTCCAGAGAATATCTTATCATAGCATTATATCATAAAGGTTAAACATTATTTAAAAATATGTACTTTATCATTTATAAGTCTTGTTGCAGTTTCTTTTTTTATACTTTTTTTTTCCGTGGCACAAAATCTTATAAAAGAAAATAGTCATTATAATGATTTTCTTACTATTGCAGCTCTTTAATATTTTTTCTCTCCTTGTTCTAGAAAAAAAAAATAATAATGATTAAAACCCCCTAGGGGAGTGCGGTGATTTGAAAATAATGACTCTGGAGTTTTATTGATTTTTCAGCAGTTTTACATCGAGTGATAACGAGTAATTAAGTAATAGTTTATTTCCCTTGTCCTGCATTGGATTATCGGGGACTTCAAAAGTACGATATAATTTTTTTAGAAGGAAAAAAAAGTTAAAACTTGTAACAAAGCAATCTAAGTTATTTTGAATAACAAAAATTAAATTCAGATTTAATTTGAGAGCTAAAAGCAATCGAAGTGCTGTATGGGGAATTTAATGTTTTATACTTTTGAAGCTTAACCCTTTAACGCGTGCTGTTCCCGCTCTTGGAACACCAAACTCTGACGTTTTGACTGTTGCCAGTCACGAAGAATATATTTGATTTCTATAAAAGTAGTTGCGGGTGACATAGCTCCACGAGAATCCTTTACTTTTTAGCACGCCATTTCCCGCAAAAAAAATGTCACGGTTATTTTTAACAGCACTGACATCTGCTGAAAAACGGAAGAATGCGAGAACAGCTGGATAGATTGCCCAGTGCTGAAAAAAGGGCAGCCGTTGCCATCGCTCGACTTAACTACCAGCAAGATGGCGGACGATCGAAACATTCATCGCGTGCCACAGATCTAAAGACCCTTTTTTGACGCAGCTGGCTGTGCCACACAGCCAGCTGTCGTAAAAAAAGGGTCTCTAGATCTGTGGATAGCGCATTGGGAAAGGGCGCCTGAAAGGGTTAACAAATATGTACAGAGTGATTATAATTAAACTACCCCTATAACCAGGCGTTTTTGAAAAGTTTAGTTACAAAAATGTCCACTAGGTGGCGCTTAGAATGGGGTAATCAGCTCAAAAAGTGACCGAATGTGGTTAATAAGTGCTCAAAAAGTATTGAATAAATGCTGAAAATGTTTCTGCATTTCGAATTAGCCATTTTCATTGTTACATTTATTGTTTTTTTATGCATAACGCCATCTAGTGGACATTTTTTGAACTTTCTTTTTTTATTTCGAAATTTCTTGAGAGCATCTCATGTATAGTGTACATAACAAGCCTTGTTACAATCCGTTCGCCCCATTTAGATGCGGAACCCTGTTTATAGGGGAAGTTTAATTATATCCACCCTTATCTGGAAACGTTTGAAATGTATTACTGACTGTATTGAATGAAATCTCGTAATGCTAATCAGAAATTTCATTGCAGGATTTCAGTACGAAAGGTTTTAAATGCATTTAGATATGCAGAAGATTACTTATTTATTACTTTCCGAACATGTACCATGTAAGGAGAGTATTGTAATCATGAAAAAATTCGACTTCGAGATTTTATTGTATTGACACGTTTTGAGGTTTTCTGAATTCATTGATGCTATTTTTACGAGATGTGTGTGTGTGTGTGTGTGTGTGTGTGTGTGTGTGAGAGAGAGAGAGAGAGAGAGAGAGAGAGAGTGTGTGTGTGTGTGTGTGTGAGTGAACACGATAGCTCCTAAACGGGCTCGTATTGGGTATATTTGTTACAAACCACCATCTTAAGACCAGTATTGATTTTGGTGTGTAGAGGACTTAGAGTTTTTCTACAGGGCTACGACGAAGATTTCTTTTACATTATGTCCTATAGGAGAAAATTCTTGAAAGTGCGCTAGCGTTTAAACGGTACGTTCAATGGAGCTCAAATTGGGTATATATGTCATAAACCACCATCGTAAGACCTGTATTGATTTTGATGTGTATAAGACTTATAGTTTTCCTACAGGGCTACGACAAAGATTTCTTGTACATTATGGCCATATGAGGGAGGAAATATCATTGAAAGTGCGCTAGGCGTTTAAACACGGCTGCATTGCGATTGAGCTTCAGTTTGGTATATATGTTTGAATTATTTATCGATTAAAATTTACTTAAATGCTTGGCCATGATCTTAATCGTAAGTGTTCGGAAAGTCGAGTGGAGTCACTCCAGAATTTTTTTTTACAAAGCTGAAATCTTAGAAAACTTCTTGTGGTTCAGATTGCTGTTTTTAGTGAGAAAAGTATGTAAAAAAAAAGGAAAAGCAAGTGCAAAAATAGACAAATGCCGTGTAAACGGTTTGTTATTCGTTGCCATGGACGATAACATTTAATATACATGTATAATACAGGTTGTCAAAAGAATTAAGCATCCTCTATACCTCTATGAATAGGGTTCTATGTCTAAAACAAGTTGGTTGGATTGTAGCAAAATTTGGTATATCTATGTACGTAAAATTAAACATTTGTGTAAAGATTACTTGGAATAAAAAACTTTGTTATTTCTATCCGTTTTAAGAACCAGACAACTCAGTACGCATAAAAAAAGGATGTCTGCCATTCTGTCATTCTATCCGTGACGCTGTTTTTTTATTTGCGCATCCCGTAAAAATGGCTAAAGCAAATAAAGTGAAATTTGGTGACTTGATAGGTACTCAAAGGTGTAATTAAATGACGTGGAGTATTAAGTAACTATTGGACATAGTGACGTTTAATATTTTTAAAATAAATAGTTTTTCGCGCCAGTCTGATATATATCCATATAACACACGAAATCAAAAACCTTTTAGAATTTCAAAATTAATTTCAAACTTCTTTAAGATTACTTAGGCTTAAGTAAACTAATTTTATTTCAAAGGAAAAAAGGAATTGTGAGTGACCTCAAAGCACCAGCAGGATATTAATGAACGGAAATTCTGGCCGCAGTCTCTTTTGCACCTCAAAATCATCACAATGTCTGGGGGTTTCAAGCTCGGATAACTGGATAAACCAATAAATGCAGATTGCATCGGTCTTGTGACAGGACCTCATGAAGGGTATGAAAACACATGCACGCATTGGAGCTCGATTCTTCGGGTGTCAGTGCATGCTGGGAAAATCCGTATCAAGATGACTCAAATAACATCATGTAATCGACTGCTGAGTCTTCCGTTAACCCTTTAACGCGCAGTGTTCCCACTCTGGGAGCACCAAACTTTCAAACGTTTTGACTGTTGCCAGTGACGAAGAATAGATTTGATTTCTATAAAAATAGTTGCGGTGACATAGCTTCACGAGAATCCTTTACTTTTTAGCACGTCATTTCCCGTAAAAAGATTATTTTTAACAGCACTGACATCTGCTGAAAAATGGAAGAATGCGAGAACAGCTGGATAGATTGCCCAATGCTGAAAACAGGGCAGTCGTTGCCATCGCTCGACTTAACTACCAGCAAGATGGTGGACGATCGAACGTTCAGATCGAAACGACAGCTGGCTGTGCCGCACAGCCAGCTGTCGTCAAAAAAGGGTCTCTAGATCTGTGGCACGCGATGAACGTTTCGATCGTCCGCCATCTTGCTGCCAGTTAAGTCGAGCGATGGCAACGGCTAAAATCAATACCGGTCCTGCGACGGTGGTTTATAACATATGTACCCAATTTGAGCTCAATCGAATGCCCCGTTCAGGAGCTATCGTGTTCACTCACATACACACAAACACACATACACACACACACACACACATACATACATACATACATCTCGTAAAAATAGCATAAGTGAATTCAGAAGACCGCAAAACATGTCTATACACCAAAATCTCGAATTCGAATTTTTTCATGATTACAATACTTTCCTTACTTGGTACATGTTCGGAAAGTAAAAAATGGGCTGTGTTTGGTTTGCTGTGGAGTAGTGGAAATGGAATGGTGTTGACTTTGATGCTGCTGGAGCAGGGGGTACATCGTTACGTCTCTCCGCCTAGATTAATTTGTTTGTTTTTTTTATCCTCTTTTGAGTAAGACGTAGTTGTGTCAAAGTGCATTATAATAAGTTCAAAAATCGAGCAGCCTATAAACTAGAAATTCTCCTGAAATTAAAAAATCCCCAAAGAAATGTTTTAAATAATTGTTAAAGGAGGCGTTTAGAGATAATTTCATGTTACATAGTCAATATTTTGAATATCACAAACGATTTTCGGAAGTACGGGAGGTTTGTGAAGAAGATGAACATTGTGGTCGGCCTGAACAGTGCATTGAAGGTAACACAACTTCTGTCTGTAGAAGAGGTGGAGGCGAAAACGGCAGACTAATGGCCTTATCACACTAAAGGGAAAATCCGAACAACTTCGCGCTGGACCAACTTTTCCAACGGACTTGAAGGCGTGGTTATCTTTAAGGATTGCAAAAGTAAACAAACTCTCTCCGACGCCAAATAGTCATCGCTTCGCTGATTTGGCGTGCAGGTTCTTATTTTACTTATCGTGCGTTGGTATATTTACATCGGATAGGCAGCAATTACGGCAGCATCGGATGGGCAGCAATCTCTAATTCCAAAGTCCACTTGAACGCCTCCATAATTTTATTTACACGTGATTCTGACATCGAGCCAAGCTGCCAAGCTTCGAACAAAGTCGCCATTGCTCGAAATTGCTTATGACGTAGCAGGAAGAAGTACTCTGATTGGCCGAAATTTCGTCCGACTCGGATTTTTTCCTCCGGAAAGGAAAAAGTTGGAGTTCGCGGTCGTCAAGGTAACGGCGGAAACCGTAACTTAATCGACCGGAAACTTGATTTGCAAGGAAAGTTGGTCGGATTTTTCTCAGTGTGATAGCCCTATAACTGAAGAAGGTGACACCTAATGAAACTGCTTTGAATAGCGGAAAATTCGTATGCAGCGATTTATTGATAGGGAAGGGGACTACACTAAAGAGTACTAAAAGATATTTGTATAATTTTTTCCAATAAAGTTAATTTTTATGACTAGACCGGTTATTTAATTGTCATAGTGGTATATTGCCAGTTTATTAAGTGTACAATTAAATTTTCAAGCGATAAATAGCATTGAAAAATTCACTCGATTTAATAGAAAGCTTACAAAACAAATTCAAACAATTTATACTGCTATTAATTAAATGCAAAAAAATACTTTATAAATATTATAATAATTATGCTGCATAAAAAGTTATTTTTTAATTTTTCTTCTGAAAGCACTTAAATTATGATAAATACTCCCCAGAGGCAATCGTGATTTAAATGTATTAAAACTCTGGTGGTGTATTGATTTTCAGATATTTTGTGTTAGCGATGAAAGGTAATTAATAACTCCAATATAGTATATGTGCTCAAACATATATTTGCATAAATGAATGGTTTTTTTATTAACTTGCATTGACAAGAAAGAATATGTTTCTATACATTTTAAAAGTAATAATTATTATTAAAGTTAGATAGAATTGATAGACATATTAAGAACAATTTTCAATCATATCTACTAATATAATATTGTTCTTTGTTTTTTTTTCAATCAGTCTTGACGTATATTTCAATTATTAATCTATGGATGCTTGTAAAGGTATAATACAAAAGAAATGAGAACTTAGCGTAAAAAACACACATAAAAAGATACTTATAACAAGATGCAATCGTTTCGACTGAAAATATATTCAGTCTTCATCAGTCAAAACCCTTCGTCTCTCTAAACAGTGGGAACTGAAAAAGGTAAACACAAATAAGCATGTTGCCACTTGAAAAAAAGAAAAAAGGGAGAAACCACGGAGATTAAAGGAAGGGGGGAGGAAAGGGGGTGGATTAAGAAAGAAAATAGAAAAGAAAAAGTATGCACAAACGAAAATACATAATTAAATAAATAATAGCAAAAAAGAACACACAAATGCACACATAATTCACAAAAACGAAAACAGAACAAACAAAAGAACGAAAAACAAAACACAAATGATAGTGTAACTAATTTCTTTAGGACATCACATTTTTTAAATATAATTATAATAAGATAATTATAATACGATAATAATAAACATAATGAAAGGCAGAAAAACACACGCAAAAAAGACAAACAACTAAGTTAAAAAAAAGAAAGAAAAATATTAATTAAAAAAAAAAGAAAAAATAAAACTATCAGTTCAAGAAAATGGGGGGAGTAGAAGAAGAAAGTAAATGGAACCTCACAACAACAGCTTCCTGGCAGAATGAATAAAAGAACCGGAAGAACCATCGTTCCCAAGACGTGCCAAGTGCTGGGTAATGGAAAAACCTTCCGAAAAATCAAGATGGAACAAAGACTGAGCAGTGCACAAGATCGTAGCTTTAGAAAACTGTAAACGATGATTAGAATCCCAACAATGTGAGGGAATAGAAGATTTGGAATGCTCGTGCTTAGAAACATATCTCTCATGCTTTTTGAGCCTAAATTAGAGAGCTCTTCTATGGTCTGACCAATATAGCCCAAATCACAAGATACACAAGGAGTATCACCCCAACGGTTCTCAGTAGGAATAGGATCTTTAAGGGAAGAAAATTTAAGTTTATTCACAGGTTTAAAAATGATTTTGAAACCGAAATTTTCGAGAATTTTAGAAAGTTTGTAGCATAAAGGTGAAAAGTAATGTAATACAATTAATTGATTATGAAATTACTAGTAGTAGAAGTATCATGCTTATTAAATTTAGAAAGAGCTTTATCAAGAATAGAGGGGCTAAAACCAGTTCATCCCCTCTATTATTTTTAGTGATAATTTACTAATTTCATATTTGAATTTGTTTTAATAAATGCTACCTGCATGCAAATCATATATGTATCATAATATTATATCAATACCTTAGCATCACGATGATAGTATACTGTATGATAACTAAAGTCATTTGCTACCTTTAAACTTCGGAATGGCTGTTTTGTATTCAGAAAAATGGAGTCTAAGTATAGTAAAGTAGCCATGTGCTACTGAATGAAACCGCCTGAAGCGCCACCTGGTGGAAAACTGCGGAGTTAGCATTCATATCTGGAAAACGGAAAGGTATACGGGAGCTAGAGATTTACGAAGTTCTAGAACATCCTAGATTTAGTACGAAAAGGCACCTTATGTATATTAATGTTAAGAATGGAACGGTTAAAAAGTCCATTTTTTTTGGTGATTTCCTACACTGTGACGTCACGAAACATCAAGTGAAGCAGGAATGATTATTTCGGGATTTCAATTGTGGTCCCATTGACTGGGGATATCACGAAATGATACTACTGCGGCAAATCGCGATATCGTGTTTTGCCCGAGAGTTAGTATTTTACCCCCCCCCCTCTAGGTTTAGCGAAAATTACTGCTGAGAATGACACAATATTTGCAGGAATCCTTAACGGTGTTATTCGAAAAAATCATGTGATTTTGGTACATAATTACAAATAAACTAATTATGCTAGGCACTTCAAAATTTTGAAACTCTCTCTTTACAAGCTGTATTACATACTACGAAGACAGGTCAATCTGTATCAGTTTCAAAACTTTTAGAAAAAAATCTTAAAAATCGGAAATTTTCGCAAAGCATGTCACTCTTCGAAAAATCTTGCAGCTCAGATCCATGTTTAAGAATTTTTTCTGAAAATTTCACAAAAGCCACAGCGTTTTCGCTTATCGCAGTGTGTAAAACAGCTTATGAAGAACACTCTGGAATTTTTTGGAGACCATGGTGCTGTTAGTTTATTTCAATTTGTGTACCAAGACTAAAAACAGAGTTCTTTTTTTTCGAAGAACAGCCTTAACGAGATCATGGAAGTACAATTAGTGGCGGAAAAAAAAAGTTCAAAAATCGCCACCAGGCGGCTACGTTTTAGAGCAAATGAAACAGGCAAACGATATTTATCAAGCGCAGAATAGATTGAAGAAACTGTGAAAATGTTTTGCATCTCGCACGTTGTGATAAATCGTCTTAGTTTTGAACTGTTCTTTTATTCCCATGTAAATCTCTTCCATGGTCTTCTGATTAAGGTTTATTTGAACGCAAATTGCCATTATCAAAAATATAAATTAATAAAACATAAAAGATACCTGATTTGCAAAAATATTTTTAAAGCTATGTAGAACTGTTCTAACAATTTAATTTTCAATACAAAAGAATGTACTAACATTTTTTACTAGCCTCTTATGCATCTTATAGCATAATGTTTAGTTTAAAAAATAGCAAATTCTATCATCCAGACAGGATTAGAAAGAAGTTTAAAAACTTAATGTGAGAAATATCTTAAGCCAAGGAGTTTATAAATAAACTTAAACCAGGCAACTTTCTTTTAATTAATTTTCAGCATGTTGGCCAGTAGCTTCTGTTGTATACCGCTCTGAATTAAAGAAATTTAGCTGTGGCCATCGTGTATCTAAGGAACGTTATTTTTAACTAAACATGCATTCTAGAAAAACATAAAGACAGAAAAATATTACTGCAAATTACTCATGTGAATTAAGTATGCAGGAAAACACTTCCAAAGTAAAATATTAATAGCACTTCCTCTTATCTGAAACAAATTGCACCCACTTTCACATTTGGTCATCTACTCATACAATGCCATTTATTCTATACTTAATCTAACGTCTCGAAACTAAATATAAAAGAAAATAGTGCTATGCATTGGAACCTCACACACACTTACCAGAAAATCCTCTCCTTTCCCATCCACAGGAATGCAATTATTTGTCTAAAAAGAAAAGATTTCTTTGACGCGACAAAAATGGTCCCTGGGAAGATTCTTTACTTTATTTTGCCGCCACGGGTTTTATTCTTCTTTCTTCCTTCTGCCTGTCATTGGTTTATTTTGTGTCCAGTTATGGTCTTCTCTCTTTTTATTCGTGTCTAGCTTGGATAGTGGGAATCGCTTCATTTTATTGAAGATCTTTTAACTAATGAAGGACGAATTTTTTTTTTTTCCGGAATTCTTCAGAACTATTTTTAACCCATTTGTGCCTGGATATTTTTGCGACTTTCTTCGATTTTTACTGATAACAGAAATAATAGATAAATTTCTGATGTCAACTTCTTGAACAAGGAATGATTTATTTTAAAGTCATTTGCATAAAAATCGAAATATCAACATCCTACTTGGTCATGTTAAAATATTGTGCGGAGTTGAGGCTCAATACTCATGAATAAAGGCTAGGAAAAATAAATAACGTTTTCGACTAATAGCGAAAATGCCGTCCCAAAAAAGGGACGCTAGGCATAAATGGGTTAAATTGTCCTATAGTTCTTTTGCAATACTTTTTATGCTTTTTCATTACAAGTTTTTTATTTTCATTATTTGCTATTTTCTTTATACAGTTTACTATATGAAGCTGCTCACAAACTGATAAGTAATGGACTGATGTTTGAAGTGGAAGTGTTTACTTGTGTGCAATTTTGAACACACTACAAGGAATTACAAGTCCGATTAAAAATTGTTCTTCATGAAATAACCTGTTTATTCACGATGGTTATAGGCTATATAACATCAAGCTTCGACTCATCTACTACAAGATGAGATAATGTACTGTGGCGACCCATTAGAGGCAGATCGTTCAAAAGAATTGTTTGTCTCGGATCACTCATTACTCGACTCATTCGTTCGAGCCAACGTGATCCAAATTATCTCAGACTCGAACAGTGTCTATTAATGATCTTCTTCGAGGGCAAGACTATTCTGCTTTCTAGGAGCCTCTATAATGAAATGGCCTTCGTAGTGGTCAGCCCTATAAATCGGTAGCTGTCACGGCCATTTGACAATGATAAAAAAAAGACCTTTATGGAACAGCTATTACGTTACTGAGCTATTGCATTTTTGCCCGGTGTTCAAAATCAACCGAGGACTGACTTGTACAGAATTTAGCGCCAGTCGGGGTTTTAAAGGGGAAATGAGTTTAAAAATACAGCGTTTATATTCAGACTAATGCGGTATTGATATACCGTGTGATCCAAAAGTCAGGACAAACTTTAAAAATTCATTTAAAAAAGAGCAAATAATGATAGAAAATTGCGGTTTGCACAAATAGGTTTAGGGTATGATGGTTTTGTTTAATGACAAGAAAGTTTGTAGTTCCAAATGTTACCGGTAGGTGAAGCTGACATGCACTATGGGAACCAAATTTCAAAATAAAAATAATCCGAAATATCTGTAATGCTTTCTATGCAAACTGCAATTTTGTATCATTATTTGTTCTTTTTTAATGAATTTTTGAACTTTTCACTAGCTTTTAATGCATCCTGGGTACACCAAATTTTAAAAATTCATTAAAAAAGAACAAATCATAATAAAAAATTGAAGTTTGCATAGGAAGCATTACAGAGATTTCGGATTTTTTTAAATTGGAAATTTGGTTCCCATTGTGCATGTCAGCGCCACCTACCGGTAACATTTGGAACTACAAAGTTTCTTGTCATTAAAAAAAAAAAAAAAAAAAAAAAAAAAAAAAAAAAAAAAACCTATCATACCCTAAACCTATTTATGCAAACCGCAATTTTCTATCATTATTTGCTCTTTTTTAATGAATTTTTAAAGTTTGTCCTGACTTTTGGATCACCCGGTATATGTCCATAGTCTACAATATGTCGACAAACCAATAAGTTGGCATAACGTTGCAATGCGCCAAGTTTGGTGCAAGCAGCACAATTTGGTAAAGCCTGCCAGCCAGCATGAGGCATAAGTATATGCGAGAAACCCATTGACAAATCTCCTTTTTACTTTCGGAACATGTACAATACAGGGCTGGGGAGTAGCGCGCTACTTGTAGCGAAACTACAGTAGCCGCTACTTTTTTTTGTAGTTTGTAGTGTAGCGCGCTACTTTTTTAAAAAAGTAGTGTAGCGTGTAGCGCGCTACAAAAAAACAGTAGTTTGTAGCGAATTTTGGAAGCTACTTTTGCCGTGTCATCATTTCCGGCGATTGATCCCGTGGTGCACTTTCTCTCTCTTCTGACTCCAAGCATAACTGAAACTGATGCTTGAAAGACACCCAATCTCTCCCCCGCCCCCCCCCTCATGCAGGGGACACACGCACACGAGGGGGGGGGTTGCTTTGCCTGAAGCGGAAGCCTGACATTGTGCATCTTTTTTCTTTTTATCGTTCTCAGTATTATTTGTAGAATCACCAATCTGCCATAAAGAGGACAAAAAAGGAAGGAAAGAGATGTCCAAAGTTGAACAGAGGTTATTTTGATGGGGCCTCGAGAGTCTCATTATCACACGGGCGTGAGGGCCCGTGAGCCCCTGAAAAATAAAGGCCTCGCAAATCTCTCCATTTAATGTATATTAAATTTATATATGCTGCAATAATAATTTTCATTAAGCTAAATTTCTTTTATCTATATCATAATTGTGTAACAATAAAAAGGCTTCGAGACGTATTTTCTGTTCTTCTTTCTAACACAATGATAATGGTTTCTAAGACTAGATCAATAAAATAGAAATTAAAGGCGTTATTGAAAATTTATGGCCATATGTACTTATCACAAAATATCCATTAGTTAGCATTTTTTTAAATATTATGATGAAGAAAAGAAAATTTTCTGGCAGGTGGAACTCAGCGCACACATACGCTAATAATACAAATGGATTAAAAAAAATATTAAAATCAATTTTAAATGCATAGTCTTGTTCTAAATGAGTATAAATACATGGGTAATTTTTAATTTAATTTTAGAATTATTTTGAAATGTTTCATTTTTATGCTGGGAAAATAGAAAACAATCACAAATAAGTTAAAATGTCTGTAATAGTATAGGGGCCCAAAACAACCTTTTTTTTGCCCCGGGGCCCCTTCTATGTCTGATCAGGGCCTGTATATTTTTGACTGCTATTGCGTGTTTGCAACATAAATCAACATAAAAATGAGTATTTTTTGCTTTCGAAAAGGAATTTTACATATCTGTAAATTGTATGCTTTTGTAACATCATTAATTTTCTTTGATGTTTTTTTTTTTTTATTGCACCCATAAATACAGTGTAGTGTCCACTTGCCAGGATGATTGCCAATCATTCAGTGTCCAGTATTCCGTGAACTTCCTTTTAGGCGATATCCTTTCAAATCTGACATGACATATAGTCAGTCCTCGCAATTAGCGACCCCTCCCCCATCCTCACACTCACCATCTACGGAAAACTACGAAGCGTGAGAAAAACTTACGGTTTTCTCACAGGAATTTTCTTGAAAGCATCGAGACCGCTTCTGGAAGAGTCACCGACATTTTTAATTTTCTCTTTGCCTCCTCCTTATGATCGATGCATTGAACAACAATTTTATTTATGCTTAGTTTTACTAAGTTTATTTATATTAAGGTTTGGTCATTTTTCGACGTTACAGTGCACTTTTTTGAGTTTGGGCACTCTTTATTATCCTTGTGTCGTGTTCAACTTCCACAAGAGTAATGACAGTTCTGCAGTATTGTAGCTTTTCAAACATTAATTAATTACGTGATTATGTTCTACAACTAGGAATGATTTTTGTCTCAAAGAAGTGTAAAAACTGATTAGTGCATTTTTCGTGCAACCTGAAACTGACAAAAAAAGAAAGTAAATATGTAGAAATTGTACACATTTTTTTTTTTTTTTTGGACGAGTTGAGAACCTTATCTTTTTTGAGTTTGTTGAAAAGGGACAAAAGGTATAAGCATATGCATCCAAGATATTATTTCAGGGGCTAAAAATATTGCTGACCTCGGTTACAGTGTTCTTCGTTTGTAGTGACAGTTTTCAGATCCGGTCTTAAGGTAGAGCGAACGGTGCGACCGCACCGGGCGCCATCTCTACCAAGGCTGTTCAGAATAATATAGCACTGTGGATGTCGGAAATGGTTTCATTTACCTGTTAATAATTGTTTAATAATAAATCTTTTAGTCAATGTACAGTAGTAATCAATCATGTTAATAGTGAATTTTAGTGAACTTTCTGTGAAAAAATAAATTATTAACAGGTACTCGAGGACGACTTATCAAACCCTACATTGTTACGTGATTCATAACCGTCTTATTTACCTTTACCACTCTTTAACTTTTTGCCAATGAGTTTCAGAGCACCATGCATATTTGACAGTCCGTATATTATTGAAGTTGAAAGCCTCATTTTAACCCCTGAAAGCTTTTATAGCTAAATGTGTGGCGTAGCTAGGTGCAAGAGCTGATCTAGGGTACGTGGAGCCTCCCTGCAAACGTAAAGAAGCCCCGTGTTATGCTCCAGATTAAGTTTTCCTTAGTTTTTTAGTTCGAATATGGCGCTCCGATGCCTTGCTTACCGTGTCGGGCCGTCCCTGGCTACGGGGGAGCAAGGAAGGTCAACTGTACCCGGGCGCAGCATCGGCCAAGAGGCGCTAAATGGTATATGAAAGCTACCTAGTTGCATTTTTAAAAAATAGGAGGGGGCGCAAAATCTTCAGTTGTTAGGTGGAAACGAGATTTAGTCATTTGCTGTGGGACAGAAAAACTGTTCTCTCAGCTTGTTTCCATCCCAGATTCAAACTATTCTGGATTGAGGAGGAGAGGAAGACCGAAGCCAAAAAAATGGATGGAGGAATACCTCCAGAATATGTTTCCGACAACTTCAGATATCAGTATCGAGGATCATGACTGGATGATGACTTTTCTGGTTTTTTTAATTTCTCTTTCGCATGCACTCGAAATAGTTACGAGGAAGAACTTAATAGGTTCTTGTCAGAGCCAATCAAACCCGTATCTTCGCTTTCGGCGTACACGTAAATGAAGCCTTCAAAAAACTAACACTGGCGTGCCGTCCAGTGCATCTGTACAAAGATTGTTTTCGATTGCATCGGACGTATTTTCTCCTCGACGATCATGTTTGGCGGATAACAATTTTGAGATCCAGCTCTTGTTAAAATTTAATAAACATGTTTTTGAATAAATTTATGTGGTTTTTATTTTATACTAGAGGCATGGCAGTCTTCCATGAATATGTTGAAATTCTGCTTTCTTTCGTTAAAATTTTAAAGTGTCTATTATATTTAAATTATTAGGTTTTTTGTGTAATAATTTTCAGAATTTAATACGAAAATACGAGAATTTCTATTAATAATTAATAGTTTGTAAAATCCTTAGACTTATCTCTCTCTTAGCCTTAAAATAACAATATAATTCTATAAAATTCTTTTATACCTAACACAAAGAAAAAGTTGTGTTGATGATAATGACTTTTAAAATTTCTTTAACATATATAGAGGATTTTTTTAATGCAATGTTTTAAATAGATATATCATGAATTTAATGAGTAATTGTTTTCATTATTTTATAATATGCATATCATATGTGATGTTTTCAATTAAAACAATTATACAATATTACATGGTTCACACGGGTCATTCGTCATAAATCACTAATTTGGTAAGTCATGAAAAAAGGCCTTTATACTCATTAATTTTGATTTGTGCTCAAGAAACTAGAATGTTTGTACAACATGAAAGGGGTCTCAAAACGGGCCTTTTTTTCCCGTTCAGACATCCATTTTATTATATTTTTAAAAACTTTTTTAGTTCTCATGATTTTTCTCGTGCTTTCAGAGCTCACTTTCCCAATTTATTTTTATCATAGAGGTATTAAAACTTAATTAGTTTCAGCAATACTTCAATAATTAGCAGTAGTTGCCAGTAGCGTATATATAGGCTAGGCTTCCATTTCGGGGGGAGGGGGACGATTCGGTATTTTAAACTTTATTGTTCTAAAGTTAAAAGAAATGTTTCAAAATAGCTCCTTTTTAATAATTGCTTTACATTTTCGGAGGGGGCCCGCCTCCCCCTGCTCAAATACTCGCCTGGTAGTTGTTTATTAGAGCAATAGTTTTTTCTAATTAAAGGCGAAAAGGTGCCCGGGGTCTTCCGTGCGTCCACCAAATCTGCGGCGCTCAACGCTACAAGGAAACCACCTTTCGTTCTTTGGACGCGAGAGATACCCGCTGAGGTCATTAATCACGCTGGACGCGAGTAGAAAACCAAGGCTTTAGATATCGATAGTTTTCTCTAATTAGGATATAAATATCCTTAAATATGAATGTAATGCAAATTGAATCTGTTAGCAAAATTTGTCTCCTAAAAGTAGCGAAAAAGTAGCGAAGTAGCGACTACATTTCAAAAGTAGTGTAGCTAACTACATTTGTCAAAAAGTAGTTGTAGTTGTAGTTAACTACATTTTTCGAAAAGTAGCGGTAGTTGTAGCGCGCTACAAAAAAAAAGTAGTTTTTCCCACCACTGGTACAATATAAGGAAAGTTTTGTAATCATGAAAAAATTCGACTTCGAGATTTTGGTGTTTTTACACGTTTTGAGGTCTTCTGAATCCATTTTTGCTATTTTTACGAGATTTATGTATGTATGTGTGTGTGTGTGTGTGTGTGTGTTCGCGTGTTTGTGTGTATGTGAGTGAACACGATAGCTCCTAAACGGGGCATCCGGTTGAGCTCAAATTGGATATATATATGTTATGAACCCCCATCGCAAGACCGGTATTGATTTTGGTGTGTATAGGACTTATAGTTTTTCTACAGGGCTGCGACAAAGATTTCTTTTACATTATGGTATATGGGGAAAAATTCTTGAAAGTACGCTAGCATTTAAACGGCGCATTCGATTGCGCTTCAATTTGGCATATATGTTTGAATTATTCATCGATTAAAATTTATTTAAACGCTTGGTAATGATCTTAATCGTAAGTGTTCGGAAAGTCGAGTGGAGTCACTCCAGATATTTTATGTTTGCAATCTTAATTCTTCACGCCAGTGTACTATTATGAACTAGAAAATACCGAATAACACGCCAAAGGTGATATTCTAAATGCATCTACAAAGCTCCCTTAAGGTACATGCCATGTACTTAATAACAGGGCGTACACGTCCAGAACACATCGGTGCTTTATATCGGTGTGTTGACAAGATTAAAATCTTTTCCCTCCCGCCATTCGAAAACTTTTTGAAAAGCGGTGAGACGTATAATGTAATTAGCGACAAATTGGAACAGAAGTGTTGCTGCAGGTGTTCGAAAGCCACTAATTATAACAAATGAGAGACGATATACGGCCACGCGTGATTAATATGCCGAATGCCGGCGTGTTCAGAAGATTAGCATTGCCCTGGTTTTAGATGTTATCTTCCACAGTGCGTTGTTGTAAAATGGATTTTACCAATAATTACGCGTAGAAGAACGAATGGTAATAATTATTTTTATCAACGCGAAACACAGCGTTTAATTGCGTCGAAATGAAAATTGCGTTCCTAACAGTAATGGCTATTTTAACGGAAAATCATGGGTATTATTCATTTTTAGTGGCCATACATTATGTTGTATTAGCTTATCACTTTCATCATTCATTACTGGAGCAAATATTAGTACATTTGAAATGTTTTAAAATGTAATTATCACCTTTTCACGATATGAAACACTGTTACAAATAATATGAAAATTCGGGATACTTTCAGCCTTAATTTTCAGGGAAAAGACTGTTTTCCCGAAGAATTGGTAATTTTCCATTGAAAGAAGAAAAATGATTTTTAACTTTCAGGAATTTCAGGTGAAAGTGGTAAATTTCCGTGTTTGTTTTATTTTGTAAATAGTTTGAAAAATGAATTTTCGTTAGACATTTGAAAGGGGAAAAAATATTGACTCCAAACGTGCTCTTATGAGTAATTAGATATTAAACTACAATTAATTATTTTTTTAATAAAGAATTTCCTTTTTCATAACCAATGGTATTTCGAATCACATTCATAAGTGTTGGAACAGCGAGGAAGTAATTTCTGGTTGTTTTCATTATTATTATTATTATTATTTCAAATAAGTAACGGAAAATCAGTAAAGGTATAATTTTTAAATTATTTTTAGCAGCCAATGTATTTCATTTTTCATTTTGAATGTTTGTCAGAATTTCTATAAAGAAATCTAAACCGAGAAGTCAGGTAGCTAAAGAATAAATGTCTTTACTACTTACATGCATTTGTGAAAATTGAAATTACTTTCTTTCCAATCCAATAAATTGACTATGTTAATAATAACTGCACAATACTTTGCCACGAATTTCAAAATCACCTTTACCACCATCGCCCCAAGTCCTACTCTGAGACTGAAACACCTTGTACTTCAACCTTTGTCCGACACGGAGCAAGTCGATTACCGCCTGGTGGATAAGAGCATTTATCTGTCACTCCGTAGGTTGAGGGTTCGATTCTAGGGATGCCAGAGCATGTTATGTTATACTGCAGCTGTTTACTAAAACGAAAAGATACAGTCAAGAAAACGTGAAAATAATAAACAGAACGGACATTTGCTGCCAGTCGTTTTTCCGTTAATTGACAGATTTTTTTAAACTAGTGATGAAAATTAATTAAGGATATTTATGTGAAGATTTTTTTTCTGTATATTGTATGCATTGTAGCCATGGGCGCCCATGATTGCTTGTAGGGTTTTCCTCCAGAAAGAAACTAGTGCCGAACTACATCTACGTTATACCCACACCCATGCCTCTAGGATGACCTCAATCACCCTAGGTCCCATATTTCAGTATTTTTTATGGAATGTTCACATAATACATCAAACTCCATTAAACTTTGGCTGTCATGAAATGCTTTAATTTTTATGAATTCATATTTTTTAGTATTAATTTATTTCTTTTCGCTGTTTCTTGTTAGGTTTTGTGATATCATGAGTATTGTCATTTAGTTAATTTTAATTTTTCATAATCTATTATATTTATTCGTACAGTGAGTATTATTGGGATACTAGACTGTTTTAAAATCATTTTGCAACTCTACTATGAAGAATTCAAATGTCTGTGACATGTTTATAAGTGTAACGCTCTGTTTAATGAAAGTACACTGCATATAAGAAAGGGGCTAACCAAGCTGGTGATGCTTCACTTTCCGTGTTCGTTTGTAAACGGACCGTATAGTGAGTAGGCTAGTGCGGAACATAAAGGAAGATTCATTACTGTAACCCCATGTTAGAAAAAGAACTGTAATCTGTTGTGCAGATTGATTTCACTTGATTCGAGATTCTGTCTTTAGTATCAAGAATATATACTAATAAATTATTTGAAAAAGTAATTCCCATGGGTATAAAGAAAGAAAATACAAATTTCTTTCCGTATGTAATTAAAATAAAAAAAAGACGAATATAATGTTTTGTTTGTGCCGAAGCGCATTTGATTATGTAAAGTACTTAAAACATACTCTACCCATCGAATATAAATCAAGTGAATAACATTTAAATATGTGTTTATTTAAATGTATGAGTAATAAAGAATAATAGTTCTTCTAAGAGGTAATTTGAAATGTTTATTTGCAGGCTGAATTAACTCCGACGAATGATGCACGGGAAATTTTATGCATCTAGAAAAAATAATTTTTTTAAAGAAAATAGAAAATAGAGAAAAACTTAAAAGCATTTGTTGAGAAATACATTTATTTTTAACCGTTAGAAAAAATAATTTGAATTTCAAATAAAAACTTATTCGGAATCAACGATTAAAAATGGTTTCATAAAAAGCTCCTGGGAAATGCGTTTTCTAAAAACTGAATTTCAACAGAATCCATGAAATACATATCTTTAAATGGGGGAAAAAAAGTTCGTTTGAAATTTAATGTACGGCAAAAAGAAAATTAATTACCACAGCTCAAGTTAGTGAATAAACGGTATGCAAGGTAAGATTTATCATAAACTTAACGCATACAAAATATACGAATCAACCTGCTTTCTTTAAATAACTCTGGAAAGAATTTAATTTTCGTATTTAAATCCCCTGAAAATTGTTTTTTAAAACTGAAATTGCAAAAACGTAAATTATATGAGTCCAATATTTTTCTAAGCGCCTAGTTTGTCATATTAAATTACTTTAAGTCAATCAAATGATGTAATTACACTTGATGAAATTTTTTTGTGAAAATTTGTATTGTATATTGAACTAAAAATTTTTTATCACGATAAAATTTTCAGTCGAAAATGTTAGAATACAAAAATTTTAAGATTTTCCGTCTAAAAGCATGATTTCATTATTATCATTATTGTTTTTATTGATTTTTTTGATAGTTTTTTTTCATAGAATTCTCTTTCGAAGCCTATTTTCGAAGAAATGTAATACCGAAATCCCAAATTTATCCGTTTTGTTTAAAGCATTAAAATATTTCTTTCGTACAAATAAGCTGCAGAAAATTTTAGAACAAGGTTTAGTTCAACTCCAAAATAAATTGCTGATAAAATAAGCATCTCTGTTGCTTATTTTATCAGCAATTTCTTCATCTAATAGCTTAATAATTTGTTAATCGAATCAAATCGAATGTCATGAAATCGTGAACAAGAGACCATTTAACTAATATTTAGCGGACTTCTATTTGAGTAACTGATACAACTTTAGTTATTCTCAGTGACACTCTGAACAGTTTATTTATTCATTTATATTTATAATGAAAAAATTTCAGCCCTCTTAGTAGATCATACATTGTTCATATTCACTATTCATAAACAGTTTCAAAGAAGCGTTAATTTTAGCAATTTAACTAAAAAATAACTATAGTCAATAAAAACTGAGTTTTTGCATAAAAAATCTCCTGCTCTCTGAAAAAAATAAAGCATAAAATAGAAGTTATTTTTCGTTCTAAATTAAATGTATGCTTGAAATGCTTAATAATTTCATCTAAATTTTATTCTTGTACTTGATTTCATTATATTGTATATATAAGAAAAGTCTATCCAAATTTTGCTATAAACCAGTTTATGTGTGTCCTATTATAAAAATTATATTTACGATTATTATATTTACGATTTCATTATTATATATAATAAAATCGATGTAGGCTAGTAGGTATGATTTGAACTCGATGTAGGCTAGAATATTTTAAATAATAACCTAATATGAAACTCAACTGTACTTCAAAAATTTGAATACTTTGTAGATTTTAAACTGACAATAAAGTAACCAAAAGACACATTTCCTGTTGATAATTTGTCATTATAAGTAGAATATTTAATTAAACTGTGTAAACATGGGCTTTTCTACTTCCCTAAAGATGAACGTTTTTCTAGTTGATATGCTAGTACAGAAATATCGAAAACGCCTATAAAAATGTTTTAGAATTTCATTCTGAAATAAAAATATGCTAAAAAAGTTTAAAAAATTCAGCATTTTTATTTCATTAGATATAACTGTAATGCGATTATATTTTCCTGTCTAACGAATTAATTGCAACAAAAATGGCAATTGCATTTAGTGATCAGATGCACTGTCTGGCTGCGTTTAGCGTGGAAAATTGGCAAGCTGCCAGTAAAAGTGAATACAAATGAGCCGGTCGAGGAGGGGGGAAAAGCGAAACGAGTGAATGCGCGTCTTTCGTCTTATTCACTGAATCCTTATTCTTAGTTCTTTGATTTGATAATATCCATCTGCATTTTGGGGTTGTATTTGTAAGCATAGTATTCCTAAAGAGTAAAATGGCTGAAACATCTAGGATTAAATCGTTTCGAAGTAATTCGGCAAGCGCACATCTGACTGACACCCCCAACAGCTAATGGGCATCCCCGTTTCCTCCTCTAAACCGGATGTTTCCGTTTTTATCTAATCGGTAGTCAAACGCTACGTGTGTACTGAAACTTATTCCATAAAAATTAGGAAATATTCTACTGTATTATAAAAAAACAGGTTAAAACAAAAAAGATTCAATTAAGTAATCTTAAATATTTATGCGTTTATGCTAAAAATCGGAAAGAAAAACGTCTCCATATGCCATTTAGCTTTTCAAAGGCAAAATTAAAACAGAGTGGTCCCTCTAGTACCATCTATCATTTTAAAACTGTACTGAGCAAATACTAATTAGAGGATATATTTACTTATTTAAAAGCAACTTTAATGACTAGTAAATTGTCCCATAACCTAAAAAGGATAATTGCCTTTTAAGTGATGTATTATAAATTCCATTAAAAAACGCAATAGATCACACACATTCAAAATTGATGCCTTGTTGTACTTCAGGGATTAAATATTGATGATGCTACCGTTGCATACTTAAAATAATATCGGAGACTTACTTAGTTTAACACTGTTTATTTGTGAAGAAATCGAGATAATTAGTAAATTTTGTTAGTAATGAATAATAATACTTAAAATTTGTTGTAATTTAATGTAATTTAATTTGTAATTGTCTACTACCATTCATTCCTATTTTTTTTTGAAAAATATCTGAAACATTTTTATTACGAAGATAAACATTGAAAGAACGATTAACAATACAAACAGGGTTTTTCCAAATAAGAGAGACAGGAGGGATAGTTGATACACAGTTCAGGATCTCATAGAGACGGGCATAGAAAATACGGTTAAGGATCACATAGAGGGCGGAAATATCTATGAAGGAACAGTATTTTTAATTACTTCGACTTTCAAAGTAGCGTATTACACTTTTTCGCTCATGTTCAGTTGAGTTAACTGATTATCTACCCGAATTGTGTGCTTAATATATTCTTTCGTCCGTTTCTTTATGTTAGTAGTAAGTGAATGTCGGTTGTGCTTCTTTCGCTTTCCTAGCTCTTAAGAAACATCTGTTTCTTATGCAAAGCATTTACACTTAATTAATACGCATCTATATTTAACGGTCTTCCCACACGCGTACAGTACTTTATTTCTTTCATTACCAAATATGGATTCACATCAGCTAAAATCTCGCCGGACTATTTTTTTATCGCACGGGTTTACTGTAATTTGGCTAGTTTTATTTCAATAGTTGGGTGCCCTGCTCATTGTTATCCCGTCATCTCTCTATTGACTAAGAATATCATGCGGTCTTTCGGCGTCATTTATAATGAAGGTACTTACTAGCTCTCGTTTGCGCGTTCCTTAAAATGCTAACTTTCGCCAGTCTCTGGTTCAATTTGACTTTTTCTCTTTAGACCAGTGACTCGTCTTCTGACCATCCTTGACAACCGTCTCCAAGCCACCAGTATTCTGTAACTATGCATCGTTTAAGACTTAAAAAAGCAAAGTGTATTCTTCTCACTCTTGGTGTCTGCATAACTGTGTCGCAAAGTGATTTTCTCCTGGATTATTGTTCAACATAACAACTGTCTGCTATTACACAATGACTTTGAAAATTAAACCTTCGAAGTATTTAAAATCACATCACCCTATTCGCTAAAATTCTGCTTCATACCATTTTCATGTACATTCATAGGCGTAGAGTTATATGGGCCCGTGGGGCTCGAGCCCCCCCAATAAATTGTGAATAGGGGCTGAGCCCACCCAATAATTTATCACTAAATACAGAAAACTAATTTATACTAACATTAAAAAAAAAGTTTTTCACGCCATTTACAAACGTTCAAAAAAACTTTTACTTGTACTTTTAAAAATTTTCTTCTTTTGATTTTAATCATGATTTAGTATTCATAGTGACGCCACGTAATACACAATGTTACTAAAAGCTACCCTCGCCAGGCTCTGGTTAATTAAAATCAGATTATGCAATGTAAAGTATGAAATGAAGAAAAGTTCAGATGTGTCTAAAATGCACTATCTCATCGAAAATGTTATTTTTTCCACGTTTGGATTTTTTACTTTGCTTCTATTTTTAACTTATAACATGGTAGAAAAATACTAACATGGATACTTACTTTACATAGGTGTAAATTCTATGGACCCATAGAGCTCGAGTGCCTCCAATAATTTACACTTATGTATAGTAAATCATAGCTGCCAACTACTACAGAATAGAATTAACCACTTTTTGTAAACAGTATGTTTTTTTGAGTAAGTTATATGTACGTGAATCAGTGGCGTAGCCAGATATTTATCATGGGGGGGGGGATTACAACTTCTGCAACTGACATATATGTATACGGGTGTATGATAAGGGAGTGAAGAATATACATTTTGTATGGCAAAAAATTCCTCATGGGGGTATGACACCCCCTAAACAACCTCCCCCTTGGCTACGCCACTGACGTGAATATATGTGATTGTGGGGCCCGCCCCCCCCAATAATTTTGAAAACTTTACGCTTATGTGTACATTTGATAATCTTTTCGGAAGTAGTGTTATGCAATAGGGATCTTTCTAATCATGGTTCGCCGAAAACTGATGAATTTTTTACTTAAAGCACCTGACTGAAATGGATAGATTACACTTCCATTTCTTTACATTAATGAAATTCTCTCAGAAAAGCCCGTTGCTTATGAAATTCAGTTATGAAGTTACACGAATCCTTTTCATAATTGCTCCAAAATGATTATATACAGGTGCCGGATGAATACATTTTCGAACACACCATGCTACGTCATTCTAAACCGTCTTTGTATATCTTGTTAATCGTCTTTTTATATCCCTCCCTCTCCTAGAAACTGGTCTTTCCATTTTGGAACCACCCCGTAAATTTTATTAAACATTATAACGACTTTTGAAAAACCTTATTCGCCAAACTCAATTTCTGTATTGGCGTCTTTTTTATAAGTCACTCCACGTCTATTTTTACTGCTTAAGTAGCAATTTTTATCATAAAGGAGGAATAGGTAACGCGAGCGTCCAAGTGTGTTTTGCAGGGAAATTTGAAGCTAAGATAACAGTGTCACAGGGAAAGAAAATTAGCAGATTTGGCTGTTTATCGCCGCCTTTTTCGTGACGAGCATTTTTCTCCCTCAAGAGAGCAAAACGAGATACGAAGGGAATAATGAAATAATTTTTTCAGCCATAAGTCATGTGACTTATATGTTTGTTTCAGGTCAGGGTTACACCTATTCCTCCTCTATGATTTTTATCGCTGGCCATCACCAGACCGTCCTTTTTAATGTGTTCATTTTAAATAATATTTTTAAATAAATGATTTTGAAGTATCTTACGTAGTCATTTATCGCAACTAAAGTCTTTAACTTAACGTACCTGTGATTATACTTCAACCATTGAGTTATATATAGCAATGCTAACTAGTTTAAAAAATAGTTTAATTTAAGTAAATTCTTCAGCACACCTGTGATGAATCAGTTTATTAACATATTAAGTTTAAAATGTTTTCATTTCATAATGTTTTGATCAAAATAAGTAATAAAAGCAGTTTGAGTGTATTTACAAATTTTAATTTGAAATAAATTTTCTTCTCATTATTCAATACTACAATATATATGATTTTCATACGGGTTTGATTGTTGATATTTCATCAAATTGATAAATCTTGTACATATGTATGAAATGCTGTTTTGCAATTTTGTAATAATACAACCCCCCACCCCCCAAAAAAATGGCACATCACAAATCTTTGTAAAATTAATTTCATGATATTTTTCAAACGTGATTTTAAATATGTATTAAATATGATAACAAATATGTAACGGACGACGCTCCCCTAAAAAAAAAAATCTTGCAATTTAAATTACCAAGCTACTTATTTAGAAATAAGTTTTATTTCTTTAAATATAGCAAAGGAACTACAATTTAATCAGAAATATTTCTAATTTTAAATGCAAATTAACTATGCAAATTATTATAGGCTTTATTTTGTTCATTAGTCTACTACTAGAATATATCTTTTTTTCCCATTTGAAGCTCACATTTCAGTGATTGTTATTTATTTTAAACTTTAAACGAGCTCATGCAAATGAGCTTTTTAAATCATTTATTCCAAAAATTCATTTAATCTATGTTGCGTATCATGAATGCATGTTATTATGTGGATTTAGCTTGGTACAAAAAGGAGACTTTTCAATGAAAATGAGCTAATTGCAATGCATAAAACCAATTAAAATATTTAAACCTTTCTGTGCATATGCAAATAGTTCTAATGTCCCAGACTTACAACGTATTTAGATATACTTAAAGGTTAATTCCCTTTTACATTATTTTGCAATATCGTAGGATTATTGAACTTTGCTTTGTACTTTGTATCTATAGAAAATTCTTAGTTATCATTTTTACGAAAAAAAAAACAACTCATTCCTATCTGTGCTGTAAAGATCGATTTTATTGGAAGGATTAAACCGCATTGTGTCCCAGAGTTCAAAAGCTTCATCAATGCTACATAAATTCTACGGATTTAAGTCTTAAAAAGATTTTATTGAATAACACTTAGCCTTTAATTGTTAATGAATGAAATCTTTTCATTATTCCTATTCCAAGCCTTACACTCAAAATCAATAGCGACGATGACGTCACTTTGCGTCACAGTTTTAAACATTTTTGTTTACGCTCGATACATTTGCAGTTGTTACTTTAAAATATTACATCGGTCTTCTCGGTTAGAGAGCTTCATCTTAGGTAACAGCTAAAGGAATGAAAAATAATGTGTTTATCACCTCTTTATGTGTTTTACATTTCTTTTAATAAAACACAAACCTTAATTTTTTTAATCATGTAAATTTGGAAAAGTTTTAAGAGGGAATAAACTATTTACGGTGCATGAAATAGTTTAGAATGTGCCTTCCCAAACAATTCTGAGCACTTTCCCAAACAGTAAATAAGTAAGAACTGATTCAAAAAAAATCTTAAACATACAATTATACGCTATATGCATATTATTACCCATAGCATACATGCATATGCAAAATTATGGGAAATGTGTCCCATAAATTTTGAATTTGATTTTTCTTTTTAATACTGTTTCCCTTGAAGTTTCACAAGGTGTTCAGATTTTTCATTTGCATCAGCGGGAAAAAAAAGAATAATTAATAAAAATTTTTAGAATAACAGAAATATGAAAAAATTTTTGACTATCTGATTGTATTTATTTTAAAAACTGTTCCATAGCCATATCATGTTTTATTTCTTTAAGGAACAGCTTTAAGCTAAAATAAGTAAAATTTCATGTATAATAAATGCGTTGTTTTAACATCTATAAAAATTAATATAAAAATAAAAAGTAGCACGGAAATACAAAAATACTAGAGGAGTTTTCTTTTCAACCTCCGGTGGATTACAAGAAAAAAACAAAAAAGAAAATAGGAAAGGATAATTAAAAGGGAAAAAATAAATTATTAAGTTCATGTAAAATTTTCCATTATTCTTTACGCTCGCCTTATTACTTCTCAACCTAATGGTCATAAAGATTTAGGTATTTTTCATGCTATTGGTTAGCCTTTTGGAAAAGAAATAAATAAAAATCACTCTGTTCAAACGATAACGAATAATATACCAATAAGAAGCTTGAAAAAACGCTCGGATCCATGTTATAACCCCTTCGTTAAAACGAATATGTCAGATGGCGTAAAATAAATTTAAACTAGATATATGTTTACTACGTGTGTCTACGTTTACCAGAATCATTACAGCTAGAACTATTTTCCAGAATTATTATAGATCGTATCAAATGTCGGCTAAAAATTCCATTTGTAATAAAGCCCAATAAGTAAAACTACCTCACACACTGTTGAAATATTTATAAAATAATACGTTTTGACCATTTAATTTTGAAAGTTTTAAACATTCTTGTTTGAACAATTTAAATCAAATACAGAATTTTAATATAGATTTTTTTTTTAATTCCAAAGTCAATAATATTAAAATATACTAAAAATACTAGATAATATAAAATTTTATTACAATATTACATAAAAAGCAAAGGAACATCCCTTAAAGTTTAACCTATTTTTGTGTATACAAATTTTATCGATTCGTGAAAAATTGCAAATTCTTGCCTTAAGTCAACAGTTCAAGTTAATCTTGGGATATCGCCAACATAATGCCTCTTATCTACTCAGTACTATAGTTCTGGAGCTTCATAATAAGGATTTACGGAGTAGAATTTGAAATAGGTACCTTGGACAGATGTACCCTTATAAAGGCAATTAGTTCACCGTAGTTAAAGAGCAGATCCTGTAGTCTGCGTTATATTGATGCATCATTCTGCTTCGTACATCACTGTTCTCGTATAATCAATAGAGGAACAGGATTAATCTTAGATGCGGTATATAGTAACCGTGTTCTATGTTTCACCAAAGTAGCTCTTCCAAATGAATAAAGTATTTTTTCAGATAGAATACTGATCGTTGATGATAGTATCCATCCCGTTAAATCGTTATTTGTTATCGTGATGTATGCACTCTGCAGGGCGTCCCATAATGTTTAGAACAAACTTTAGGGGGAGGTAGGGCACATTATAAGGAATTAGAATTACATGGAAATGAGGTATCGAAAACGCCGTTTTCGCTTACCGGTTAATAAACACTTTAAGGAAAATAGTTCTCCCGCAGAGGCCTGGGCGCTAAACTCCGTTCCTGTTAGAACACGGCAAGTGAAGCAGCATCCGGCTTGGCCAGTGCTTGGGAGGGTCAAATTCCTCTCGGCTCGACTACTGTGGGACCGTGTTCGCTAATGGGATCTGCTGCACGTAAACTAAGTCGTGGCTCCAATGTTCTCCAAGTTGTTAAGCGATACCTCTGGGACAGCCGATTTCAAGGGGTTGTTCCCTTCTCTGGAATCGGTTGAAAATTAGGAGACCACAGGCTAAATCGTACTTTCTCCCACTGGGGCCCTAAAAATGGTAGGCGCACCCCCCTCAACCCATCGCCTCCCTAATTAGGGTAGAGGAGGATCTGTCACCGCTGTTGCGGTTGTCAGGGAGCATCAGAAATAACAAACAACATAAAACTGTTGAAGTATACGTTTAATGTCTTAAACAATGGACTTGTCCCCGAAAACTTCATCAATAAATGAAATAGAATTTTTAAACTAATCTCTTCAGTCACGTGTTTTCTGTGAAAGATTCAATACTTTTTGACAAACAATGGCCGAAAAGTTCACTATTCTTTTAGCACGTGTTCCAAAGTGATTATTAACAATGTACGCATAGAGGGCATTCCCGATCCCACATTGCTATGTGATTCTGAATCCTTGATAGTGTGCACCGCCTGCCCTTAAAGTGCATCACAATCATTAAGGGACATCCTCTAGACCAAATTACAACCACTGTTCCGTTTCCACCAGATCCCATTCTCGTAATACAGCCGAGCCCGCTTAAAGGAATAGCCAATTTTCCCAAGAAAAGCTTTTCTAATAAGCGGAATATTGCTGTATCCGGGATCACAGTGATAAATTGCACTTACATTAAGTGGTGTATTCTTTTAACCAATCCTAACCAATTTTTCCATTAATCCTCTGAAGCGCAAGCATTTTCACATCTATACAAAACAATTTTTCATAGAGCCCAACTCTGAAAATGTACACCAGATGCCGTTTCTCGAGATAACTACCAGCAACTTCGCGGTCGATCGAATCGTCTATCGCTTGCTACAGAGCTAAAGCTCCTTTTTTGACACAGCCGGCTGATTTGTCAACATTGCCAACTATGTCAAGATAAACGTTTTTTTTGGCTCTGTACCACACGATGGGTGATTCGATCGACTGCTATGTTCCTGGTAGTTAACTCGAAGAGTACCAACGGGTGTACTTTTTCGGCTTTGAGACCATTCACCCATATTTTTGCGACTACCAGTTGAAAGCCTTGGAAAGATGTGGTTTCCCACAGCAACAAGCGCATGTTAACCCTTTAACCCCAGTGTCCCCGCTCTGCAAACACCAAACTCTGACGTTTTGACTGTTGCCAGTCACGAAGAATAGATTTGATTTCTATAAAAATAGTTGCGGGTGACATAGCTCCACGGGAATCCTTTACTTTTTAGCACGTCATTTCCCGTCAAAAAATGGTCACGATTCTTTTTAACAGCACTGACATCTGCTGAAAAATGGAAGAATGCGATAAATGCTGGATAGATTGCCCAATGCTGAGAAAAAGGGCAGCCGTTGCCATCGCTCGACTTAACTACCAGCAAGATGGCGGACGATCGAAACGTTCATCGCGTGCCACAGATCTAGAGACCTGTTTTTTACGACAGCCAGCCGTCAAAAAAGGGTCTCTAGATCTGTGGTACGCGATGAACGTTTCGATCGTCCGCCATCTTGCTGGTAGTTAAGTCGAGCGACGGCAACGGCTGCCCTTTTTTCAGCATTGGGAAAGGTTTGCGCCTCAAAGGGTTAAAGGGTTAAACGGGTTCGACTGTATAAATATTCTCAGACATGATATTAGAGTATTTTACTAATGTCACTAATTATATCAATCCAACCAACACTCTCCAATCCATGCTATATTTACAAGTACTTGACGTCAACGTAATAGAACGAAAGAAGAGGTACACTCGCTCAACATTTTCCAAATGAAAATTTCTCCTTAATCGAGATCTCTTTCCCATTAAAAGCACTAATCGCGAATGTCGGACCGTTACTTCAATTAATTAAATTAAACACATTTACTTTATTGCCTGCATGTAAATCGGCTGATTTGGAATTAATGTCTTTTAAAAAGGGTGACTGTGAAAAGGTATAGCGTTCGCTGCTGAAAAGGGAGGAGAGGGCTTTAGCGTTTTCTCAGTTTTGTCACACACCGGGATTCAAATGTTAACGCCCGTGTAAAATGTAATCATTGCATTAGGTAAGATTCGAGTGTTAAATCGCGTATCCATTAAAAGAGTGACGCATTTTAATTACGAATTAGCTCGTGTTAGAAAATTATGTTCCACTCAATTATTATTAAATTCGTAAATTAAACTTCTCAAAAGGAAAACTTCATTTTCGTTAAGTATTGCCATCGGGATAAATTTAATACGTATAGACTGTGACCGTCCCTGGATTTAGTCTGAGAAGCTACTGCTTGGCGTATATAAAACGTATACAATCTGACCGGCTTAACGGAATATCCCGCTTATTTTAATAAATTTTCAATGTACCAGACCGTAATAATTATTCAGTGTTATTCTAGATAATCCAATATTCCGCTTATTAGAATAAATTTTCAATATACCAAACCGTAATAATTATTGAGTGTTATTCCAAATAATGGAATATCCCGCTTATTAGACTAAATTTTCAACATGCCAAACCGTAATAATTATTCAGTGTTATTCTAGATAATCGAATGTTCCGCTTATTAGAAAATTTTTGTGGCAGATTATTTAGAGTCTTTAAAGCAGTTTCAACTGTATTTGTGTGCATGTACGTACATACATACATGCATGTACCAGACATTTTAACAAGTCGTGATTTCCGTTTTGACAAGTTTGGACGTGCATATGCACGTGAATATATATGCGCATATGCATGTGAAGCACACTTCAGGGATTGTGTCTCGAATATCGCAAAAACTAACAGGCGTAGAATGTTAAAATTGTGTGCTGTAGACCCCCCTATAACACGGTAGATACGTTCCGTGTTGTATACGAGTGGGTACAAGCTCCGCCTGGAGTGTAAACCACGCTGTTCAACCGCTGCAAACCTTCGCTGCAATTCGAGCAATTTATTTCACATTTCACTTAAATACTGCTTACTTGATACAACATAAGCACCAGAGAAAGCAACATAAGCACCTCTAAATTAAATCGGCTTTAAATTCGTAGATTTATTTTAATGAAACGTATAATTTCTCAAATTGAAATGGAATAAAATAAATCATGCAAAAGTTCTTTCAGAACAATTAGAAACAAGCAGACGATATACGGGTGTCTTTTAATGTGTTATAGGGGACCCGATCTCAAATTTTTTGACCGTGTTCTAGGGATCCGTGTTGTAATAGGGGGGGGGGGAGGGCTACTGTTCTTAGGAATCTTGTAGCATCTAGTTGCGCACTTTACTATTTTAATTGCAATCGACATGCTCGTTTTTTTTATTTTAAGATTTATCCAAAACATTTTTAATATATTAAAGTCTAAAGAAATCGTTGTTTACGCCATGCCCAAAATCTCGCCATTTGCCTATTTTTGTCGGAATATCGACAAAAGCCAAAATTAATTTTCCAAACCTGAGCATAACGTTGGCGATATCTCCTGTATTTGGTGCGTAAATTCAGGAAGCTTACTGAAGCATCGAATGACACTTTCAAATGGTATCAGTTTGAACAAAGAGAATCAAAAATGAGCATATAATTTTAAAAAACGTAACAAGAAATTCATGTAGTGATTTTGTGGTTATACCCAGGGCGGGCAGCTAGGGTCAGGGTCAACTTGCTTCCTCACCGAGACAGCAAAGATTCTCTCTCCGAAGAAAAAAGGAGATAACACATTTACATTTTGGATTTTTACTAGGTCCCCAGCCTAATGAGACATCTGTTGATAATTCATTCGACGATTTGGGATTCGACGATTTGGACCGTTCCCGATTTTGTCTTTGTTTCGTGTTGACTTGTCAGAGTCGACTTGACCCGATAGATGGCAATAACTTGCAAAAGCAGATGCTTGGTTTTCTGCACTATGCAACTAGCTTTATATAATCTAAAGTCTAACTCCTTGCGTAACACGTTGACATTAGCATTACAGACACGCAGTTTATAATATTTTTGTTGCTTACATTACCCAACTACAATTTTCATGCATAGTGTAACGTTTTCACGTATGTTTTATGCCACCAAAGCGCAATTATTACGCAATGTGGAGAGAAATACTTGAAAGTACAGTAGCTACTAAACAGTGCATTCGATTGAGCTCAAGTTTGGTATATATTATACAGACTGCCGCCGTACAACCGTTATTTATTTTGGTGTGTATAGGTTTTATAGTTGTTCTACTGGGCAATATAGAAAAAATTTTTCATAGGGTTCATGGTCTGTGGAGAAAAATATTTGTAAGTTCCATACAGTGCCGGGGAGGGGGGATAAAATGGTGACAGTTGCAAAGGTTTACAACTTTCGATGATTCATCCCCAAGTTTGGAGCAAAAAAATCCTCAAAACTGAACCAAGCTTTGTAATGTCTTCCAAATTTGGCTAGAAACTGTCAAACCGGGCAGTTTATTACAGAGATGAAATATAATTTGAATATCACTAGCGAAGATTGTAAAATAGTTTAGTAACAATTTTAATATAGATTCCAATTCGGAAGAAATGATTTGTGGAGCAGGGTAAACTAATACGGTACACCCATGGATTATGATACACTTTTCAAACAGTATTTATAAAGATGAAGTAGAGATAGAATATGCCTGACGAAGATTATTAAACACTTTTGGTAAACGATTTTAATGTAGATTTCAATTCTGAAAAAAGATTTTGTAGAACAAGAAATACAAAAAATCCATGAGTGTGCAGAACACTGATGGATTGATTGCGATGCACATTCCAAACAGTACATATAATGGTGAAGTATAGTTAGAATATGTTTGGCGGAGATTGTAAAATAGTTTTAGTAGGTGATTTTAATATGGATTTCGATTACACACACACACAAAGAAAACTTTTGTGAAGCAAGAAAGAAAAATATCGCACATTCATGAATAATGATACTTTTTCTTTTAATAGAATAAGGAAGAAACATAATGACGACGCATAGATATGATATGCTTTTGATGTATAGCACTTTAGTGCGTATTTATTATATGAAATTGCTTCAGATTTTATTTATTAATTACCCTGTATTTTAGCACATTTTTGAAAAATTAGTTCAGCATTTTAAAAGTAAAAATTATTAACAAAAATATTCGTAAAACATTCTGTATTATGAATATATATGTAATGTATAAAAAGGTAATTTGGGTTTTACTAGTTTGGGTATTGGTCAAGCGGCTACTTTCACTGTAAGTTTTACTTTCCTGTCATACTTGCCACGCGCGCTCTGGAGCTATGTTTTATTTATTTTGTTATTTGTCAAACATCAGGCCGTCGATTCTGAGTTCTTTAGATGTACACGTGTCCCCACGCCCTTGTAGCCCCGGATGCGGGTCATGTTGGTAAATGTGTGTGGTTCGATCAGAGATAAGAGAGAGGCGGAGTTATGTCTTCGAAAACCACGTGGTGTGGTAAGCGTAAATACTCCCGCACATCCAAAATCGTCGGACTTCTGCCACTGGAACTGCTTAATGAGTCCACGCTGATTCTTGTACCCGTCTCCCCTCCCCTCTTCTCATTCTAAATTGTAACTTAAATGTAATGTTCAATAAACCATATTACCTGCCTTAATTCTGAAACTTTACTTGAAATATCTGACGTCTCATGCATACATATATTTATTTTATCTTTACGCTTTATGTGTTTAAATTAGATAAAACTAGGAGATCCACCCATTAATCACTCATGGCAACTGATTGAATTTCTGAATGAAGCAATCTAAAACAATGCCTTTCCTTTGCATGGCTTACAACACTGTTTTATACAAAAGCACATTAATGTATAAATAATACATATAGAAGAACTACCGTAATTATACTTAGAAAAAAAAATTACTATTTTATGATTACATTTACGACTTTTACTTCCTTTTTGACAATCCATGCAACAGATTTCTTGAAACATTGAAAAGTACAAATAAACGGAATTCAGCTAAGCTGAATGAACTCTTTTCGCACCATCAGATTGAATCTATTGAACTGCTGGTGAAATGCAAAGGAGCGCTGCTTCTCAATTAATCAATTTAAGCACACTTACTTTATTACAAGCGCGGAAAATCGACCCGTTTGGGGGGGAATAATGTGTTTTGAAAAGGTTAAAACTGGAAGCAGCTCGGATTGAATGCTGGTGGAATGTCTAATCAACCGGGACCTTTTTAAAAAGCTATTTGCATGGAAATGTCATTAGTTTAATCACAGGAGATGCGAATAGTATATGTTAATGCCAGAAATTTTCAAACGCTTTATTTAGTTCAGTCGAATAAAAGAGATTGTACAGAAATTCTGACAATACAGGGTCTCCCAAAAAGGTGGTAATACGCTTTAATTCTTTAGCGATAAGTGGACAGTGAAAACCCAAATTTATTCAAAATAAGGCAGGAAAAAAAGACTACATTAAGAAAAAAAAATCCTATAGTTCATTTTCAAAATGTTACTTTTTTAAAATTTATGCACACACAAAAAAAATTCCGATTTGTAAAATCTGCGTCATGCACTTAAGAGGTGATGTACAAAATTTCATAATGTCATAATATCTTTAAACAATGATGATCTCCGGCTGTACATGGATTTGAATATAAACGTTTATTGCTAGATTAAAAACAAAATTCTGTCGTAACTTCTATACAATTCCTGAAATTCGATCATACGAAGTGATTTTTACCCTTCGATAACCACTGAAAAGTGGTTTAAGTAGACTTATATTTATCTTCATATTTCTCACACTCTTTAGGAATAACTCTCAAATTTTATGCATCACCTTATTAGTGTACGAGCGTCACATTCTTTTTTTTTTTACGGGGGTCGTATACAGATTTAAAAGTGTAACTTTTTGAGAAGTAACAGGAGGATATTTTTTTTTCCTTTTCGAATTTATTTTGAACATGTTTACAATTTACCCGCTTACCCTTTTATCACTAAATGATAAATAAAGTGCATTACCAGCTTTTTGTTACACCCTGTATATATTTAGAGTTTTCCCGAGCCATAAATATCATATTTCACTCCTACGATACAAAGTCCAGGGGCTAAGTATAAGGAAAAAAAATAACCAACGCCTAATACCTAAAAGAACAACTTTACTTGCTGTATTTGGAGCATTTATTTCCGGACTTGTGTGCTTTGCTCCATGAATCAGCTTATAACTCCACGTCACGTTAACACCCTTTGAGGAGCAACCCTTTCCCAATGATGAAAAAAGGACAGCCATTGCCATCGCTGGACTTAACTACCAGCAAGATGGCGGACAATCGAAACGTTCATCGCGTGCCACAGATCTAGAGACCCCTTTTTGACGACAGCGGGCTGTGCTGGTAGTTAAGTCGAGCGATGGCAACGGTTGCCCTTTTTTCAGCATTGGGCAACCTATCCAGCTGTTCTCGCATTCTTCCATTTTTCAGAAGATGTCAGTGCTGTTAAAAATAATCGTGACCAATTTTTTTACGGGAAATGACGTGCTAAAAAGTAAAGGATTCTCGTGGAGATATGTCACCCGCAACTATTTTTATAGAAATGAAATCTATTCTTCGTGACTGGCAACAGTCACGGTGTTCCCGAGTTTGGTGTTCCCAGAGAGGGAACACTGCGCGTTAAAGGGTTAAATATGTCACTTTTACACACAAATGCGATAATGATATCTCAGTATGCTGAATGATTTAAAAAAAAATATATTCTATAATCATATTTAACCAAATTTAAATGCTCTATACTATAGCTTTCATTTGACATTAACACGTCAAAGGACAAAAATAGTCGTATATCTTATCTGTATTAATTTGGGTAAAATCCATGTTCCATTTCGATGTTATTTAAATAATTCTATTCCCCAGGGCACCCGCAAGAAAAATTCCAAAAATCTAAATAACCTGCAAGAGGTGGAACACGAAATCGAAAAAGTGAGAGAAATGCGTTGTGAATTTTTTTAAAACCGAATAAAGAAATCGTTGTTGCCAACGGCAAAAAGGAAAAAGTTATCCCTACAAAACTTTACGAAAAACACTTGCTTACGTCATTCACTTCAATATGATTTAACTATTGTTAGGTTTTTAGTTATATATCTTTTTATTATGTCCGAGAAAATAAAAATCCTTGCTACAACATTGTTTCACAAGTTTAAAAATATAGAGTACTTCATTGATGATTTTAAACGTCTGTTCTTCTTCAAACTCGAAACTTTGAAAAACTTTGCACACACAAACTTAGTGTTCAAATGAGGGAAAAAAAATGCAAAAATTGTCTTTTTATGAAAATAATTGTAAAATATGTACTATTAATTTTGTTTCGGAATAAAGCTATGTATTTAAAGCAATTTTCATGAATAAATCGTCTTTTAATTTCAAAGCAAGTATTCAAAAGACTTTATTTCTTTCCTGTTCTTTTTCTTCTTTCCTTTTTTTTTCTGTTCTATTTTTAGCGCTATGACGAAATATGAGCTGAAACGGACTCGAATGCACTAATTCTTTGTTATTTCTACCTGCAAACAAGAAAAGACATTAAATATGTCCATCTTATTATTGGTTAGAGCTGGAATTATTAAGCGATTTAAAATAGCACTCATCATATACTTTGAAAGAACTTGAATTTCTTCACCCAGTTAATGCGACTACTTTCCTGCGCTTGTACGAGTGCAGTTGCTTATTTTTATTTCACGATGAATAAAAGCATAACGGGGAGGGGGGGAATTATCCACTTATAAATAATAATAATAATAATAATAATTGCCTCAACAAAGTAAGGCACATGCACAGAAGACATATTTTCCTCATAATCCATTTATTTCCCACTGCACACATCAAACAACAAAGAAACGCATAGATATAATTACACCCTAGAGAGAACACGCGGTATAATTAATATTTTCGAAGCTTTGAAACGTGTGGCGCAGTGGAAAAGCGCTGCTTTTTATTGGCCATAATTTCGAAAATTGATGACAGGAGTAATTGCATAATAAAGTTAATATGTTTTTGGTTACAGATGTTCCCGAGAACGAACTAATTGAAAACGAATGAGATTAATAACACGAGGGCGCGCTGGCGGAACATTTTTGGGCCCGATGAGCGAACGCGTCAATAATTTTTCAATTTGGTAAGAAAAATGCACTTCCTGTAGAGAGTTGTGCCACACGCAACGTAGCAGTGCCACAGCGGCGTCTACTGAGCCAATGGAATCTTACTACGCAAAAGAAGAACTGGAACGTGGACGAGGATATAATCCTATTACGAAAGAAAATATCCTTCCTAACTTTTATTAGAACAACGTCTAGTTTCTTTCGGAAGGCAGAATTCTTTTCCTAATCACTCTTCTTAAAACCGTCGCAGGCACGAAAGGTTAAAAAAAAAAATGTACGCACACACCCATGAAATAAAGCCCTCACCATCTTATCCGTAATATTCTTTTCATGTATTTCACTTATCTTCCTTAATGTATCTTCCTTTTTGCGCCAAGCTTGGCGACATTTGACTCGTTGCGTGTGTGTGTGTGTTAAGGCAAACCAAGGAGTACTTGCCTAAGATAGGGGGTGTCTTTGTTGGAGGATTTTCTAAGAGGTTCTAGTGCGTATTCAGTTTACATCTGGTGAAAACAGACCAAAACTCTAAACTGTTAAATCGACAGCCGCGCGATGGGACCCGCAACCCAGATCCTTTACACTTCAACAGAACTTTAGCGCGATTTTACTGAACGTGCCTTCAATGTTTGCTTCCATGAATTAGTGTTAAGCAGTAAAACTAATAATACTTATAATTATTACTATTACTGTTGCGACATGTTATTTCTGCAGCACCAACATTCCTTTTCAAAATCCACGGTACAGATTTCTCGGGACGTTGAAAATTAAATAAACGGCATTCACCTAAACTGAATGAACTCTTTTCGCACGATCGGATTGAATCTGTAAAACTGCTGGTGAATTGCAAAGAGCTGCAATCCAATTAATCAATTTAAACACATTTACTTTATTACAAGCGTGGAAATCGACCACCTTTTGGGAATAATGTCTTTTGGAAAGGTGAAACTGGAGGCAGTTCGATTTGAATGCCTGGGGGAATATCTAGCCAACCGAGACCTTTTTAAAAGGCTATTTGCATGGAAATGCCATTAGTTTAATCACACCAGATGCGAATAGTATATATGTTAGTCCTGAAACTTTCAGGTGCTTTATTTAGTTCAGTCGAATAAAAAAGAGCTTTATGGAAATTCTTTCATATTCATATTTAGAGGTATTGGTGTGGTGCATTTAGGCTACCCGAGGGCTATTTGCCTAAGAAAAGGTGCCTTAGAAGGGGGACTCCGGAAGGAGTTATCACGTGTATTCACGTTACATCTGGAGAAAACCACCCAAAATGCCAGAACGTTAAATGGATGATAGTGCGATAGGCCCGCGCGATTTAAGAATCTTCACACTTCTGCCATTTGCCATGTTTAGTGTCTAAGCACTCAGCCACGGTGGGACCCAAATTTAGAGGATTCGCATGTCGTAAATATTGTATTTCTGTCTTACAGAGTTTCCACCAAATAGTACCCTGGTTTCCTGGTAAAGTTAAAAATATCATAGTCAAAGATCAATAGAAGGGTGTTGCGGAATCAATAGAACAGCGTGATCAATAGAAACGGCGTGTTTATTATGTAAGTTGTAAAAAATTGATACAGACATTTTGAAGCAGTAGGAACAAAAACCGCTAACAGATGGCGTTGTAATCGCAGGCTTTCATAATGGAAGGACCTCCATATTCTCCGGATATGACTCTTTATGACTACTTTTTGTAGGGTACATTGAAAGATACTATCCATCAGAAACATCCCAACACGCTGGACAAGCTTGAATTTTCGATTTGTGTAGCAGGTGAATCCGTTAATCCGTTACCATTGAGACAGTACGTCCAACGATGACAAATTTCATTATTCATTAGCGACGATTCTGTATGCCTAACGGTGGGCATGTTGAATAGATTGTGTTGTGATTCCTTGCTGAGATCAATCATGTATAAGTTTATACTTATACATGATGATCGTCGATCGATTTTTACGTGCAACTTCCTCTGTTAGCAATGGCGTGCGCGACGGGGTGTGTTTGGGGTTTCTAACTCCCCTTCTAGAAGATTTTTTTAGAATAAAGCCCATATTTTTTTTATTTTCAACATAAATATTATGCCTTTTTAGATTAACATTGCGTTCAAAACGGCCTCTCTCCTTAAAATAAGTTTATGTACATCACTATCTGTTAGTAGCTATTGTAACTACTACTTCAAAAATTTTCTATAAAATTTTTACTGGTTGCATAATAAGCATACAGTTTTCTGCATTCTCCTATTGACCCTTGATCTTAAGATTTTTAATTTTTAAAATCAGGGTGCTATTTTCTGGACACCTTGCAAAAAACAACGTACAGTGCCTAAATATACAAAAAAAAAAAAAAAAAAAAAAAAAACACTCTTTGCCCGAAACACCCGAAAGATCAACTTACATTGTTTGTTGTTGCATTTGGAACATTTACTTTCGGACTTGTGTGCTTAGTTTCAAGAACATATTTGTAAATCCTCGTCGAGTTAAGTGGGCGTCATGATGAAAGTTTTTACAAGCACACAGAGAGAGAGAGAAAAAAAGGAACAGGGAATGAGTGGAAATCGAACCTACCGCGTTACGCTAAGATGATTTGCGTGGAGTAGGAGAGTCCCTTAACCTCAAAGACGCTGGTACCCTCAACATTACTTTCTGAAACTTTTTTTTTACATTCTTTACTATAAAAAGGCATATTTCTTTGACGAATTTATACGTCCGGTTTTTTTTTGCAAAACTTCAAAAAACTTTTCACACACAAACGTAGTGTTCAAATGAGAGAAAAAAAAATCTATAAATGTAGTCTATTTTAAAAATTAATTGTAAAATATGCACTATTGACTAGAAGTTGGGAAATAAATTATATATTTAAATGACTTTTCAAATAACCAATCTCCTTCAATTTGAATTAAAGTATTCAAAATAATTTCTTTCTTTTTTTTAAATCTATTTTTAGGACTACGGCGAAATATGAGCTGAAAAGGGACTCGAATGTACTGTATTTTTTTACACTGCAAAACAGAAAAGCTATTAGTTATGTACATCTTATTTTGGTTAGAGCTGAAATATTTAAGTAATTTAAAACAACTCATCATACTTTAAAACAACTTGAATTTCTTCACTCAATTAATTCAAACACTTTCCCACACTTCCTCAATTAATGCGAACACTGCGCTTGCACGAGTGCAGCAGCTTATTTTTATTTCGCGATGAATGGAAGCATAAGGGGGGGGTTTATCCACTTATAAATAATAATAATAATTGTCTTAACACAGTAACGCACATGCACAGAAGACATATTTTCCCCTGAATCCATTTATTTCGCACTGCACACGGCAAACAACAAAGAAACGCATAGATATAATTACACCCTCCAGAGAACACGTGGTATAATTAATATTTTCGAAGCTTTGAAACGTGTGGCGCAGTGGAAAAGCGCTGCTTTTTATTGGCCATAATTTCGAAAATTGATGACGGGAGTAATTGCATAATAAAGTTAATATGTTTTTGGTTACAGATGTTCCCGAGAACGAACTAATTGAAAACGAATGAGATTAATAACACGCGGGCGCGCTGGCGGAACATTTTTGGGGGCGCGATGAGCGAACGCGTCAATAATTTTTCGATTTTGGTAAGAAAAATGCACTTCCGGAAGAAAGTTGCGCCACGCGGAAGATGCGAGTGCACCCACAGCGGCGTCTACTGAAACAATGGAATTAATTAGGTTACTGCGCAAAGGATGAATTGGACGGTGGACGAGGGTATAATCCTATTACGAAAGAAAATATCTCCCATATCTTTCTTTCATTAACAAGGTGTCGCGTTTCTTTGGGAGATAATTCCTTCGAATCATTTAAAACCCGTTCTAGGAGCGGAAAGTTAAAAAAAAAATGTTATAATTAAATAAAATTATCTCCACCGGTCATATATTTTTTCTTGTAATTCATTTATCTTCCTTAATACCAGATGATACATGCCGCAGTTTGACGATGTCAAACTATTTAACATAAGAACCACATAGATTGTGCTAAAAAACCCAAAACCAACAACTCACTGATTGCTGAACATTATTGAGATGCCAACCGCATTATCAACTTTAATTCAGGAACCCTCTGTTCCTCAGTAAATTACAATTTCTCTAATCTTTCAGTATCCACAAAAACATGGTCTTGTTAATGCTGATTTCGCTGCCACCCCTTCCTTTTTCTGAGTGTTGAAAATCCCTATTTTCTCAGTTACCTTAATTCCTGGCTTTCCCATTAGCCCCCAAAGAAACCTCTTCTGGATCCCTGCCTACCTATTGGACCTCGTAAAAACTGTCTTGATCCCTTACTTTTTTATATAAAGAGCAAATTTTATCTTCCTCATTCTAGTACTGACGACGGCATATCATACACGCCAAAACCGGTCTGCTGCCTCAATTTCCGTATAGGTGCTCTTAGTGTTTTTTTGCTGCTTATTTATCAACTTGATGTTTCGAATTGATGCAGAACGTTCGTTCAACTTGATGCAGAATATTTTACAAAGCATTCCTTAGTAACAGTTCATCGAAGTGAATTCTTCCTCGTGTGCATTCACCTTCCGCTCTACTTTAAGTGGGGCTAAGCTTTATAAACAACAATAACTTTACAAGAGGTAAAATCGTTTCTGGAAAAAATGTCTTTATTTCATTGGAGTAGAATTATATCAGGTTGTAACGAAAGTTTTCCGCCAGATTTGCTTGAGTCCGCTCATGCGGTACCGAGCGATTGATCTTATATGTCAAGTTTATACCATGGCTTGAGCGATAATGGACATGATACTAAAGTCTAACTCTAGCTAGCTCTCGAGTGGATGAATATTTCATCTTCTTCCACAAATTCTCGTAGGCGGGCCTCATCATTATCAGTAGGCCGGCCAGAGCGCTCTGCTTCTTAAATGTCCTAGTCCTCGTTTTTGAACTTTCGGTACCAAATCTTCACAATTTCGTATGATACAACAGTAGTACCTTAAGCTGTACACATGATTCGGTGCCATTATGTTGCTGACTTTTCGTAACTGAACTGAGAGTAAATGATGGTTCAATCTGGTAGCGTGATAGTTCCATTTCAGGCACCTTATACTTAATCATAAAGATATCGTTTTGCAGATTTCACAACACAGTGCTCTAAAACAAGTCTTTTTTTTTAAATAACAAAAATCGTTTGACAAAATATTGGCAAAGACACCAAGGCGAACTGTTTGTGCAGACAATAGTTCCAGTGGCGGTAAACTTTCGTTACAACCTAATAACATTTATTATTCCTTTAATTAATTGTAACAATGATAGGAAATGTTAGCTATACGGATCTGTAAAAGAAACGGATATCTAAAACAGCATATTTAAACAAATAATCCAAAATAATTTATCCACAAAAGGCCTTAAGGTTAGAAATTTTATCGAAAAAAATCTTGACAAATAAATCTCCACATGTAAATCTGAAAATATAAGGGCTCCCAAATGAAAGTGACACTGCCCTTGGTGTGACAAACGGGTTAATGGTATTGCTACAAAAATGGTGACCGTTTTAACAACTAATGCAGCTGTGTCTAGCCAATATGTTCCTTATCTATATACAGGGTTATTCACTATTCCCTTCCGGGTTTGGAAGGCCTGTAAAAAATAATATGTTACCAATACAGCAACAAAGTTGACTTTACTGGAGAAAGAAGCATTGCAAGTTTTGTTTCACTAATAGCGACCTTCCTCATCGTTGGATTGGGGGAGGTTCTGAAGACGACAATGGCCATTTCGCTCTCCGAATGTAATTCTTTTTTTATGGTGTTGCATAAAAGAACGTGTGTTCGTGCCAAAGACGTAATTTAAGCCAAAGGATCACAACTGCATTTGTTACCATGTTAAAACGTATGCGTGAGTATGGGAAGAAATTTACTTTAAACTTGATATCTTACACATCACGAAATAAGGACGGATTTTAGGTGGGGGCGATCGCCTCAATTGAGAAAAAAGAAATTGATGAAAAATATCATATTTTACTTCTATAAAATGTATGTATATGTGAATCTTCTATCTAACCACCCTCACCAACAACAACTGCCCTCCCACCCACCCTCCGACAAAATTGCATTAATCCGTCGCTGTCACGAAATGTTCATATTGGACTTTTGTGAAATAAAACTTGCAACATTTCTTTCTCCAGTAAAGTCAACTTTGTTGCTGTATTGGTAATGCATATTCTTTTATAAGCCTTCCAAACACCGTAGGGAATTGTGAATGACCCTGTATATGTATACGTTTATATTTCAGATACTAACTTATAAAGACGTAGAAAGACAGACATACTATTAAGTCATTTGTCACGTCGACTGCAGTGCCTCTTCCATTTGTGCGATTGCTATAATCGGTTGTCCAAAACTAAAATTTTGGTGTCCAAATCTAAAAGGGTATTTATATGGTATGCCAGCGAGATCCCCAGATCTTAGTCCCATAGAGTACTGGTGAAATGTTGTGGGAAGTGCCGTTGCATGCCTACAACCCCCTCCAAGAACACTCCAGACGTTAATTTAGAAAAAAAAAAAATATAGAAATGACAATCGTTGATCAATAGCCTCGTTAACAGTGTGAGAGCTCGATGTGACGTTTATG
Organism: Cheiracanthium punctorium; assembly: GCA_038373885.1. NCBI lineage: Eukaryota > Metazoa > Arthropoda > Arachnida > Araneae > Cheiracanthiidae > Cheiracanthium > Cheiracanthium punctorium. The sequence continues at coordinate 225,824 of JAWZYV010008848.1, read as the reverse complement.
TCGCTGTATCAAATCGATTAATTTCTTTTCACACGAAGCATTAAAGCAGGGGTATTCAAATAGTGGCGCATACGCATGACTTGATGCATTGGATGAATTCAAATGGCGCATTGCATGCTTGTACCTGCTTAAAGTTTCCTGACGGACTGCAGATTTTTAAACAAATTTAATGCCCAGAAATATTTTATTTCTTTATATAATTTATAATACTGCTCCAAAAGGAAGCATTTGCACACTCCAAAATGCATTGTCATCAAAAATCGAATCATCTCTGATCCCTCAGCAAATATCCGAAAAATTAATTCTGGTGTCCTCTTCCTTAGAGCAATAATTTCTATCTCATGTTATCACCTATTCAGGAAGTATTTTTGTTACTCGTTCTCCCTCCTAAATTAAAGCTTAACCGTATTCACATTTTCTAATTCATTAACCTTTTCGCGCCGACTGTCACGTATACGTGCCAGTAAGAAACGCACTCAGTTCCCGGCCGACACGCTGGCGTGCCAGAGCGTTTCCTCGTTCACCCCCGGCCGTCACACAGTTGTTCCAGTGTCCTGGAACGTTTTAAAAACTATAACTTTTGGCACAAGATGGCATTGTATGTCCATGCGGTTACAGATACATGTAGATTTGACCTCTACTCAGAATGGGAGTAGCTTGACTCACATACACGTGGTTTTTGATAATATAAACGTAAGTTGAAAGGAATGTTTCTGAATGGTATACTTTATGACGGCTCTATAAATTCGTACGTGGTATTTCTTTATAGTAAGCAGGGAGTTTTATTTTCGCTACAGCGTTGGGTATTACGGTTTGCAGTCCAGTTTTAAGTGGATAATTAGATCTAGTAGGCGTGGATTTTTTCTCATTTTACAGTTAGAATGTCGAAGCTTCGAAAGTGTTAGAGCTTGAAATAGCAGAAATGGCGCAAATTATTTGAAATTATGAGATATTGATTCTGAAGCAGATTCGGATAGTGACACTATAATATATTCTGATTGTTCTGTTCATGGATTTAGGCTTAATCGCGAAAAATTCTCCGGCCCTGGACAGACATTTGCGAAAGAGACTGCCGGCCTCAGCGATAAGCGCGCGTTTGCGCTTCCCGTCGCGAAAGGGCTAAGGAAGTGTAAAAGCGTGCTAGAGTTTTATGGCGCATCTGAAATCTGCTCTGAAAAAATTTGGTGTGTGATACGCAGAAGGTTGACTACTCCTGCATTAGAGTCATGACATATCATCTTATTTTGACCAATGTTGCTTTCATTTGAATGACAGCCTGCATTAAATTCCTGCACAAATGATTCTGTTACCAATTCCTGCCTTACAGCAGATTCGCATACATCCTGGTTCTGATAAAATTCCGAACTTTTGCAATATTGTCCTAAAATGGTCAGATATTTTAAAAGTGGTCCTGTTTTCTACAATATACAGAACGAAGTTCGCTGGAGTATTTCAAACAGAAAGAAATTTAAGGACAATTTTTTGAAAGTTCAGAATTTTAGCAAATTCAGGATTTGTACGAACTCTGCTTACAGCATGAGGTATTAGTGTACCGAATCTCCATACATAAAACTTACGTTTTGTAAAAAATCTATTTTCTTTATGTTTTCTAGCCTTAATTTTAGAGACGAGTGTATTTATAAAATCTTATTTGTAATGCAAACCTTCATACTTTCTTCCACAATATCCGTGTCGCTGCTTCAGCAAATTCCCTTGTAGTATTTGCTTCAATCACAAAAAGCGTTTTAACCTTTACCTTAATCGAACTTAAACATATCCATCACAAAAAAAAATCTAGTCCTCCTTATTTTAATTGCTTTACCCGCGGTGAATTAACTGCGAGGGGGGTTTCATTGACCTTTTGGCTGAAAACTCTGAGCTTATTAAACACACGCGGGTCTCTCTAACAAATTACAGATAGCACTTAATCTCTTTTATCTTGGGCAAAGAAAAGAAAATTTTCAGCATTTAATAGTACCTTTGAAGCAGCGATTATAGATGTTTATCAAGCACTAATTTAGAGATTGTAAATTTTAAACCGAAAGAAATAATTCTGCTTTGAAGATTAAAAAATCCTTTCCATTTGAGGGAAGAATCACTATATAGTTTTAAATGAATGAAGGTTAATATTCTAAAACTCGTTTTGACATTGAAATGGAGTATCAAAACGCCTTCAGAGATAATATTTATTGTTTATTTAAATAGCTGAGATTTACTAACCAAAAAAGTGTATTTATGAGAATTTACTACAGTTGTGAGGAGTACAGACGAGTACATTATCTGGAAAGCATATTTACCCCCCCCCCCAAAAAAAAAAAAAATAAAAATAAAAATCAGATATCTACACAGTGTCAAAATAAAAAAGACAATATGCGAATCTAATGTAGAAGGCTTCGGCAAGGAATTCCATTTGCCAAGAGGTTGAAATTCTGTGGTCAGCGAGGATCCTCACTCTGCCTAATGAATATAATCGTTACCTCCAGGAAAGCGCGCTATGCGCCAATTCTGTGGAAGAACCTACTATGGTTTTTTTCCATCTACCGGGAAGAATTCTATTGCTGAATCTCCCCAATGCAACCTTCTGAAGCCACGTGACTCGGGAGCCATGAATCCAGAGCAAGACTATGCGCGCGTGCTGCCGTCAAGTCCAAACAAGTCAAAATGGAAGAATAGATTCACGGCTGCTCAGACTGGATGTTACCAAATGGATACGAATGTTATCGAAATTGCAATACTTCTTTACTAGTTCAGCCCCACCAGTGGCCGAATCTCCGCCTCTTCTCAAATGGGGAGGTGGAGGGTTCCTGGTTCAGACCCAGGTCGCCTCCTTTGCCAATTCGTTCGGAGTTTTTCGTGGTTTTCTCCGAAACTTGGCGCAAATACAGGTTAGGACCCCTTAGAAAGACCCTACACGGAGCCCCCTCCCTTCCGCCCTGGATGCCTAGTGTAGATAATCAGCCGTAATCACACAAACAAACAAGCAGAATCTTTAATAGTTCAAGGACTAAAAAGACAAATTATTTATTGATGATGCCTCTTTGTATACTGGGTGAAGGGGGTTGAGCATTTTTTAATAATAATAATGCTAATCAATATTAGCGTCAAAGTTGATGAAAAGTATACCCATGTTTGCTATGTGTCATTTTGAATGAGTGCATGCACATGCTATTAATGCGAATATATAAATTGTGGTTTTACTTATGACAATAAAAAGTAGAGGTAATGGTAAAAGCATAAACAATATTAACTCTATTACCTTAAGCATATGTATAAGTTTAATGTATAGTAAATAACAAACAAAATAGCATTAATTCATAAAATCTTCTTATAAATTAAGATAATTTTTAAAGCATAAAAATGTTAGTTTCTTTTTCATTTGCATCATATATTTTATTTTAAACTTCAAGCGTCCAGACTTAATTATTCAAACCGAGGGGAAATTTTTCGTGCATACATTAATTGGAACATTGTTTCCCTACAAATTTATGAGTAAAAACGGGATTTTAATCAGAGAAGAAAAGTTTCTTTTCCTTGCTGATAATACAATTAGCATAAATATTAAGACCTGTCAAAATTTTCTGAACATATTTGTATGTATTTTTATTGATAAAGCTTGCAACTAATGTAATAAGGTTGAAAAAATAATCATTACATTTTACATGAGCTTCTAATTATTTAATGTAGTCAATTAAGGTTTCGAACGTCAAAAATAAATTTCCTTCATGAAATTTAAAATTCTAAAATTGCTTTTTATGCACAAATGATAATTAAGTTTTAAAATAATTCATTACCTTTCTTTGTAATTTTAAATCAAAGAATGATTACGTTAAAATTTCCCGAAGATATTCTAAAATTTAGAGTTTTAGAATTTTTAAAACAAGCAATTTAATGCAAAAAGAATGAACTGTTGAAATGTAAAAAAATAAATGTATTTTTCGTAATTTCACCAGCTGCTTTTATTATGAATAAATCTGTGATATGCAATCTCAATAATACTTTTCATATTGTGGCGCGAATGAATATCTGGAATGCTGCCAAACTTCAAATGCAAACTTTTAAAGAAGTGGTGAAACTGATTCTTCAACTGGAACGTTAATTCTGCAATACAACAGCAAAGAAAATTTTAAGGCTGCTCATTTGCTCAGCAAAGAAAGATAAATCTGAACGAAATGATAAACATAGTTTGAAAAAATGGCTATACGCTTTTTCCAATTATAGCCAAACCATACAAAAGAAGAAAACAACAACGACACGTTATTAAAAAATATAAATTCAAATAATATTTGCATACCATAGTTTTCCCATGCATAATGCTTGTTACTGAAACTAACAGTATTGAGTACACACATGTGTGTATCGAGTACACACAAGATAAATGTAAGTAAGAATCTTTCATCTGCCATCATAAATCGCTACTCTGAAAATAACCCTCTTCTTCTCATATAAAAAACAACACTTTATAAAAATAAATAAATTTTGAAAAGCTGTGAAATTAAGTTTTATTAAAGGAGGGGGGGGGGAGGACCTTTCGAAAAAAAAAAGAATTGTGCATTTTAACACACGTTTTTTCGATTTATCATAAACAGAAAACTTCTACTTGTTTTAAAATAAAATTTTCACAACTTATAGAACACGATGATGGGTTTTTAAAATGAAACCTGCTTTAAAAATCAAGTAAATATATTTTTCTCAGTAAATCAAAAAATATATATACAAACTTAGGAAAAAATATTTTGACTTAACATCAGTTTCCGCAAGATAACTCTTTTAAAATACATACTAGAACCTAAACTTATGTTAAATTAAAGCTAGATAGGGCCTTTTTGCTATAAACCTCAAATTTTAAAATTGTCTATTATTTCAATATTTTTTAAAAATAAAAATGGGATAGATTTTTAAAATTATTAAAACTTTTATGATTTATCATACTATAAAATAAAATATTTTGGTCTAATGAAAACTGACGTTCAGAGAATAGAGATACATACATGCAACAAATATGCAAAATTTCATAATATTCCATTCATAACTTTTTTTAATCTTGCGGGTTAGTGTAAAAATCAGAAACTGTGAATTATTTTTTAAAAATATTTTTGAAAGATCGATTTTCGAAGGTACAGAATTCCTTACGCCCCTTAAGCTTAAGAGCAATATTAGAATAATTTATGATCGTAAAAAATCTGGACACACGATATTACACTCATGTCCATAAATTAAGGATAATTCAGAATCACACAGAAATTGATCTCTAAAATAAAAATTTCACCTGTGGAATGATCACACACATCTTGAAGAAGAATATGCAAATTACAGGAAACCACCAGATGGCGTGGATGGTACGTCACAATGACGAGAGTGTAAGAGAGGGGTATATAAGGAATGGTGGCAAAGAAGTAAAATTGTTCACAAGCGCTGTGAAAGCCTCTCAGTGCAAAAACCGCATAGTTATGGCACAAAGGAGGCATTTGGATGATGTTTTACCTGGCAGAATTATCGGACGACTGGAATGTGGACGTACCCAGCTGGAAGTATCCGAGGAACATGGAATCGCCCAGAGTGTCATCTCCAGGCTTTGGCAACGATTCCAAGATGATGGTAATGTGAGTAGACGTTACAGCACAGGTCGCCCCCGAGTTACAACGCCGAATGAGGACCGCTATTTGGCAGTTACTGCCAAAAGAAACAGACGGAGTACAGCATCAGACCTGTCTCGTCAGCTCTCTTCAGCTACCAGTATGACAGTTTCAAGGCAGACCGTGTACAGACGCTTAGGGTACATTGGTCTATATGCTCGTAGGCCTGTCAGATGTGGTCCACTTACCGCAACTCACTGTCGCCTGCGATTAACCTGGAATAGAGAGCATGCATTGTGGACACCGCAACAGTGGTCTTGTGTGATGTTTTCCGACGAGTCCAGGTTTAGTTTGGAGTCTGATTCTCGCCGGACATTCATCTGGAGAGCGCCAGGTACCCGTTACCACCAAGAGAACACCATTGAAAGACACCGTTACGGTGGTGCAGGATGGCTCGTTTGGGGAGGAATCATTCTTGGTTCCAGAACTGACCTGCATGTTCAGAGTGTAACGATGACAGGCCACATCTATCGGGATGTCATTCTGGAACAACATGTACGTTTGTTTCGGGGCGCCATGGGTACTGAATTTGTGTTTATGGATGACAACGCCCGTCCTCACCGTGAAAACATTGTAGACGAATGTCTTCAATCGGAGGATATCACCCGTATGCATTGGCCAGCATACTCACCGGACTTGAATTCAATAGAGCATGTGTGGGATATGCTTGGCCGACGAATTGCAGCCCGTCAACCCCCTCCCACCTGTCTACCGGAACTTCGGAGGGCATTGCTTGATGAGTGGTGTAATATTCCCCAAGATCAGATTGATCATTTGATACTCAGCATGCCTAGGCGTTGTCAGGCCTGTATTGCATCGTCCGGGAGACATACTCCGTATTAACCATCCTACTAACCATGTTATACTGTTTTTTGTAAATAGGTTCTTTTTTGAAATTTGGTCAAGGGAGTAAAACTTGCAATTTTTATTAATTATGTCAAACATATAGCATCTTTTTTGCTCTTTACTTTTTGTTTAATAGATAGACTTTACAAATAAGTCAAATTTGTTTTGCTTCTTTCTCTTTCTTTGCCTGAACTTCATTATCCTTAATTTATGGACATGAGTGTAGTTTAAAAAAATATGACCATTGCTCCGGATTGAAACTTTCACATATTAGAACGATTAAATTAAAATCAATATTAAGGTGAGGCTTTTCAAAAAACGAAGTATGTACAATTCCTGGTTGTTCACAACCGTCTAGAAAATCAACTCCGGATATTTGCATAAAATAAAATAACGAATAGAAGGCTGAATGTACTTATAAACTCTAAACCGCCTATTTTAAAAGACTTAATTATACTTTAAGACATCTTAAAAGTAAGAGCTGAGAGTTTACAAACGATTATATTATGTACTGAAGATCTACAGTGAAAAATCTAAATGAATTACAGCATTCTTGAACAATTCTTGTCCACGATAGAGTGTCATAGTCGCGTGGGTTTTCCTTTTACATTTACAGTTAGAATGGATTTGAAACTTAATAGAAGCAACTATGGCATCAAAATCATACACTTTTATAAATATAGTTGAACGTTTCACCGAGATTCCGGCGCCGATTTAGCTGCAACCGATATTTTGAAAAATGTCGTGCTAACATTCACCATTTTAGCGGCGCTTCTTCAAGCACTATCATGTAACAAAATTAATACACACTACTGGAAGAAAAGAAAAATAAAAGTTCTACTCGGGAATTGAACCTAGAATGACTGGTTCAAACGATAGCGCGTTGACAACTATTCCGCGACTGACGAAATTTTTTTAGCAAAAACAAATTATATATAGCATTGTTTTATTTCAATTTGCAATAAAAAAATTTCTTGTTAAAAATAGAATATTGAGGTCTGGTATTTTACACGTGATTTTAAAAAAGTAATAGTAACTCAAAAATATTGATGTGTTATGAGCTACAATCAGTTTCTCCTTTAAATGAATGTAGATAGCAATTGCTTTGTCTATTCGATGTCAAATGTGGTAGCTCCTTTACACAGCCTTTATTTTTTAGCAAAGGTTCATTCGTCTATTTTCGAAAGATTTTTCTTTTCGTAAAATTCATGAGGCTTTTTTGTTGTTGTTGTTGTTAACAACGCTAACATCCTAGCACGAGCTAACGGCGGCTATGTTAGTTCACCGGAAAACTCTATTTTTTACATTTGAACCGAAATCTGGGTTTAATCGGTACTTGGTTTTTATAAGACATTCGGGTAAACCATTAATACTGTTCAACGTATATAATATTGCTTGTAACTCGTCTGATTTTACAGGTTATTTGGTGAAACACTGAACTGATATTTATAACAGTGTACTATAAATTAAATAGGCTGGTGAAAAGGTAACAAATTCTAGATTTAGTCCATCATTAGTGCATATCACAGATTGCGAAAATATACTTTAAATTGTTTTGCTTTTCCTACACAGTTGATTTTAATAACTGTTTAATAATTTTATTATTTTATTGTTGAATAATTTTAATATTTTATTGTTGAATAATATTATTAGTAGCATTTCTTAAAGAATATCCTTAAAATTTACAAGTTTCGTATTATTATAAAGCATGAGAAAATAAACGAATACTAATTGAGAAAACTTGCTTATGTATTAATGTTACGCCAAGTTCTTTGATTTCACATAAGCATTTTTCTTAGACAATCCTTTTATCAAATTTATGGTACTTAATGAAATCGTGTAAAGCAATATTAAGATTATAACACTGCAACTTATTGCTTTAAAATGTTATTTAAAATCTTTGAATACTCAGTAAAATTGTGTCGAATCAAAAACTACACGAATCAAATTTAAAAATTTATGTTTTTCGTAAATTAAAAGACAGTAAAAGCAGTTTAGGAAACACAGAAAGTTTATATTATTAAAACGAAGGAAAGATGATTATGCTTCCCAAACCTTTTATCTGAAACTTTCTCTGTGTCTTTAATCTAATTTTATTCTTTCGACTTTAAAATAACATTTTTCTTGAATAAGAAATAAATATATAAAAGTTTGGTGATGAAAATTTAATTTGTGTTGCATGATTGTTTCTTTGCGACGGACAGAAGAGAAATACGTACTTTCTGCAGAACATAAAAGTGTTAAAGAATTAAATTTGCGATCTCTGAATGCAGTTTAAAATTTACAGGATGAAGGCGCAGTAAATAAGACAACCCGTGTTGCCAGAGGAAATAATTTAAAAGAATATTTTTCTGAAAACGAGTTTTCAGTTTGAAAATTAGATTCCATTATTCGATAAAATAAAAGTTCATTTTCGAATAAAATATTTGTTTTGAAAGGGAATTTATTTAACTTAATAGCCAATAGTTGTGAGATATATTTAGAATATAAATTGTCCATTTTAAGCTTTCGTGTAAAATTATAGCTTTTAATCGAACTTTACAAATTTAGAAGTTCTAAGCATTTGGAAGTAGCATCAGCATGAAACAGAGAATTCGCTTATTTGTAGTAATAATTTAGAGCATTGATACATGTGTCCATTTCAGAATAATTCAATAGAGACTAAAATAATTAAACGCTGGTTATTATGCAAGTCCGTACTCGGGGGGTGGACCAGGGGGTCCGGTTCCCCCCTCTGTCACGTTGACACAACGTGCATATTTTTTATAAAAAATTATTGATACAAATCTCAATTAATATTGTCGAAATTTAAACTAATAATCTATTTTAAATTTAATTTATAAGTTTTAACAATAACTCTTTTTAAAGCTTTCAAATTTCCTTTCAGCCATTTTATTTGTAAGGCAATAACACACTTTTAATCATTTCGATTTCCTGCCTTCTGCTATGCTAATCAAACTTGCAGCTGCAATCTGTTTTATTTATATTTTTTCTTCCCATCCTCTTTTCGCACTTATTCATATGAAAGCCTAACTCGCAGTATTGCACTGCTCCCAGACCGCAGTGTTTTGTTTTTATTTTTGCTTCTCTGTGTGCAGCTGCATGCATCGAATGTTCTAGAACAGTCTTTTGAGTTCCTTTTTTTCTTGTACATATGTAATAGCTTAACAGCAAAAGTTGACCTCGTGACATACCCCCCTGTAATCTTTGAATATGGGCAGTTAGTTGTAAGTTAGCAACCAGAGTAGAGCTACGTTGGAGGTTCGGGCAAGCACTTGCCCTTCGGGGCTTGTGCCTCTGTCCGTGTCCGTAATATATTCTAATTTTATGTGAAAATATGTAATTGTTTCTATATTCAATATTTATTGTGTGCAACTTAACCAAGAAGCTTATATTGTGCTCTCCTGAAAATAAAAAAAATTGCTTATTATCGTCATTTATCCTTTTTATTCTTCGATTCAAGAAAGAGTCCCATTTTTATGTGTCTTCATCTATAGAGTTCGGAAGTGATGTTTTGTTTAGTGCAAGGAATTATTCATATCCGGCATGTTGATGATCGTTTTCTTTTCCTTCGATAAAGATGTTTACTGCATGCTCAGGTATTCTAGATGTGTGTGTGTGTTTGAAAAGAAATTAGAAGGAAAATACGTAAATCAGGGAAAAACCCTGTGTTCAACCAATTCATCAAATACTAACCACTATCATCGATCACATGCGCAACAATTTCTAATTCTCTGCGGTTCTGCTTCTATATTTATTTTACAAATACTACCATCATCACCAATAATATTAAAATTATTTTCACAAAATAATTCTTCAGTACACCCCCCTCCCTGAAATTTATAATTTTTTAACAAAATAATAATGGTGAAGTCATTTTGTGAAAAATTCAGTCTTTTTCACCGTTTGGCCCCCCTCTAAAATTTTCAGACCCTCCACAATTTTTTTTTTCTGGGTACGGCCCTGTTAATAGCAGCGTTTTATGTTATCAAATAGACACTATTTCATGGTCAGTTTGATATTTTTTCCAAATGTTTTTGAAAATGATAAAAGAAGATATATACACTGTAAGTAATGTAAATATAATGTCACTAATAATGGGAAGTCATGTACTACGTATCAGGAGCATATTTAGGTTTCCATTTCTGAGGGGGGGGGATCTGGTAGTTTAAACCTTATTGTTATTATTGTTAATACAAATGGTTCAAAGTAGCTGTTTTTTTAATAATTGTTTTACAGGTTCGGAAGTGGCCCTAAATCCTTCAGCGCCCTCATAAATACGTCTCTGCTACCTATACTTAACCTTTTACAGGCCAATGTTCACAATTAGGAACAGCAAATAAAAAAAAAATATTGAAAAATTAAATTTTATCGATATTGACTTTAAAAAAGTAGCAGACATAGTTAAAAGATGACTTTCTTCAAAATAGAATTATAGATATTCTTCAAAATAGAATTTGCATTTTTATCATTAGTGGAACCAGAAAAAATTCCTTCAGATCATCTAGTTTCTTCTTGCCTTCCGGCGTTTGAACTATGACATTTTGTAAGTTGTGTACCATTTTTCTAACCACGTAATGCATATTGCTACAGTATGTATTTTGTAGTAAGCCAAGAAAAACATTTAAATTACTTATTTTTTCCCTACTAATTCAGATATTGAGAACAAGATTTTGAAAAAAGATATTGGTATTTGTGTGTTATATTGGTCACTGAAACTCAATACACCAAGCAACAGAGATATACCAGACGTCGTGATAAAAATCTCACGAAAAGTCCGAGCTCCTACAGTAGTTTAATGCCTTAAAGTATTGCTGTGGTCCTAGCATAATCCTGATGCCACCAACTAAACTCAGTGATCTCTATCAGAAGTACCAAAAGTCATGGTTTAAGTGCAGAAATTTAACTTTTGAAAATTAAGTACATAAAATAAGATAATTTTTTCATTAATTAATTTCTATATTAAGTTTAACCCTCTCGTCACCCTGAACCTCATATGAGGCTCCTACTTAAAATAGCAATATTTAGAGAGAAAACAATTGAATTAAGTATTTTTTTTCTTTCAGTGACATCAATATCATTAATTCATGTAGGAAGTATATGAGGCTCTTAACTAGATGCATAAATCGTGCCTACATTGCAGTACTAGTCAATTTAGATCATTTTTTACAGTTTTCGCTTCATTGTTTCAGGAGAAAAATTAAGAAAATGTTTACGCTGCTTTTTTACCGTTTTTTTTCTTTTTAAGGTAAGTATAGTTTTTTTCTTATTCCTCAACCTTTACCTAATATGTGCATCCTTTTAGATTAATTTTAGCATAACAAAATGCTTCGAAAATGCGGAAATTAATATTAGAAAAATCTAATATTAATCGACATTAGAAAAAAATATTTTTTCGTGATTTATAATAGTATTTCAGATTCATTAAATGCTAGACAGATTTTTTTTTCTCTGATTTTTCATAATTCGGTGACGAGAGGGTTAACTCAACTCATCAACAATATATTTATCCTTACCTATTGGGGAAAAATATCAGTAGCTACTTACAATAAAATATTCTGTTAGAATTCAAGAGCACCGTTTAATAATATAGAATAAAGACGCAAAACTGAGGGGAGAGAAAAAAAAACTATTGCTACATGACTGATGTATAACCTATCCATTATTCATATCTAGGGTAAATAAAACTCCTATTTCACTGCATTATTGACAAATGCATTAGCAACGGAGAATTTATTGAAAATAAAAAAATAACGCCAGACCACACTGCATTTTTTTTTCGGGGTTAAGTTTCTCGGCTCTCTAGATAAAACACTGTTACAGGCAAACAGATGCGTTCTAATCAAATAAAATTCTACACAAGAAAAAAATCGCGGATATTATTTTACACAGTAGTGGGAGATAATAATATAAAAAAATGCTTTTTTCTCGACGCTTGGAGATAACAACCGTCCGAATTTTTTTAAATATGAAGGTATCAGAGAATTTCTTTTTGTTCGAGTGAAATGAATGCTACATTTAGAACAATTTCGAACGAGATAATTTGATTGTTTAAATTTAAAAATTGATATATTTTATGTTGATTGCTTTGCTGAAGTACATATTTCTAATAAATCAATAAAAATACTCAAATGCATACTTTTGATGTTTCAATGTGTGTTATTTGATAAGATGTAAGGCTTATTTAATCTATCTCTAAAGATTGTAGAAGGTGTTGTCCTGATTTGGGTATCCTACACATTAGTGAGTGGAATTAGCAGCCGGAAAAACTGTGTCATTATCAGCGCAAGTTAATCTGTGATAGTGGGAATTGAAGATGAGTAGCTTTTTGAAATCTAGGCAAGATTGTCGTGCGTGGCTTGTTTCAGAAGCTGCTAAAATTAAAAAGCCGATGAAGTTTTTATTTTTTACTTGGAATCATACATTGTGTAAAACTATTTTTAGCACTACTCAGCTTTAGGCAGAAGCAATGTCTTTAGCGAAAAATACTGCTGTTCACCTTGCAACCCAGCAACACGTAATAATAATAAATTACATGCACTTAAAGAGAAATCAATGCCCTTAGTCCACCGTAGATCATTTATTGGTGTATTTGGACTTCTACGTATTGGTTGGCAAATCATTTAATCGTCCGTTACAAAAGAAAGATTTGACTTTTGAAATACGCGTGTAGTATTTCTTAATCTTACATATGTTTTAGTAAAAAACCATATTTTTCTTTTTAATTTATGTTTTTCTGTAATACCGACATTTTTAAATGTTTTTAAACATTAATGAAAATGTATATTTTCTAATCAAGAAATGGGTATCAGATATCGTAAATATAAATATTATCGTACACCTCATAGCCTTTTGTTCATTAACTATCACAATTATTGAATGTGAAGTTAAGACTTTCAATCACCTAATTGTCCAGTCCAGTGTTTTTAGATGTGATGTTCATGTACAAATTAGAAAATAAATAAAGAAAACCAATCTTTAAAAAATTTCCGAGTTCCTTTTTTTAATATTTGAAAAAATATGCTTAATTTAATTTTTAATTTGTATTAAAAACATTTATACATTTTCTACACGTGCACTTACATAAATACAGCAGAGTTAAGAAACTGCTAACACTTCCTAAAATACGTAGCTATTAAGCAAATTCGGCATTTTAAAGCAACGTACAAAATAGTTCAATAGAACATGAATGAGAATCTCGTCACACATCTATTTTTTTTTTTTTTCATGCCTTCATTATTTTTAAATAGTATCATATTTTATCATAATTTTCTTTCTCAAACATTTAATTTTATTTCCTGAAAATAACTTATGTTTTCAGAAATGTTGTACAATACTTTTATCAACTTATATAGCCATATTACATTTATTAAAAATTGAAGCACCATAATGTATCATTTAAAGTAGTAAAATGAATGTAATGGCAATCGAAATGTAGAAATATTAGAGGGAAGACCATTTACAGTACACTTTTCATGCCTAGAATATTAAAATGATTTCCTACTTAAAATACACATTCAAAACTTTATTTTGGGTAGAACTTCGATGTATTTGCAGTTTTATTTTTTTAAATCAAACATCTGTATTAGTTTTACGTTCCCGTTTTCATTTACACCAGTTCAGCTATCTAAAAGCTGAATGGAAATAACTAAAGCTAATACTCATACTTTCACTGCTTATTTAAAATCTCAATGTGCTCATCATTTGCATTATTGTTTTATATTTACTACATATTGATTCTTTTTTCAGTATCATTCCTTTGGATGTCTAAAAATTTTATCCAAATCACAAAATATCTCACTTATAAGGTAACTAAAAGTTTTCTGCGCATGGAAATACCCTCAATATTTGCATCAATTTTACCTATACAATGGATTTCATCTTACGCGATAAGTTTTCAACATGTAAAAGTTGGAAAAAAAATTACTTACAAATATTTCATACAGCTGGTATCTATTCCTTGCACATAGACTAAGGACATTAAATAACTGTAAACTCACTCTGCACTGATATCAATTTCATCTCTAACTCAGAGTTGCATTTTCCCCTTAACCATACTACTTTCGATATCCAAAGTTTAACTTTAAAGATTAGAAAGAAAAAGAAAAAAATCTGGAGTGACTCCACTCGACTTTCCGAACACTTACGATTAAGACCATTACCAAGCACTTAAATAAATTTTAATCGATGAATAAATCAAACATATATACCAAATTGAAACTCAATCGAATGCACCGTTTAAACGCTCGCGCACTTTCAAGAATTTCTCCCCATATGCCATTATGCCATAACATAAAAGAAAGTTTTGTCGTAGCCCTTTAGGAGAACTATAAGTCCTGTACACACCAAAATCAATACCGGTCTTAGGATGGTGGTTTATAACATGTATACCGAATTTGAGCTCAATCGAATGTATCGTTTAAACGCTAGCGCACTTTCAAGAAATTCCCCCTGTGGTGAAGTGAAACAGCAGTAAAATATAATTTTGAGACGGTTCCCATGGGAAGACCACACAAGTGGACCGTAAATTAGAAGAGGCGCCAGGCAATGGACAGTCTGGACACTATAGCACAATGAACTGTCAACGTTAAAATATTTATGGCCGAAAATATTTATGGCCGAAAATGATATGCAAATTTGGCGGGGTATATTCCCGAATGATCCACCTACATGTCTGGGATTCGACGAGAGGATGCATTAATTCCCCGATACGAACAAATCAGAAACTCCAGCCAATGATGTAAGAGGGGGTAAGAAAAGAGGAAACAACCCCGTGGGAGAAGAAAAAAAGACGACAGAACGAGTGTGCTAAAAAAAAAGAAGAAGCAGAAGAGAGTTTGAAAAAGGTGTGAACGGACTTAAAAAATCAGTGTGTGCTTCGAATCAATATGATCAAGTTGTGTTCAAAAGAAACATGGAATCAGAGGCCAGATGATGGCTTAAGAGAAAGACAGCAGTTCCAATAGGGCACGCGTCGATCGTGTCTTGTGTAAAGACGGCTACCTCATCATAATGGTGAATATTCCCAGTAATCTATTTATTATTTGTGTTTCGAAACTTTTGTGGATACCCCTTATCCTCCAAAACCACATCTCCCCCAGACATATTTAAGTTTAAAATTATGTCAATATCGTCTGTTAATTAATATTAGTGGAATGACTAAGAATAAATGGTATTTAGTTGCAATTCATAGAGTCTTTAGTTTTTTTTTAGTGTTTTGGTGTATGTCAATCATTTTTCAGTTTTTCAGCGTAATACTAGGAGTACTTGCCAGGCAGGTTATGCGCGGCATAACACCACTGTACGATCATCTTAGGCCTTAGTTTTCCTCAAATTTTAACCAAAATCAAATAATCCACCACACCCCCCATAGGCCATAATGTAAAAGAAATCTTTGTCGTAGCCCTGTAGAAAAACTATAAGTCCTATACACACCAAAATCAATACCGGTCTTGCAACGGTGGTTTATAACATATATACCCAATTTGAGCTCAATCGAATCTACCGTTTAAACGCTAGCGCACTTTCAAGAAATTCTCCCCATAGGCCATAATGTAAAAGAAATCTTTGTCGTAGCCCTGTAGAAAAACTATAAGTCCTATACACACCAAAATCAATACCGGTCTTGCGACGGTGGTTTATGACATATATATCCAATTTGAACTCAATCGAATGCTTCGTTCAGGAGCTATCGTGTTCACTCACATACACACACACACACACACACACACACACACACACACACACACACACACACACACACACACACACACACACACACACACACACACATACACACATACATCTCGTAAAAATAGCATAAATGGATTCAGAAGCCCTCAAAACGTGTAAAAACACCAAAATCTCGAATTCGAATTTTTTCATGATTACAATACTTTCCTTACATGGTACATGTTCGGAAAGTAAAAAAGCATTCTTTTACTTAACGTATCAATTTAAAATTTCATCGGGTATAAGTAACCTGGAAATAAACTCAACATCTGTATCTACTAATCGATCCTCCATCCATCCTATTATTGCAATCGATCTCTTCCCATGCACAGACACAGGCTATTACTTATCATTTGAAAAGTTTTCTGGGGGATTTAATCCATTTATTATGCACTCCAAATCTTTAACGGAAATTGCACTCTTCTCTGCTGGTTTTCCCCCCAGCGTCGTTGACCTTCTCTCCCAGGGATCACTGGTCGCCTTTCAGTACAAACATTCTCCTCGACTTCATCTGAATGTCAATGATTCCCACAACTCATTTACGAGACGAATATAATTATTTGCTCTGCTTTCACAAAGGCGGAAGATAAAGTTCTGGAAGAGAATAGGAAATCAAACGCGTGCTTGGATGATGGTATCTGAAGGAAATCGAGTTTTCATAGTATTATCTGTATTCGTGGAGTCTCTTTTTTTACTATACTCTTAAAAATTATTTCTCCAATTCACTTGAGTCTTTTGCAGCAGTACTGCCGGGATATATCTGCGTTTCTTTTTTCTCCTGTCAATTGAAGAATCTTTTATTCTCCTGTCAATTCAAATTCAACCAAATTTTTGTTCTGTTTCTTCAGATTTCCGAGAAGAATTCACGGAAATATAACGTTACATGACGGAGAAATTACGGTAACCTTACATTTATGGAAATATCGGAAATTATTCGTTGGAAAACGAGGAGTAAATTAGCGTATAAAGTTGCACTCTCAAAATTTATTTCGGATTCAACGAAATTTTTTTTCCTGTTTCTTCAGATTTTCGAGTAAACACAACGGAAACATAACGGAAACACGGAATTCACGGAAACATAACGTTTCCAACGAGTACGGAATTTATATCTTCAATTCATGTAAATTTTGCCGCAGCGGTGCCAGAATATCTCAGTTTCTTTTTTCTCCTGTTTTGAACTTTTTTCAGATTGAACGAATTTTGTTTCCTGTATCTTCAGATTTTCGAAAAGATTTCACGCAAATATAACGTTTCCAAGGAATCCGTACGGAAATTATTCTTTCAAAAGTGAGGAATAAATCAGCGTATAAGGACGCACTTTTAAAAAATATTAAAAGTTATTTCTTCTACTCACAGAAAGTTTTCTGGTAATAGTACTGCCAGAATATATCTGTTATTTGACGAACATCCGTTTCGTTTTTTCTCCTGTCAATTGAGGAAACTTCTTGAGATTCAACGGATTGTTCCCCTCCTCTTCAGATTTCACGGAAATATTACGTTTCCATAGAGAACTAAAATTACTCGTTGAAAAATGAGGGATTAAGTAGTGTATAAAGACGAATTTTTCTTGGAGTGTCCATGCTAGTATAAAGTTTCTTTAAGACTTTCCAATAAAGATTGAAAAGTGTTTGATTTCAATTTGTCGGTCTGTCGTTCGTCCGTGTTCTAACTCCACCAAATATTCACCAGTTACTGCGAAATTTTTGTATGTTATTTCTATGTACTGTAGGGTCTTTCAAAAATGTTTTTCTTTTCCAAAAATTGGGTCAGGCGGGATCAGGTTGGGTCGTTAATGGGCTCTATTTGTTGAATAGAAAATCCGATTATTTTTTAAATTCGGGGGATAATTTTGGAGGAGCCCGTGTTATAAGATTCAGCGTATTTTTTTCTGTGTCTGTAATATACGTCAGTGCAAGTGTGTGATCGGTTTTCAAACATTATTATTTTGTTGTTAAAATAAACCTAAGTTTATTTGCATCGAAAATATTATTACCTAATAATAAAACATAGTTAAGAGAAAAATGTGAAAAAATGGTTCATAATCGGTTAAAAAAAAAAAAAAAAAAAACTTGAGCATTTATTGATTTTTTCAATACATTTTGGGAGGCTGATCTCCTTATTTTCCTATCATACCTAAGAGCAATGTACAAAACCTCCTTATCATTCTTAGTTATATTACTCTTTCAGATGTCGAATTTTATTCTTTAATAGCCTCTCGAACAAGCACCATGCAATGCTCCGCAATATCATTAATTACGCACAGGTTTTTCACAGTATCCAGAGCAGTTAAGAAAGGTCTGTTCTCAGGCTATTCTCTTGGGCCTAACTGAAAAAATCATATGGGGCACCAATAAATAAATAAAACGTTAAGGTATTTTTTGAAAGAAAGCCAACTGAGAGACAACGCTTGCCGCGTCACGGCATCATTTCATTTCAACAAAGGAACCAGTTAGAGAAAGTGCATCTCCTCTCTTTCGATGTATTACCAACCTCCACTAGTTGACGATCTTTCCTGGGCAATTTTCTATTGATTAAGCCATTCAACCATTTTCTTTAAACGTCACTGGAAGTTTTCGAATAAAAAAAGCAACTCCTAGAAGACGCTGCCCTACTTCTTCTTAAGATTGGGTTTGTGTGGTACTGGGCACCTCTGCTCAGTAGCATTTTGTGCCATAGCTTCAAGCCCAAAGTTTCCTAGTTCCAATAAATTGGGTCGCCCTCTTTGCCTATACAGTCGGACAAGCCCTTTATGGAACTATGGAACTCTTTAGTATCAATGATTCCTGAAGTAGTAAAACTAAAGAAGGCGAGAACATCATAGTCAAAAATGTGATGCTCCGATTCTTCATCCTTAAGACATTTCCTCCATTTAGGGCCTTGAGTAAGTCCCATGGTATGGAGTTATTTCCTGAAGTAATAGTGTCTAGTAATGAAGCCTACAGTAATACGTGTCTTCACCCTAGAACAACTAATAATTTCAGAAGCAACTTTCACCGATCATACTTTTGGCGTGTTTCAGTCCAGAAGAATTGCTCCAAGATTTATTCATCTCCTGTTTGTCCCATTTGAGGAGGGTGCCTCTTATGATCTTCATGTTGATGCCACACAAAGGTTCGGCACCAGTAGGATTAGAAGTGCAAGTGTCCACTTAGTTTGCCATGTGATTTTCTTGTCAACATCCACAAGCACAAATTTCCTGAAGCTGAATCAAAACCTCGGATTGAAAATCATTTCAATATCATGGTCAAGTTACACTATCTATAAAAAAGTACTGATACTAAATAGTTTCTTTACAAGAATTAAAAAGACAGGCAAACCAGTAAAAGAAAGGAAAACAATCGGTGCCTGTACGCAATACGGGCAAAAATGTTCAAATTGGGGGTTAAAAAATCCTAATTGTAAACTAGCGGTACAAAAAATTATCAAACTCTACCAATAAATCTTTTCGAAAACTCTACTCAAAACTTTTTCAGTGTGTTTACTTTCATACAACGCATAACATTTCATGGCATCATGTATAATAATTACCCAGCGCTGCTTATATTAGATGATAAAAATATACCACATAAAAATAACTGCAGTGAAACGGGGACTAAAGTACACGATAGTAAACGGAGAACCCCGCGTACATAAAGTCAGTAAATGAACAATTCTTGTCATTCAATTCTTAAGGGAGACGTTTATTTTTATGATGCTTGGCGGAAAGGTGTTGGTTGGGTAGAGTAATAAGCATCAGAAAAGGTCATTCGCGCGCAATAAAATGGCTTACTAACAAGTGCAGCGTGTAACTCTACATGCATTATGGAGTATACGCAGGCAATTTGGTAATGTTTAACATGCATTATAAAAAACATAAAATGCGTTTTATTAAAAAATATTAGATAAGTATTTTAGGAGATTCATCTCATATGTTTATGTCGGTTAACTTTTTTTTTGTTTTTTTTCCCACCATAAGAGCATGCACGACTAATGTACTCTCGAACAATGCTGACGCTCGTCGGCTATTTAAACTACGGCGAATCATTTTTTTGTACATAAATATTGAAAAAATGTTAAAAACTGATCATTTTATCAATTCGAAACTTTTTTTTCTACCTTTGTTTCGTAGTTTTCGAATTTCATTGTCCAAATTTGCTGAAATCTCCTGCAAATATTCGATTAAAAATATTTGCGTCTCTGGCACAGCAAAAAATGTTGATATGTCTGAGCTGTTGGTAGAATGAGCAGTTCTTCACCCCCCACACCCCTCCTGGCCTTGATATCTTACAATTAAATCAAACTTTTTTCTTTGGAGAAAGTAAGCATCAGATTGTTGGAAATTTATTTTAGTATGTTGGAAATAAATTTTGGACATAAATTTATACCAGTTATTCAGGTGGTACTTAATATGTCATTTTTAACCTATTTTGAAACATAAGTCTTTGATGCTTGCTGGTAAAGTTGCGATTATTTCGTGGTTTTTGCTGTTTAGTTGTGTGTGTATGTATGTATGTTGCTGTAGTGTTGTGTGTATATTTGTGTGTGTGTGTTTCATGTTATGCGTATCCCATAATCCTTTAATATAATCTTTAGGAAATATTTAGACTGTGATGCTATTTCTATTTTTCGAAACATTCATTTAATTCAATACCTACTACAAAACATTTATAGTAGATACTCACGCACACAGCAATCAAGAAGTACACATAGAAGTGACACTGAACTATCTCATTTTTCTAAGAACACAGGTGTGTCGAGAGTCTCTTTCTTACATAGCCGGCTGAATAACTAGCCTCCATTTTATAGGAAGGAGAAGTAAAGCCATCTATACGGGGGAAGTCAATTAAAATCTGTCACCATACTAAGCTCCAATTTTAGTTGTCGATGTTTTTAAGCGTTTTTTACTTTCCGAACATGTACCATGTAAGGAAAGTATTGTAATCATGAAAAAATTCGACTTCGAGATTTTGGTGAACTGACACGTTTTGAAGTCTTCTGAATTCATTTATGCTATTTTTACGAGATGTATGTATGTGTGTATGTATGTATGTGGGTACACATGGAGCATCTCCTGAATGAGGGAATTGAATTGAGATCAAATTGGATATATATGTTATAAACCACTGTCATAAGACCGGTATTAATTTTGATGTGTACAGGACTTTTAATTTTTCTATATTGCTACGACAAAGATTTCATTTACATATGGCCTATATGGCCTTTTACATTATGGCCTATAAGTCTTGAAAGTGCGCTAGCGCTTAAACGGTACATTCCATTGAGCTCAAATTGGGTATATATGTTATAAAACACCATCTCAAGTGACACTGAACACCTGAACACAACACTGACACTGACCGATATTGATTTTGATGCGTATGGGACTAATAGTTATTTTACAGGGCTACGACAAAGATTTCTTTTACATTATGGCATATGGGGAGAAATTCTTGAAAGTGCGCTAGCGTTTATTTAAATGGTTGGTAATGATCTTAATCGTAAGTGTTCGGAAACTCGAATGGAGTCCCTCCAGACTTTTTAGTACTGTAAAATTATTCTGTGAAACATTCTTTTATGAGTTTTCATATCAAAGTTGTGGGAACTTACATTGCGTAATAATTATTATTTTGGTTTTATTTCTATCATAATTTCTTATAGATATAAATTAGTATTTTCTAGCTTGAAAACTGACCGCTGGCCAGAGAAAAATATGTATGCAAAGTTAGCAGGTCTTGTTAATTAGTTAGTTTAGCTCCGAGTTTGATACCCTCACTGTTTCTAGCAGTTGGAACCCGAAATTAATAAATAATCTAAAAATGGCATTAAGTATTTGATTACGTTTATTTTATGCAGAGTGAAAAATATATTTTTATGAAATGACCGCAGTTTTTAGAATTTGTCACCCGTTCAGAATACAAAAGATGACTCATTTGTGCAAGATATCTTAACTACGCAGATTAAACTACACATTTTAAATCAGATACATTAAAGATAATAATTAGTCGTGCTAGTAAAGATAATAATTAGTCGTATACCTGTTGTGCTGGGTCGCCTGAGCGACCAAAAACCTGGGTTTTGTCGAACCCTGTGGATATCTGAAGACTAAGTACAAACAAACATAATTGCAAGGGTAAATAGGACACTGCATGATAGTATTTTATAAATACGTCAAAATGATGATACGTGCAGAAATTTAAAAAACTTTAAAAATTCTAATCTTTAATGTATGCAGTGCTAGGTAAAAACTGAGACTTCATAGCATTCATAATAAAGACATTTGTAAATAACTCACATAAATGAAAACGTTTGCATATTTTTTTTAGATTTTTTTTCCTTTCTTTTGTTGTTGTTGTGGGGATTAAGGCCGATTAGCTACGCATGCTCTCTAGTCCTATGGGTGGGTTTGCCCTCCGTGGGGGGTCTTTCTAAGGGGTCCTAACCCGTATTTACGCTAAGTTTCGGAGAAAACCACGGAAAACTCCGAACGATTAGGTCGACGGACGCGCGATGGGACCCGAACCCGGGACCTTCACACTTCGCCCGTCTACCATTTCTAGTGGCATAACCACTACATCATGGTGAGGCTTTTCCTTTCTTTTAAATTTATCTGTGTCATTTATAAAGTTATTATATTTAATGTTAAGATTCAAAAACCAAAACTTTTAATTGTTATTATGAGCATTCATAACTTAGCAGCTAAGAAAATGCAACAGTATCAAGCAATAAAATCACGTAAATCATAATTTATTTTATTAGGAGATTTGTTCTTCTCTGCACATTTCCAAGAAACGAGAAACATACCTCTACCATTATCATTTCATCAACAATATACACACGAATCTCCGCGTTTTCATTATTTAACTTCGATCGCAGGCACGGAAGAAATACTGATTGCCAAACGACGGAAAGAAAAAGCAAGGAAAAATATTGGGGTACACGATGGTAAATTGAACACACCTATATAAGAACGCGGCAAATGGATATTCCCTGTCATTGCAGCTCTTAAGGGAGCGACGCTTGTTTTCTTAAGCAAGGTAAAAAAAAGTGCAGTTCCGTGTAATGAACCGGAAAACCCATTTATATGAGACCAAGGTGAACGTCTAGCTGTAGCGGGGATAATTGAATATGCCATTCTAGGTAGCTTTGTTCACCGAAATGTTGGACTTGGTCAGAGGTCGCTGTTGTGTTTTGTTGAAGTGTATCATAAACAACTGTGGATGGTGTCTCACTTAAAGAGGTTACGGAAGGTTAAGTTGTTAACACTTCATGATATATATTTTCCCGAATTTAAATGTGGAGAGGCAGTGTACTGAGAAACTACGTTTTAACAAACACTTTTTTTTTTTTTGCTGCTTGAAAATCGACATTTAAAAAAAAAAGAAATGTTACAATTTAGTTAAATTAAATTTACCAAGATAAGTCTTTTAATGGTAAAGAATGTGTAACATCGTTGACGGCATAAGTCTGCTGGTCAAGGGTTCTGACTTCTTCCGCAGCTGTTTAGGGCGGTTTGTCCACATGTAATGCGAATAAGCCTTAGAACCCTTTGAAAAATCCCCCGCGCAAGGCATCTGCCCCTTAGGCAGTTTAGTCCTCGTCTAGCTTTGCCTTAACCAAACTACCAAAGAGAAATAATTCCGATTAATCACTGATTTATAGAGACTGGAGCAAATAAAAGTGGCCCGAAGAACAGAGTTCCAGGTTACAAAGAATACAGTAGAGGAAACAGTACAGTAGTAGGAAATACAGTAGATTCCCTCTTAACAGGACTCTGTTTAATCGCATCTCTGTCTTACCGACCGTATTTGATTTAAAGACAAATAAATAATTAAGTTTAAAAAATACCCCCCCTACAATTCCTGAAAGCGACCTCCGTCATATCAAGTGCAGATGGAGCAAAAGCACTGGAAAAAGCTTCATGTTGTGTAGCCAACAATAACCATCGATGTGATGTTTAAAGCAATATGTGAAACTGCAGTAAGTTGTCGAACTTTCAGTCTTCAGCATAAAAGAAAATGATTTATGTTTTCTAAAACTCTCCTCCTTATTACTCATAAAACTTTTGTAATAACCGGACGTATTTTAGAGCAGTTCTATCTGTTAATTCTTATATATATATATATTTCATTCTCCGTTTTAACCGTATTTTCGCTTAACCGGCTCATCCGTAGTTCCATTTAGGCCGGCTAAGAGCTAATCTAATGTTCATCATACATGGTTCACTAACTTCTATAGCAGCTGTTGAAAATGACCACCATGGCACTTTTGGATCCTGGTCAGCAAGTTGCTTAAGGCAGATTGAAGATGGACTACTGGAATTGCTGCAATCCCATCAGAAATGTTCTGCTGCAGTTACTGAACGCCATGAAGGTTATTGCGATACGCCTTAGACTTAGAATACTCCTTAGACTTAGATCCGCCTTAGACTCATTCAAGAAATGTATCACTTTGTTCCTAGATAAATTTCGTAACTTAACAGCCCCATGTTCAACAATATATTCAGAATTATATATTGAACATTAAATACAAGCTCATGAATCATATTTTACTATTGAAGACGGGTCACAGACAGACCAGGCGGCCTAATTGGCCAACCAGGGCCGAGACCAGACAGACCTCTGCTAACAACTCTGTCAGGAGTGAAGATTGTGTAAATGTGTGTGCAATCCATGGTTTGGCAGTTTGTATGGCAGTTGTTCCATCCTGTTTGAAATAACTGTAGGTCTTTTCTTTCTCAGTTAATGCTGCTACAAATGGGTTGAAAATGGCGGAAATATGCCGCTCCTCTGGTTCGGGCGGCTTTATTTGCTCACCCTGTATAAAATTATTGAATGGGACAGAAAAGAAAAAATCCAAATCTATGCTTATGTATGGCATCATACTTATATATTGATCAATTTTTTGTTTGATCCTACCAAACTCCGGCTCAAATTTGTCGGACTTGCATACAGCGATTTAAATATAGTTTGATAAAATTACATTTTAGTATTAACTGAAACTTAAATAACATATTTCATAAGCACAAATAAGCCAATTAATATTAAAATATTCTATTAGAAAAGTGATTTGTAGCTAACGAGTAAGCAAGATTAAAGGATTTCACATTTTTAATGAAAACTAAATTGCCTCCTCTATCACGTGCTAAATGGAGATTCTTGATTTATTAACTAGAACTTTCACTGCATACGAGGAAAAAAAAAAAAGACATTTATTTTTTCCGAGATTAAAAAAAAAGATATTGATAAATTTGCTTTTGGGAGTGATTGGCTGGAGGTACTAAATTAAGATGTTCTCTTATACTTAATGCCGTAAAATAATTACGTGGAGCATTATTCCGAAAAATAATTGAGACATCATGTTTGCTCAAGAAAGCCACGTTCATAAAGGAATGCAGCATTTTTTCTAATAAATCGTTTCCGAGCATCAAATATTCATTGAATAAACATAGTTTATCCGAAGAGATTTAGATATAAATTACAATTCATTATCTTATTAAAATAATGTATTAGGGTGCGAAACTTTCTTACATTGGTTAACGAAAGGTTTATACCTTTATTAAACTTGTGAAAATATAGTAAAATATGATTCATGAGCTTGTATTTAATGTTCAATATATAATTCTGAATATAATGTTGAACATGGGGCTGTTAAGTTACGAAATTTATCTAGGAACAAAGTGATACATTTATTGTGGGTTGGTAGTATTTTATTTGTGTTTAAATTAGTTTGTAAAGCATAAAAACTTAGATTATGTATTTTTATTAATTAAAATTCCTTTAATATTATCTATTTTATGTTTCGCGCCCTGAAAATTTTAAGTATTTACCAGATTACATAAAAAGTGCTGCTACTTATTTTGCTTTATCATGCGCTCAGTATATTTAAGTTTTCATAAACATCTTTATGTTAACGAGACATTTTATGTAACAATCTTGAACGAATTTTCGTTTAAATTAATCGGAAAAAATATTTAATTGTTAAAATAAAATTTTATCGAGCTTATTCAGTACAATTAAAAATATTGACACCACATCTATTGTGGTCACCAGATTGAATTTAATTTCTATTAGTTTTAGGTTCAATCCAAATTAACGCACATTTTTAAATTTTGTATTAAATATCACTTTTTGTTTTGTATATAATTCCACCCAATGCAAGCACACAAATTTATTTTTCTCTATTACGCAAATTTACATATGACTACTTAACACTAGATATACTAAAACCAGTCAAAATGACTGGTTTAAGACTTAAAATTGACAAATGTCTGACTCGCATTTCCATAGAGATGAACACATTATCGTATTTTTGCGTAATCTGAACTGAAAACCTCACACTTTAAGTATTTATTAATTTTTCATTAAGTATGGGCTTTATATCTTGAGTTTAAATTCACTGGATTTGTCGATTAATACCTCGTGTAACCACGTGTTTCAAACACATGGTAACAAGCAACCTGTCCGGGCCTGCTGATACGGGTTTGTTGGGGAAAATGACACAGTCTTACACCACTTAGCACGAACACAGCAACAGTAAATTACAATGTAGCAATCATCAAATATTCCGTTTTCTCTAACTTAGCACTCAGATACTAAACACTGTGTGCAATATATATTCCACAATTAAATAGGTACAAATTTCCATTGCTAAGCGAAGCATTAAAAATGTTCCAGGCTGCATTAATGTTTCAGAATAGAAATGCTGAATTAACTGGATGTCCCCACTGGGGAAGTTCATTTGCATTTACAGAATAAGTAATCCAACAGCGGCGTTCCAATCGCATCTGTTTGTTTTTCCAACGCAATGCACACATCACGTAATGAAACATCTACTCTCGAATTCTCTCTCTTTTTTTTTGTGTGTGTGAGTGTTCTTTTGTTCAGTGATCATACGCAATTTAAAAAATTTAACGGAGCTTTCCCTTCAAATAACGGCGTCAGCTTTCACAAAAGCACATTATCATCTTCCGTGCATTAAAAGCGTTAAGCGCCCCCCCCGCCCCTTCAGAGAACGGTGCTTTTGAGGCGGAAAATAAAGCAACTTGTGTGAAGCAATTAGTTAAAATTTGGTCAATACGTGACCAGGAGATTACAGAGCCGCTTACCCCATTAGCTGGAAACTTCTGCAGCGTTTGTTTGTGGGGAAAACAGAAATTTTACGACTCATTGGGAAAAGCCAAAATTGCGTTTAAACGGAGATAATGGTGTCGTTTTTCGTGTGTTTACCCTGCTTTTACGCGGCGTAATATATCAACGTGAAATATGTCTCTGGAAAATTGTATTTTTTTTCCCCGCTTTGAATTGTTGTTTGCTCGTGTCGGAACATTTATTCCTTTCTTTATGGAATTGTTCTCAATATTTATGCCTCATAGCGTCACAATGTTTCCATTTTACGCTACATGTGTATACATATAGGTTAGGTGTGTCGATTTAGAATAAAAGTTACGAATTATTTTTGTATGCTAATTCTCGAGAGGTGTGTATGAATTCTAATATTTAGAAGAAATGGGAGTATTTTTACTAGCATGTGCAAGAAAAAATCTATTAGGGAGATAAATGCAGCTATTGTACAATAGGGAAAAAAATACTTTGTTTCGGACATGACAGGGGCGTAACCAAGGGGGGGTCATAATCTCCCCCCCGTATATTCTTCACTACATTATCACACACGTATACATATATATGAGTTTTAGTAGTCGTAACCCCCCCGCCATGAAAAATTTCTGGCTACGCCTAGCGTTGCCAGGCGTCCGGATAAAGCCGGGCATAGTTAGGCTTTTTGATTGCGTGTCTAGCCAAACTTAACGGTGTCCGGCTTTTGTTAGGCTTTTTACTGGTGACTTTGGCTGATTAGTAATAGAGTACTTGAACTGATTTGGCATTCGATGTTATTTATATTTCATAAGAATTTAACAAGATTCATGGTAATAATCAAAAAAGCTTGATTTTGCATACAGTTTTTTTT
Organism: Cheiracanthium punctorium; assembly: GCA_038373885.1. NCBI lineage: Eukaryota > Metazoa > Arthropoda > Arachnida > Araneae > Cheiracanthiidae > Cheiracanthium > Cheiracanthium punctorium. The sequence goes on along the minus strand of JAWZYV010008848.1, from coordinate 197,670 downwards.
TTTGTTGTACCTATTAATAGAGACAAAATCCTCAATATTGTAGGCTGTCCGGCCTTTTTACCTAAATGTCCGCCGAAACTGGCTGGTCTGTCCGGCTATTTGGTTTGGCGACCTGGCAACCTTAGCTACGCCCCTGGATACATTAACATACGAAATTATATATCAGGCCCGCCAAGAGGAGGGGACCATTGTCCTCGGCTCAGGACTTAAAGGCGGAAGGGGATGCCAGAATTGGTTGGAAATTTTATAATGTATTGTATACTTTGAGTATGAGTTTTTGTAGTAGTGCAGTTTGAGTAGTTTGAGTTGTGTAGTTTGTGCAGTTTGAGTATATGCGTCCTACGGTAAATTTAAAGTGTACCAATTTTGCATTGTTTAAAAAAAAATATGGGACAAAAAGACTTTTTTTTAGGGGAGGGGGATGTTGACACATTGAGGGCCTGTCTTAAAGAAGCCCTGGGGTCCGAAGATCCTGTCACTGATCATGATAGATAGATAGATAGACAGATCCAGTCTAGATAAAGCTCTGCATTTTGATAAGTGGTTTAGATGAGAAAAAAGAGCATAACTTAAAACATTAACAATATATAAACTAAAATTCAACCTTAATTAATTTCCTTCTTTGCACAGAAACCATAAACATGTCGTAACATAAAAGAAGTGAATAAAAAAAAATTAGGAGCAGATACCAAGGCCGTACCGAGGGTGATGGAACAGGAGTTCCGGTCCCCCTCCGCAAAATTTATAATTTTGTTAACAAAATAATGATGTCTTTTTGTGAAATATTCAGACTTTTTCATCGTTTGGTCCCCCTCCGAAATTTTTGGATCCTCCCAGAATTTTTTTTTTCTAGGTACGACACTGGTAGACACAAACATTGTTATTCCCGGAAATCTGAGATCTGAATTTCATATGTTACTGATCGATTGTGCATCAATCAATTTCATTTTATTGCTGAGAAAGTGCGGTTAATTGAATAGAATGCTCACACTTTCTAGAAAATACTGCCTTTTTAAGAAATGTATGTTTCCCATTTTTTCAAGGTTGCAAAAGTGATATTAATATCTTATTTTGCTTGAGCGAAATATAAATGATATTCTTCGATGTTTATCATGGCTTATGTTATATCCTTCCATCATTTAAATTCAATTAACTGTAGTGTACGTTCTTATTTCTATACGTGTATGACTTGAATATCAGTCAAACCCTTTCAATTCTCTTAAATTTTAACTAATTAATTACACTTATATTTACTGTCTGTTAATTAAACATTTGAGGTGTAATTTTCCTTGTGGTTTGTCGGTATTTATAGCATCGAAATTTTTTATTTAATTGGGAAATTTATTTTATATTATTTATGAAGAGTTCAGATGGAGAACTCACATTATCCATTTTTTCAAAACTCATATATATTTTCCATATTTAAATTCTACCTTTACCAGGATTATTACAGGTCTGGGGGTACAGGTAGTTGTTATGGCAACAAGAGTATCACAAAAGAAACTGTATCAATATATCATGTTTGTCAATACGTTTTTGTCGTTTTTTTAAGAAAAAAAAAACTTTGTAAGTAGAGAATAGGTGTTTTGTATCTACACCCTTCATTTATTTATTTATTTATTTATTTTTTTTTTTGCTTTATAAGGAATTAAGAACTGAAAAAAAGAAAAAAGAATATTTCTAGGGATTTTTAGAACTCGGGGATGTTGCTTTTTCATTGATTCATTTTACTTAAGCTTCAAACCCGTTGGAAATGATATTCAGTTTTCAGTTATCGACAAATTTTATCACAATGTGTAACTTGCTAACAAGAATCTAGTGTTTAAGCTTTTGAATGTCTGTCTTATTTATAATTTTTATAAAAATATTTATGTGAAATTTCTCACTATCGAAACCCTTTCTGTTGTGTCTCACTCTCTGTTATGTTTAATCTAAAAAAGTTTTCTTCTAAACAGGTGCCGATTTATCGAGTTGGGGGCCCTGGGCAAACGCTTTCGAAAGGCTGATTTATTGAAAAATTACGATTTACTGATTGAAAAATTACGATATTTACTGAAAAATTACGATTGAGGGCCCCTCTTTCGAAAACTATTTTCAAAATTTACAAATTTTTAAACTTTTAAAGAACAATTTCGGGGCCCTTTTCTGTTGGGGTCCCGGATGCCTGCCCCGAATGCCCTCCCGGAAATTAGGCCCAGTTTCTAAATCAAACAAATATTAGTTTGGATGTACAAAGTTACTATAACAGTATATTTTACCTAATTTAAAACATCTGTAGAGTTTTAAGACAAGTTCAACGGCTGAAATAAATTTCTAAAATAAACGAATTTTTCGGACACACTGTACATGTACACATCGTGTCAATTTATTTTTAAAAAGCGAAACAGATGCAATCTGAAATACTACAAAATGAAACTAATGTATTTATGGACATCTCAAGATGCTGAATAAAAGACTTTAAAGTTTATCCTGGAATGAAACATTTTTTTTTTCTTTATTTTGTCTCACACAGGAAAAAATAAATTTATGTTCAACGAAACGGAAAAAAAAATTAATAAGTATCCGTTGATAAGAAAAGTGCTACAAAAATTAAACCGAAGTTTTAAAAAAAGACTTTTCTTTTTCTTAATTCATTCATTCATTTATCCCTTCGGTTAAGAGAGAAAAGACCAGTAATAGCTTCTGTCGTTTATCTGTTTAATTGAAAATTTAATCTGGGATAAAGTTTCAGGGAATTCTGCGCCCAATTTAATTATGGTTTGCTGAAGATCGGATAAATAAGATGGAGGGGGATTGTACAGTCATGCTGTTTACAAAAATATCTAATTAAACTTGAAAGTTATCTTACTACATTTCCTGATGGGGTAAGGAGGAAGAGCAGAAGATATCGTCGTATAAATTCAATTTTGTAAACGCCTGCGTTGTAATGGAATGTTTATTGTTTTTTTTTTTTAAACGTGTTATGGGATGTTCTTTTGCTTTCTTAATCTTCATGGTGGACAGTGCGAGTTTTCACTCATGACTTACAAAAGTTAAAATGATATAATTATGACATTTTCTAGACAGGTAGTTATAATTAAAAGCTCACATAAGAGACAGCAAGTACTGGATTAGGGTAGCAGCTGAATATGAGGGCTGGGAAAAAAAACCCGGGTTTTTTGCAAAAAAAAAAAAAAAAAACTGTTTTTTTTGTTTAAACCGGGGTTTTTGGTTTAAACAAGGTTTTTTAAAAAGTACTTTTATAATTATATATGTATGCATATTTATAAATAAAATTATTTTTAAAATGTTCAAATAACAAGTAATTTTCCTTCTGAAAATAATTAAAACTAAGTAAATAAACTGTTTTTACTTACGTGAACATTGAAATCATTAAATTTTAATATTTTATTTAGGGATGCTAATTTTCAAATTTCATATACGTATAATACAATGCAATAGTAATTGGTTACTACTACTACATTTTACATGGAATATTGCTCTTCGATTCATCAGTAATAATTATGATAAGTTTTTCAAAATGATGTTTTTAAGGTTTAGAAATAATTTGTTAAAAACACAAAAACCTCTAATTTAGAAACAAATTTAAAATGCAGCCTATAATTTAAGTTTGATTAATAATTTTAATACTTATAAGCACTAAGCGATATCTATTACACTAATATAAAAACTTACTGTTGATACTTATAAGGATCATTTTAAAGTATATCAGAACTTACTCTATCTGTAGTATTCATAATTTTAAATTATTTTTAAAAAACAGTTTATTTTTAAGAATTAGTTTTTGGTTTAAACCACGATAACCCTGCAGCATATTCCTCGAATATCCCGAATAGGGTGATGTACTACTTACTGTAAGGATATAGCCATTAGCATCCACTGGGATAGGTAACAACTGGCTGCCGATAACCAGCCAGGAGACAGTATATTACTGGCAATATTTGACCACATCCTATTCCATATGTTTTCAAGATTAACACTTAGCAAAACGTGATGTTTATGTGACACATTAAAAACATTAAAGTTCACATATAAAGACCCATCTATGAGGAAATAGATCGTTAAGTCCTCTTTGAAAATGACACTGATTGTTCCCTAAATCATGGATGTAGCAGTTGAAGAAGCGTAATTGCTCCCTAGCAGTAATTTTTAATAAGTGATGGAATTTCTTCATTTCCTCCTTGTTATTAAGAACGTCTTACGAGACTCAAATGATGACAGGTATTGGATATTCACCCTTAGAAGGCTATACGCTCTTTTATTCTACAAAATGTAACACTCAAATACTATTAAAGTGTTTTTCCAAAAATATAATAAAAAGGTGTATAAACATACAACAAATAGCAAAAAAAATAATAAAAAATAAAAAAATTCTTAAGAGACAATGCTTTAAATGGTAAAATATCCATGCACTTGTCTTTCGTGCGAAATTCTTAGAAACAATGAACTTCAATTAAGGATGGTTATAAAATGTTGAAGTGCGGTATTTGGAAAAAAAACACATTTTGGTGTGACTCACAGTAGTATTTTATAAAACAAATATTATTATATAACACTTTTTAAAATGAGAAAAGTATACAATTTGAAAAAAAAAAAAAAACGTACTCACAATGTTGTATTTTAAATGTTCATCTGTATTAAACTAGAACATATAAAATTTTGAAATTTTCCTGAATTGCGTAATTTTGATACATTTAGCTGCAAATAAAATATTTCTGCTGCATTCAATTGATAAGTGTTTCTTCACATGATGCGAAGCCGAAAACATTCCACTAAATGCCATTTCGTGTACATATAGTATATGTACACATTTAGTGTACATATAGTATATATATTTATATAAAATTTATATATTTTCTAGCTCGAAAGTCTGATGAGATTTCGTAAGATCCATTATAAAGACCTCGTTGGGGGAAAAATCTCCCCCATGAGGGAGATAACTCCCCATTCTAAAGAGTCCAAATTGTATCTGCTTCTGGATTTTAGAGCTGATGAAAATGGCGCAGTCAACGAAAGGCCACGTATCATTTACAGGCGTAAAATGTCCTTATGCCTCAGAAGATAATGGTAAACATGTTTATGCACTTATATTTATCAACAAAGACAAGGGTGTTTCGTACAGAAAAAAGAAATATACGTTTGTAATCATTTCTCGAAGATAATCGATCGTTAATATAGCAAATCTCGTTATCAAGAATGAAGTACCTTCTTTGAAGTTCTTTGAAGTGTATTTTTTAATGCTGCTGATCCAATGTGGCATTTTTCAAGACTATCACTTTTTTATAAAGTCACTGAATACCGGTACGTGCAGTACGTCTATATTTATGGTCTAATGTATATTTCTATTGTGAATTCCCAGTTTCTGAAGGAGGTATATTTTATCTATGTCTAACTTAAAATTGACATATTCAATTTTAAAAATATATTACTTACGCAATCGTCCTTTTAGATCTCTATAGCCCCAGATACGAAATTTCATTTCTCTACGGTGAGAATAAATAGAATTTAGTTTTCTAGAGGGAACCGTATCAATATTTATGCTACTGGAAAACTGGACTAGACAAATATTCGTAGAATGGTAGAATCATCCCTACTAGCAATTTTGCTCGGGCCGTCATCGGCTGGCTGCGTGGCCGGTGGTAGCCCGAGCAAAATTGCTAGTAGGAAAGATACAGTTAATAAAGGCACAATTTTTACTTACATTAGCTAATATTATCAAAATTATTGACCGAAAATTGCCAAAAATTTATTTTTTAGTGGTTTTGCAAGCGTTATACTTATTTTAAATATAGTAAAAATCTATGTTTTAAGTTCTGATTTTTGAATGCAATATTTAATAATTCATCTTTAACTGAAATAACGTAATAATTGTGTTTAGTGGCAGCTTTTGCAAAAACAGTTTAATGACTTGCTCTCTTTTACTATGCATGATGCAGCTTAAGTCTTAAGAGTTAACAGCTTAAGTTTATGAGACAGTATGAATATTCACAGACAGATATATACTCTGAAAGAAACATATAATTATATTAGCCTACCTCCATTAGCTTTTGAATTATACCAATTGAAAAATTTCTGACAGATGACCTGAATCACCCTATTAGAAGTAAAATTTGTTTGTATCACTAACAACAGTTAGTGTAATTTCAAGTTACACATATTATTATTATTATTAGGGAGATTTTGCTTACCATTTCTTACTACGTTAACACTAACGTTATTCGCTATTCGGAGTACTCTGACCAATCAGGTTTCGGAATTTATTCGTGCGCATGCGCTATACAGTTTAATGGCATTTAGCGTTAGCGTTAGCGCGAGAGAAACCGCTATGCAAAAAACTCTCTAATATTTTAAAAGCAATACGTACAGTTTATTTAAATTTATAGAAAATATTCATTAAAAATAAATATTAATGAGAACTTTTAGCGCATGAAAATGATATTATAAAACCTTTTAAGTACTAAAGGAGATTAATTTCAAAATATTGGCCTTTCAGCTTGTCTATGAATGAAGCTGAAAATTTTTCCGTCGAGAAAGACGTTAATTACGTGTTAATGTATACGCTTCAGTATATCTAAACAGTTTTTATTCCATTGGTACATATCTTGGTTTTAAAAACGAAATCTGTCACATAATACAGGGGGAAAAAACGTGACGTCTTATCTATGTTCTTATTCAATTACATTCTTTCGTTTTAATGCTTCTGACACAATTTGTTTTCTCCGTAACCTTGTGCTTATTTTTGGACTCCATTGCGGGAGGTATACTCTTTTTTTTTTCTTTTTTTCTCTACATTTTCTGTCGAGAAAACACCTAGCCCAGTTACCAGCATATTTCATCGGCAATTAGGTGCAGCTTTGAAACAATTCACATTATCCTCAAAACACAATCTCGCGGTGTAACAAAAAAATAAATTATTTAGTTAACTAAAATAATAATAATAACAGTATATATTAGCATGACCTTACTTATGCTAATATATTCAGTTCATAAATTATTTAATTAAAATAAAAATAAAAATAACTGAATATATTAGCATAAGCTTACTTGTCGTTTAGTTATATGGCGGCCACTGAAAAATAATGAATATAAAAAATACTTATCAATTTAACGAAGTATTTATTAACGCTGTACATTGTGCTTTAATCATTATTATTGTAACAAACCTACAAATACTACTATTACTCATACTAATGCAATCAATCTAGCTCTGTTTATCTCTTTCAAATGTTCAAATTAAATATACAGGGTGATCGAAAAGTCCGTTAAAACTTCAAAAATTCATTAAAAAAGAACAAATAATTATAGAAAATTGCGGTTTGCACAAGTAGGTTTAGAAGGTGATCGTTTTTTTTTTTTTTTTTTTTTTGTTTGTTGTGGGACACGAAAAAGTGTAGTTCCAAATGCCGACGATAGGTAGCTCTGACATGCATAATGGGAAGCAAGTTTCCAATGAAAAAGAATAAATTCGATATATATTGAATCTTATCCATGCAAACTGCAATTTTGTATCGTTATTTGCTCTTTTTTAATGAATTTTTAACTTTGATGCACCCAAGATGCACCAAAAGCTCGTGAAAACTTCAAAAATTCATTTTTAAAAAAATCATGATATGAAATTGCATTTCTATTGTGAGGATTACAGTTTTTGGAGTTTTTTTCCTTAAATCTATTGTTCATGTCATCTCGACAAATCACTAACATTTGCAATTATTACAACCTTTCTAGCCATTGAAAAAAATCCGATCACCCCCTAAACTTATTTGTGCAAAACCGCAATTTTCTATCTTTATTTGTTCTTTTTTAATGTACTTTTAAAGGTTTTACGGACTTTTTGATCATCCCATATAACTATATCATGGCTCTGCAGCAGAAAATAAATTTATTTATTTGAATATCATGAAAAATATATAATCTTCCAATCTCGGGCAGCTATTTAGAATCGTAAAAACAGCGAATGTGACGTAACTTTTGCAGCAGAATTTATTAGTTTCACACAATTTTTAATATATAATATTACGCTTTTGACTACCGCGTAAGAAGCTCTGGTTAGTTGGATTAGTTCACCTGGTTATTTCACACACTTAGATTTCAAACAGAGTAAATATTGAAACTTGCAACGATGTTGAAAAATGATAAAAATGCATAGAACCATTACTGATGAACGCAATCTTATGTTAAAAAAAAAAGATAAAATGTCTGTAATTTTGTTGTGTTTCTCGCTTTCAATATTAAATTTGGTTTCTCCATTCCAGCATTTGAATAAAAGCGTTAACGGCGAAAATTCCATGTTAGTCGCTGGAGTAAAAGTACTGAAGGCAAACATAAATTTATATCCCTTCTTACTTACATGGGAAAATCATTTGTCATTAGTCCAATAACTTTGCCTTCTCTCTCGTGTGTATTGGGAACTTAATAGCATTTAAAGGTTAATAGGCAGTGTGTTGTATACATAACGAGGCATGGAGAATATGAATATTGTTCGCATTCCCTTCGTGTTAGTCGTACATCAAGGAAATGTAATTGTACTAGGCGTGGAGGAGGAGCACACATGTCCCTTCCGCACTAGAGCTTCACCCAGTCTAGTTTCGCTTGTTTCCTCCATTTCTATCTTTCAGCTAAATTAACGCAGTAGCCTATATGTTGTGCACATTGTTTAGCACGTTCCGTGTAAACGTTCATTTAGTTCTGTTAAAGTATATTTGTAATGGATTGCATTTCTAAATCATAAGAACGAAATGCATCAACTTTTAATCATGGATTAGTACCGGGTGTCCGAAATTAAACGACACTTTTAAAGTTGTCTATAAACGAAACGATTGTCTGGAAAGTTGTGAGCATTTCCTCGAACACACTGCGGTCAGCTGTGTAACATGCTCTCTTACGGTTACAGATGGGAGCTGACAATGTGATGGTCATCATATTGAACATGTTTTGTTTCAATATTAGTAAACTATCATAAATGTATGCTAAATGTGTAATTCATTAAGAAACACCCCCTGGTGGCGAACATTTGAACTAATTTTTTTAGTCGCTCAAACAAATTACCATACCTTCATTATGTCATACACAAAATTTCATAACATTCTTAACAATCGTTTAGTGTCGGATACACTGTATTTTTCTGTATAATCTAATATCGAATTTACGCATTTAGTTTTTTAGGGGGATGTGATGAATACCACACATTTTATATTAATTGTCATGTGTTTTCAATTTCTTAAAATTAATATATTTAAATCAGACTTTTTAACTTTAGTTGCTCTTCTCAAATTTTTATTTACATCGACTTTCAAAATATTGCATTACATTGTTCCCACGTGTTCTGCTACAATTAACTGCTTATCTTCCGATTTTCATATTAAATTAATCTTTCATCTGTTTCTGTTTGTCAAAAATAAGTTGGTTGCATTTCTTCCGTTTTCTTAAATGTTAAGAAACATCTGCTTCTCATGCAAAAAATTTACACTGAATTAATATGCATCTTGATTTAACAGTCTTCCTTTACGCGTACAATACTTTATTTCGTATATTACCTAATATAGACTAACATCAGTTAAAATTCTGTTGAACTAATTTGCTATCACCCGGAGTTACTGTAATTTGGCACATTTTTATCTTCGATAATTCGGTGCCCTGCTCTTTGTTATGTCTTGCTATCACTCAGTTGAGGAATATGATGTGGTTTTTCGGTGTCTTTAATAATGAAAGTATTATTCGCTCTCGTTTCGGCATTCCTTTAATATGCGAAGTTAAACTTTTCGCCAACCTCCTGATCATTGTCCGATTGAATTTCAGTTCTGATTAATCAGACCCTTCTTGACCATTCTAGCTAAGCGTCTCCCAGCCACCAGCATGCCCTAGTTATGCATCTTTTCTAAGAAGTTAAGGGCATTAAGATGAACAGAGCTAATTGTCGCTGGGCTGCGACCTAAAATGAAGAAAAGCAATTTTTAAGTATTAAAGCATAATTATTATTTTTTTAATCGATAACAAAATTGCTTGCTTGTTATACCTATCGTTTTTCTTCAATTCCCACATCTTGTAAACAGTCCATCTGCTTCGTATCCTGACCCTTGTTGCCATTGGACGCGTTCAGTTAGCGCATGCGTGTTTGAATCCATGGTCCCCTAAGCTTAGCTTAGGGAACAGTAATTTCCTCTATTCGGAATTTTTAAGCAGATGTAAATATTATTTAATTAACAGGTTTCATCTACAGGTCACACATAAAAGACCACATATTACGTTGTAACGGCACTGTTTCTTAAGTATCCAGAAATATTTAAACAGATGAAATATTTTTTTATGGAAAGACGTACTTTATGGCTCATCTATTTCATACCATACCTCTTCTGCGGTTTTGTATTTTAAAAAAATTACTGAAAAACAAATCCATACTCAAATACAGAATTCCGTTGAAAATGAAGACTACCGAAATTCAACACTTCTACACTATAATTTGCTAAATACGCTGAAAAACAAGCACATTCCCAACATATCTATTAATTAAACAGTACACTAACAGCATCAACACAAAGCTTTTTTAATTTAGCGATCTTTCTTTCTTTCATTTTTTTTTGTAATGCATTGTTACAGCTCCCTGATAATTTTTTTCGCCGTTAAATGCAACAGCATCGCAACACTCAAAATTTCCACCATTTATGAACTTACGGAGTAAGTAATTATAATCTGTGACGGCTTAAAACGCATTTTTTTTTTCTTTTCATCTTAAGACGCCTCATTAAATCAAATACCGTTTCAGCGATGGAGATTTAAGAGAATGCTTAGAGAACAGGGACGCTTTGCAGTAAGGAATTCCTTCTCCCTAAATTATATCCCTCTGTCAAAGAAATAAAGAAATAACACACACCATTCGGTTCATTGGTGGATGACGATCCCTCATGAGGCCGCCTTGCTTAATGTCATCTCATTTGGACTAAATGCGCCATTTTAAATTGCATCCCCACAATGGGTTTCGTTTATCCCTCATGAATATTTATGTTTGATGTTGTTTTGAGAATAACTGTCGTTCCGATTAATTATTGAACCCATGACGTAGCATGCGTCATAATTAAGAGTCATAATTGAACTGCATTGCCTGATTATTTAAAAGAGGATATCTTTGGATACTGCACTGGGCTTGTGCAATAATAGCGGTTCTGGGAGCTTCCGGGAGCAAAGGTATTTGAAACACGAAGCAATGTAGGGTCACAAATGCCGTCAGCTTCATGGCAGCGATGCCGTTGGAAAAAGTCGGTAAGTTTAACAAAATATCGCTATTTTGCAGTGAAAAGTCGACAGTTTTCAGAATACAAAACAAAGTCGGTAACTTGGAGGCGAATTTTTAAAATGCATTGAGAAGGCATCAATTTAGTGATAAAATGAAAAGTTCACAAATTCTTTTTAAAATGCAACGAAAAGTCGACAAATTTAGCGACATGTTTCAAAGTGCGATGATCAGTCGGCAATGTCAGCGAAAAATTTCCAAGTGCAATGAATAGTTGACTTTTAAAAGAGAAATTAACTTTAGGGTATAATCCCAAAAATTTGCAGAATTGCTTCATGCAAATGTTATCAGTGGATTTTGAGAAGAACTATGGAAATGTTTGCCTAATCTCTTTTCATAAAGAAGGAGCTTGGTTCCGATATTTTTACCAATAATATGAAATAGAATTTCTTAGTTTTAGTAAAATATTTTTTTCGAAAGATCAATTAAATTTTGGTGAAATGATTAATAAAAGGTGAGCATATGAAGCCATTACTTTTGCGTATACATACAATTCTGCTAGGATCTGATAATGCATTGTTTATCAACACAATCACTGCAATGTAGCTATCACAGAGTCTGATACAACGCTTGTTCAATAAGTCATTTTGTACTTTGACCAACTTCCTTCAATCAAAAATATGAACTGGCGGAAAATGAATGGTTATTGATTCTATTTATGTACTTGTTTGTTGTAAAGATTTAAAAAATCAATTAACATATTTTTTTCTTAACTACATTTAAATAAATAAAAAGCACAAAAAGTAATAGAAATTTTGATTAGCTTCAGATAACCGTTTTATAATGAAAATAAAATATTATTGTTTATAAATTTTTCGGGCATTACACTAAAAGTCTACTAAAAAGTCCATGATAACGTTACATTTTGTTTCCATTTTTAGTGCATCAGTATTTAATTTATAAATTAGTTTATTCTGAATATAATGAAGCCTTATCTATGTTTCTAACAGAATTTTACATTTTTTATAATGATTTTAAATGAAATCTTTCGTTTTTAAAATTATCTTTTTTTTAATTAAAATTAATGTTTTAAAATTAAAATGAATATTTTTGTATTATGTATAATTTTAAGAGTTTCATAAGGAATGGGTTACTCTCCGGAAATTTTCACCAATAATATGAAAAGAGTTTCTAAAATCACAATCCTGCTCGTTTTCTAAGAAACATCAGCTAAATTCTAACTATCTAATAAATTTTAGTGAATTTACACTGATAAGTACCTGTTTAACTCAATATGTAAAATAGCAAAAATATTTATTTTTTCAACAATTTTTTTATAAAGTTTTAGTGTACATTTGTGTATATTTAACCAGACGGAAAGTTATTTAAAAAAATAAACCGGAATAGAAAAAGAAGAATTTCTGACAAAATGGATTCATAATTAACTGTCATCCTGCCAACATAACTAAAAAATTCGGGCAGAGCTTGCCCCTGCAACGTCTACTTTAACTATGAATATGGTTTTCAGTCTTTTTTGCTACTAATATACTTCTATATCTGTATATGCCATAAGGTGTAAAGATACACAGATATATTTAACACATTATTAAACTGATATATAGATGTATTTAATTATACTATACTTAGTTTGCCTAGCAGATGGATAGTTTGATACAGTTAACAATCTTATACCCAACTATGATTCGATATATATATATATTTTCTTACATAATGAAATAATATTACAGAAATTAAAAGGTCTTAATTTGTTACAAGAAAAAAAAACAGTGTCCAACTGATAAATAATTAAATCTTTTATTCTGTTTATTACGTTTTTAATAAATGAGCTTAAAAACTAATTGCTTGCATGCTTAAAGTTATTTTTCTTAAGTAACCTCCCCAATTTCTTAACACGGATATTTTGTGTAGGTATTAAGCTAAATTACTTAATGAAGAAAATAGAGCAGCTTCAGTTTTTATGTTAATTATGCAGTCTATTATAAAATGTAATACATAAATCAATATATTTTTTATGATCTTTTTTTTCTGCATTTTTTGTGCATTTATGAATGATTTTAGTTTGTTTTGAAAAACTTTTTTTCATAATCTGATCGAAATAACTATTCTAAGTTCTAACAGGAATATTTACCACATTTCTTTAAGAAAATTTATAATGAATATGCACATTTACATTTTGTTTTCCTCTGAAAAAAAAAAAAAACTAACTTTTTTTCCAATTCATTTTTTAATAAATTTGAAAGTCTTTAAAAACCTAAGCATTACTTTTCCATCAAACAGTATAAAATATTTATTTTTAAAGCTTTGAACAATTGAGTGATGCTGTTCTGCTCAATCACCTTTATTTATAACTGCAAGACTAATTTTTTCTTTCTTTTTCGTTAATTAAGAGAATTTAATGTTTTATCTATTTTAACGCCCAAAAGTTCTATTGATAAATGTATAAATAACTGAAATTGTGAATAAGGAATAAGAATACACGGTTTTTCAACAAATTTTGTTGAAATGATTTGTACTTTGTGTGCATTTGTATATATTTAATACTTCGTTAGGTTAGTTTAAAAATTAATCGGGTAAAATATTAATTCAGGTATTCGAAAGTATAACGCAACTTCGAAATTTCCCAATAATGAATAAAGAAATTGCAGTCTTTTTGATCATATTAAATCAAAATCGAAACATTAAAGACGTTATAAATTAACAATAACAATCCCTAACAACGAAGGTCGTAGCCAAGTAAAAAAGGGAGGTGAACTTTTCAAACGTATAAATATTATTTACAAAGGAATACACCAACTTTCAAAGACTATATTACCGAAACCTAACAAATCAAAATGTCATTCTAAATTAGTCTTGAGTATGTTTTTTTCTCTTTTCGCTACAGAATTAGTTTTTAGTTGAATGACGTTGATGTTACATGAAGCTTTCATAACTTTATGAACTTTATTTTATTTATTTAATATTTAACTGCCCTAAAAATTTCTATAAAAATGTTATGTTTTGTAATTATAGCAGAAACCTGTAAAACAACTCTGCGAAGACCCTGCTTAGCCCAAATAAGTTTTCTTCTAAAATGTTGATATATATATATGATAAAGAACGTTTCTTGAATGTATCAGAAAGTTAATATTTTGAATTTAAAAATTAAAACGTTAAATATTATGCAAATCTTGAATTCATCGTGATGTTTCTCAACATAACTGACGGTAAATGACTTACGATTAGATTATCTCCAATCAAATCGTTTTCCCCTCTGCTACGAATATTAAAATATACGTTTATATAAAAATATCGACATTTATTTAAAACGCCCCAAGTATAGCGGTGCACATAAAATTCCATTAAGGAATAAGGTACATACGATATATTTCCTTCCTCCTTTGAAAAAAAAAAATCACCCAATCCTTTCTAGCAAAAAAATATCACGTCTAATATCATATCAAAAGAAAAATAACTTAAAGTGATATTTTTACTCGAGAAAGAAAGAAAAAATAAAAAGAAAGGACAACTAGTGTTCTATTTTTACATTATCCGGCATTGTTTGAAACATGGAACTGGTGTCATTTCTATATTCTATCGCTCTCTCTCTCTCTCACTTTTAGCTTTGCTATCTAATGGGCAAAACATAACGAAGAAGATGAAGAAAAGAAGCAAAAGCAATTTATTGATGAAATGGGGGTACGGTCGATAGAGAATGAAGCGGCAGATATGCTTTTGGACGTAATAAATAGCTGTTGTTTTCTGATGAACTTGTGTTCTCTTCCGGAAGTGGCGTGCTATGATTGCAGTCGTAATAGATGTGTGGAGGAAAATGATTAGTTACATAGAGTATATTTGCATTAGAAAAGTGTTTTATGAAACATAAATAAAATGTTTAAACTGTTTCAAAATATGGTCATTTCGTTGCTCCAGAAAACTAAATCTTAATCTGACAATTGTAGGATTTTTATACTAATATTTGTACTATTTTTTAAGAAATTCATATAGTTATGAGCAAAGCCTTAAAGCTTTCGTTTACTCATAAAGGAATAAGAAAATTTGGTAGATATATTTGGTTCTGGAACTCAAGAACAACCAAACTATGCTTTGGAGCATGCTGCAAAAGGTATACATGAAGATGAATGATCATATCATGGATATATGTTCCAAAACTAAGATAAGATGAATAATCCTGTTTTGGATATAATGGTAGGGCGAAAAGTCCTTGACACATATCAGAAAATAATGCATAAAATAGAAATTGCCACAAAAGAGTTCAGTTTGCGGTCACTTCTTTTATTGGATATTAAGTTTTTTATCAACAAATTTCGAACTGTTGCCGAAAGAGGGTGCCACAGGACCAAAAATCCATAGAATGACATTTTATATGAAAAACTCTTTAATAGTTACTTACAGAACGAGTTTCTAGTCACTAAATTTCGATATGGGCACCTTTCGTTACTCGTGTCACTTATAGGCAATACTCGATCTCATTCCATGTGCTTGTTAACATGGATTGTGGAATATTCTGAATGACTTCGATGAACCGTGTCTTGAGCTGTGTAATGTTGGTCATTTTCAAAGCGAAGACTTTGTATTTGACACATCCCCACAAGAAAAAATCAAGCGGAGTTAAATCTGGAGATCTAGGGGGCCATACTGGTGGATGTGGTAGCCATACTACTAATATTTCAAGGACTTTTCGCCCACCCTATATGTTCCAAAACTAAGATGAAGATGAATAATCCTGTTATGGATATACAGGGCATCTCAGTAAAATGTTACGGAACTGCTGGGAGTGGTAAGGTGCATCCAGTAGATCCGAAATATAGTAATGAACGACTTTCCTTGCGCAGTAGATTGCGTTGCATGGAAATGCCGACCGTTCATGTAGCGAATCATCATTCCAAACGAAGACGTAAAGTTAGTAGGATAGATATTTATACGAATTTACTGTTAGTTGGGCGACATCGTTTGGGATAATATCATCGGACTTAGCTTTGTTGCCTTCTCGGTTAACCAGTAGTCACTAGTTGATGTTTCTCAGCACGTGCCGCCACAATTTTTTTGTGAGGAAAGATTGATGTGGTTCGAACACGATGGAGGCCCTTCCCATTTCAGTTCTACGCTCGTAACCACTTACACATCAATGTTGGCAAACATTGAATTGGGCGTGGTAGTCCGGAGCGTTGGCTTTTCCGATCAGCGGAATTATCATGTTTCGATTTCTTTATATGGGGGGCGTGTAAAGATATTGATTTATAACAACCTCCGCTCACAACGCCGAAGATATAGCTGTAGTTGCTGTCGAAATCGAAAGTGTATTAGAATATCGAATTTTCTGAAATGTTTCAATCTGCAGTCGATGAGAGGTTTGCGTTTAATGTCGCTGGACAAAACATCAAACACAATCACTCACATTATCTTAGACCCGTTTTCCTTGTGTAGATGTAATCACGTAAATGTATTATTAAAATGAATATTCGTTTATGTGTCACTTCTCCTTTTGACCACCGCATCAAGAAAGCATTTCGCAGCCTGTATTGCTATACGATGCCTGGTTGTCGGAATGCACCCTACCCCTTCTAAAAGTTCTTAAACGGTTCACTAAGCCACCTTGAATGTTCAAAAACTCGCGTTTAGTGAAAATACAGATAAACTTCTGTCATATAAGTTACAAGGGGAAACGGATTTACAAAACTCGTTTGTTTTGAACCCATGAACAAGCACTTGGCTCGGAAGGTGCAGCTTATTAGAGTACTAAAAGTAAGAGGAAATGATGTTCTGTTCAACGCTCGTCAAAAGTGCTTCTGCCTCTACTGCACATCAAACTTGACGTTATAAAACAGTTCTCGATAAACTTTCCGAATAAAGTGCAATCAAATACCTGGCCAATACGTTCCAAATGGTCGTATTCACCAATCGCGATTTTCTGTGAATCATCCGGGGATAGGCGAATTGGCAGAAAATTGTTATCCTCAAGTACAAATAATCTGTTCTTGATCTCTCCCTGAGCCCAACCTCGACCAGTTGTTGAGAGAGAGTTTTCACAGGATTCAAACCGGTTTTGGCGCGCCGCCAACCTCCCCCGTCGCAATCGTCCCCCAAGCACGTTGTGTTCACTTGCGAATCATAGCGAGCTGTATCCACTTCATCCACGAAAGCCAGGTGTTATTAGCCGATAGTAGGAGTCCGCCTTGTGAATAAGGAAGAAAGGGACACGTGGACAATTGATTGTCCTCCAGTGATGATTGAAAGATCCACGAACAGTCTGGGGGAAGAACTCTCTCCCGTGAATACGGGCGTTTGGTACTCTTAAGCGAAAATAAACGGAACGTTTTTTCTCAATCCATGGAATGAACCTTTGGACATCTTTTAAAGACGTTGCAAAGAAGTTTCTGGCCAAACAAAAAGACTTCCATTGTTAAGAACATCGTACAGAACCTGGCGCAGAACATAAAAAAAAAAAAACAAAAAAAAAAAACTAAGCAATGCCAAAAAAAAAAAAACCTTGTCTGAGCTATAGCCTAGAAAATGCAGAAGCTACGAGTCAGGACCGATGTGAGAGGTTCTACAAGGACATAAAGTAAACGAAATGTACACATGAAAATCGACTATTGCTTGATACTGCATGGGGAGCGGCCGAATCGGTGCAATAGAGAACGCGTTCAAAACGAAATTTCCAAAGGGAATAATTATAAGTATTGTTAGACAGTCAAAATACAAATTTTTGTTAAGTATTTGGGAAAGATTTTTTTATTCTGCTCAATCTTTTTCTTTAATCATTTATCCTGCGTTTTGCGGGGAAAATTTCAAGTGGCAGACATCACCATATCGAAAAACATACGAAACGACCCAGAAATTTATAAGAAATTGAGATTTTTTCCGTCGACCTTTGTTGTGTGTCGAAGTAGAAGAGAAAAATAAAAGACAATGTATTTGTCAAAAAGCGCAGTCCATAACGAATGAAGCAGTAGCTGTACTTAGGATATAATAAATAGCTGTTGTTGCCTAATGAATTTATGCTTGTATTCCGAAGCGACGTGTGTTTATGCGTTGTAATAAATGTAAGGGGAAATGATTACTCACGAAGAACGAATTGCAAACAAACCATATGTTATACATAATTATAGATATATATTTTTTTTTAAATAATAAATTACGTTTCCATTTGCTCTATACAATGAAGAAATTTGTTTGTGTAAGTAACACGGATAGCTGTATACAAAATTTCGTGATTTAATTTAGTTTAGTTAATTATATTCGTTAAATAGTCAACGCGTTCTGGCTTATCGCGCGGCTGTCGGTCTAGGTGTCTGAAGTTTTGGCTGTTTTCTCCAGATCTAACGGGAATGAGAGTTAGAGCTCTTTAATAAGTCCTTGCTTCCGTACACAGACGACCCTTCGTATATGCTTGCCATAACAGAAACACACAAATAAAGAAAAATACCAAAATGATGGATTAAAATTTCTACTTAAATTATATTTTATGTTTCATTCATGTAATAGTGTATGCAGAGCAGTGTTTAAGAATAATCATTTTAACTGTTTTTGTTGATTAACAGAAATTTATTTCTTGCGTTTATTTATTGTTCCTACAGTTATACCGTATGACCAAAGCCTGCCTTAATTATGAAAGGCTAAAATAGTTCTTGAAAATTAAAGTATCTTAAATAATTAGATAATAAAATGCATTTGTAAATTTTTAAGTCACTATTTTCATTGTTAAGCTTAGAAATAAAAATATTGAAACTAATGCACTGTTAGTATCAGATATTCTTATACGATATATTTAACACACAGATGTTTTATTTTCCTGAAATTAAAACATGGAACTTTCCAATACAAATAGAATAAGTTTGAAAAATGTTTACTATTTCAAAAATCAGATTTTTAGGTAATCACTTCCTAAAACTAATGTAACAATAATAAGTTTTCCAGTGTAATAAAAATATGAGAATACTCGAGATTTAATGTAGAACTTCATATTTAACAAACATAAATGCTCACGCACGAGCAACATAACGTTTTCCATATTATACTTTTATGGAATGCAATTATTTATTTAAAAACATAATTTTATTGGTATTTAGACTGCTATCTAAAACAAAATCATTAAATTAAGAACAAGCTTAAGTAATTCGACAGTACATATAATGATGTTGAAATATTGTAGACTTGCAAATACCTTTAAAAATCAAATACACAATTAAATAAAGAGCATAGTATTTATACTCGTGATTTAATACATGATTTTCTCAAGAAACAATTTAACTATTTGCTAAATATTACCTCTGGACGTTTCAGGAATTAATTAATAATGCATTAACCATTTCACTGAACAAAATTCTTAATAATAAATAATTACTTTCCAGAAACGATAATAAAATTTTTTAATGCACATATTTTTTTCTCTTAAATAAATGCGTATATTTTTTAAACTGTAATTTTCGTAAAAGTGTAGTTTCAATTACAGAATTAGAATTAATAAGAACTAAAATTATGAATTCGCTTAAATTTCTAATTGATTAAATATAATAATAACGCATTATTTTTATATTATTTCATGCATTTTGTATTAGTAATGTAGAATAATATTTTTTTTCTGAAAAACATATATTTTAATTAAAGGAAATATTTCTGTGTACTGTATACTTAATTCAGCGCTCGTATGGTTTTAAGGAATTTTTAAAGAATTTTTAATGGACTTTAACACAATAATATTTTCCTCTAAACGAACTTCTTCTTTTTTTGTTAATAGGAGATTATAATTTTATACACTTATGATAAAATTTACGATACAATTATTTTGTTTGAAATGAACTAATTTACATATAAATATATTTTAAGTGAAGCTATTTTATTATCATAATAACTCGATGAGTTCGAGTATTAATTAGTGCAACGCATGACAATTCCCTGCAAAATCAAATTTAACCCCTTAGTGCGCGGCGTCCTCAAAGTGAGGACACAAACCTGTGACGTTTTGACTGTTGCCAGTCACAAAGAATAATTTTTATTTCAATAAAATTACTTGAGGGTGACGTAGATACACGAGAATCCTTTACTACATTTTAGCACATAATTTACCGTAAAATTGCCAATTATTTGTAAAATTGTCAGGATTATTTTTAACAGTATTCGCATCTTGTGAAAACTGGAGAACACGTGGAAATAAATTGATATAGAACAACAACTGGATAGACTGCCTAATTCAGAAAAAGTCGTTCCCGTTGCCATCGTTCGATTTAACCACCAGCAACGTAGCGGTCGATCGAATCGTTCATTTTTGACACAGCCAGCGGTGTTAAAAATGGTCTCTAGGTCTGTGGCACGCGATGAACGAATCGATCAACCGCCATGTTGCTGGTAGTTAAATAGAGCGATTGCTACGTCTGCCTGCCCCTTTTTTTCAGCATTGGGAAATGGTTGCTCTTTAAATTGTTTAAAACACTAAATAGGGGCAACAGAAGGGGGTTTAAGTAGAGATGATTGGGAAAAGCGGTGAGGTGAGGTGATGGCAATAACGCAATTTAGTTGCTTTCCACCACCCCAAGTTACGTTTCCACCACCCTATCAGTTGTATTGCAATTTTTTCAGAGCTCCCGTAAAAGAAGTACACTACTTTAAAAGTAGGTATATACAGGGTGAATCTAAACTCTTGGGTAAAACTTTAAGGGGTGGTAGGACACACAGTGAGGAATCGTAATCGCATAGCAATTTGGGGTGAAAAACGCAGTTTTAACTTACCTGGTAATAATCACTTTGGGAAAAGTATTGAAGTGTCCGTCTAATTTCTTAACCAAGTTTCATAAACAATAGGCTCGTCTCCGAAAATTTCATCCATGAAATAAAATAAACTTTTTAAACTATCCATTTTAGTCTTCTGTTTTCGTAAAAAAATATATTAGTTTCTGGCGAAACAATGGTCGGAAAGCGCACTTTTTTTTTCGGCACTTTTTTCCGAAGTGATTATTAACAGCTATACGAAGACGACATTGCCGACCCCACATTGCTATGTGATTCTGATTCCTTATTATGTGCCCTATCACCCATTAAAATTTTGCCCAAGAGTTTAGATTCACCCTGTATGTAGAACTATAGAGTACATACACTACTTTCAATGGAGAATATTATCAGATAATTTTTCATCTACATCAGTTTGATTAAAATAGAAACTATAAGTGCTACATACGGAATTTTCAGTAGGGTACATGATACAGTGCACAGTACCCTACTGAACCATAAACATGCCTGATGTTAATACCATAACATGATGCATGTTAAGGCAATTAGAGCATAGACAGATAAGCAGAAATCATAAACATTTTCAATTTTGTTATAGATATGCTAAATTTAAGAGATAAAAATAATAAGAGAAGATTGAACTAAAACGTCCATAACTGAATTAAAATCTATTTTAAAAACTGTCATACACTGCAGATATATACTATAAGTATAACTATTCTAAACCGATCTATAATAACGATTGAATGCTCTCCCTACTAGGTATGACAGAAATTGCGAAATTCAAATTCCATTAGCAGATGTAAATTTTGAATGGTTATGGCGTACATTTTCTAAATCTAATTATCATGCGATAATGTAAATTCGGATGTACACGCATGGAAAACATTTGTACGATTAATTCTTTTAGGAGTTTTTTTGAGGTACGTAGTGGAAATCGTTAGCTTAAAAAAAAATTGATGAAGAACACGTTAAACCATTTTTAAATAAGTAAGTCAGAGCAAGAAACACTTGGGAGTAATAAGCATCAAATAGGTCTGTAATTCTAACTTTTAGTGGGACATTACTGTTAAAACTGTACTAATGAAGGTTCGGTTAGACTAGAGTCTAAGAATCTCGAAATGTTTGTGGGTCAAAATAAATAAATAACGTTTAAAAATACCAGATATAGTATGTGCTTATAATTAAACTTCCCCTATAAATACATAGGCTCTACAGTTAATGAGTGAACAGGTTTACACCAAATTTGGTATGCAGATGCATGAAATGCATTCAAGGAATTTAAAAAAAAATATATATATGTAGTTAAAAAAATCCGCTAGATAGCGCTTTGCATGTAAACCAGCAAATTTGAAAATGGAAATGGCTCATTCGAAATGTACAAATAATTTCAACATTCTTTCAATTGTTTTTGAGCAATTATGAGCTAATATGGGTCATTATTGAACCGATTTAACTATACGAAGCGCCACCTGGTGGTAAACAGTTTATTAACTAAACTTTTTAAATAGCTTCCTAGAGCGAATTTGCCAAATTTGGTGGCAATCAACCGTTTCAGCTGCAGAATGTTGTTTGTACGGGAAGTTTAGCTATAAACGTTTTGTGTAAAAGAGCAATTAAGTTTCAAATACCAAGTTATTTAAATATTAAAATATACGTCTGAAGAAAACATACAAAAGAGCACTGTGAGGAGACAATTAATCATTAATCTGTGAGACGTATTCATTTTTTAAAGTCATTTGAGCAAAATTGTTCTGAAACTGTACCCATACTTTGTTATATTTTAATTGTTAATCCTTGTTAAACAATTTTTAAAATGTGATACACTCGGTGCATGAAATGAAATATCTTTATTTCTCTCATTTTTAAGTATTACATTGTATATAAATAATGAAACAATGCAACAATTTAGAAAAAAAATAGCTTCTTTGTATTTCAACAAAATGTAAAATAAGACCTTCGAAAAAGTTTTCTTTCGTAACTTTTTTTTTAATATTAGATTTATATTTCTTTAGAAAATATGTATTCGAAAGATAGAAAAAAATCTGAATATAAAATAAGATTTGGGAAATATTTCATTCTTATAATATTAAGATTTACTTTCCTCCATTTTTTTTTTTTTTTAACTTCGTATTTCAGAACATTATTATTTACATTCGATGTGCGGTGTACTATTGAAGATATTTCCCAAGAAAAAGTTTAGTTTATATATCATTGGTAATTATTATTTTACTGGCTTTAAATGAGATGGAGGTGCTGTGTTCAACGCATATACAGGGTGATTCAAATTAGATGTTACAGCGATAAACTGTGAGCGATTGGAAAATAGGACTTACATTTGGAAAAGTTAATCGAATTTGCAATAGATTTTAGATATAGCAGAGTTTACAATCTATCTATATAAATAAAATTAGACTTTTGTCTGTACATTTTTTGGAATTCAAAAATTTTGCGATTTCTATCTGTTTCAAGCACCCGGGAATCCGATGCGACCCTCAAAAAAAAGTTTGTCTGTCTGTCACTCTGTCGTTCTGTCATTCTGTCCGTGACGCTTTTTCTGTTTAAGCATCACGTAAAAACGACAGAAGCGAATGATATGAAATTGGGTGTCATGATAGGTGGTCACTCATTTAAAACATAGGCGTCGAATTTTAAAAAAATCTTGATTAGATTTTCAGATTTTGCGAAAATCGTTTCAAACTGCGTAAATTTGTGTTCAAGCATCACGCAAAAACGACTCAAGCGAATGATACGAAATTGGGTGTCATGATAGGTGGTCACACAACTTAAAACATAGGCATCCAATTTTTAAAAAATCTTGATTGGATTTTGAGATTTTGCGAAAATCGTTTCAAACTGCGTAAATTTGTGTTCGCACATCACGTAATAACTGCAAAGGTGAAAAAGTGATATTTGGTGAAATGATAGGTGGTCACTCACCTTAAACTATAAGCATCTAATTTTAAAAAATCGATCCGATTTCGAGGTTTTTCGAAAATCGTTTAAAACTGAGTGAATCTTTGTTCCCGCATTACGTAATAACGACTAAAGCGAATGATATGAAATTGGGTCACATGATACATGGTTGCTCAACATAAACTATAGGTATCCAATTTTTTAAACATTTTCATTAGATTTTGAGATTTTGTGAAAATTCTCTCAAAATACGTTTATATTTCTTCAAACATCACGTAATAACAACTAATACGAATGATACGAAATTGAGTGATATGATAGGTAGTTGCTAATCTTAATTTATAGGCGTTGAATTTTTAAAATATTTTGATTACATTTTGAGATTTCGCGAAAATCCTTTTAAAATGCTGAAATTTTGTTCCAGCATCACGAAATAAAGACTGCAGGGAATGAAACGAAATTGGGTGACAGGATAGGTTGTCACTCAACTTAAATTCTAGGCTTCCCATTTCTCAAAGATATTGATTAGATTTTGAGATTTTGCGAAAATTATTTCTATATTCGTAAATATTTGTTCGCGCATCACATAATTACGTCTGAAGCGAGTGAAATGATATTACTTAATTACTCCGTAACCTGTAATATTTTAACAATACATAAAAATTATAACTTCGCTTTCTTTACTTTGGCAACATACTCCATCCATTCTGTGTACTCCTACAATACTGACGAAAGTTCTTGCTTTTTGGAAATTTGCATTCACTAACCCGTCAAGGACGGGTACTTCAGCTAGTGGGTTATAAAATAGAAAATTAATTTTTATACAGTTCCCCATATCTTACACTAATATTTGGAAAAATATTCATCTGTGCCCGATAAAGTTAAAAAAAAAGAAAAGAAAAGAAAACCCATGTCTCTAACTCCCGTATTCACGAGAAAGAATTTTCCCTAGATTATCCGTGGATCCTTCAATCCGCACTGGAGGACAATCCGTGAATTGTCCACGCATCCCCTTCTCCTTTATTCACAATCCCGGCTCCTACTATCCGCAGATAAACCCCTGCCTTTGTGGATAAAGTGGATTCAGCTCGCTATGATTCGCCAGAGAGCAAGCACCACGGTCTTGGGGGACGATTGTGACTGGGGGAGGTGTGCCGAAGCGCCAAAACCGGTTCAAATTCCCTGACAACTCTTTCCCTCAACACCTGGTCGAGGTTGGGCTCTGGGAAAGATCAAGAGCGGATTATTTGTACTTGAGAATAACAATTTTGTGCCAATTCGCCTATCCCCGGATCATTCACAGATACTAGCGATTTGTGAATACGACCGTGCGTGAAATAATTACGGAGTTGAGATGTTCAATGTTAAAAGTGACGACATTCCACTTTACCTGCTGTGCTAGAGACCGTCTTCAGCGGAAAAAAATCTTTACTTAAGTGGACTAACTACGAATGGATGAAACTGAATGATCTCTTGAAAATGCCAATTAAACGCATTCATTATTGCAAATTTTAACAGTATGAGTCAATTATATGCTTGATGATGCATTTAATGAATAAAAGCTAATTTAAAAAAAAATTCACGCATGTTAATTCTTCTGTAATTTTTGGAAACTGCTATGAAGAATGAAATGAAAAATTGTGTGTATTGGTTAAGGAATATAAACAATAGTTTTTTTTTTTAAGTTTAAAATGCCTGCACAATACCTGCAAAACTTTCCTTAATTGCAGCAAATTTGCATATGACACTGCTGCTGCGCCAATACGATTGCGTCATTTTAGGAACTTAAATTTTTAAACGATTCAATATCTGATGCATAAATTTACTGTATAAGATATTTTTAATAGCTGCTGCCATTTTTAATAGGAATGTTTATGGAGCAAGTTTCTATACATCTGCAAAAACGACAATTTAAGAAAATAAGTTTTAAAGGTTTTTATTTCCTGATTTTGTACATCGCAATCAGCATAATTTTGGAGTGTTTAGAATCCGTAAATTTATGCTTTTTTATCGCAAGTACAGTTAAGGGAGCAAGGGACGTTAAAATTCAAAATTTTAAATTTTGATTTTTTACTTGTAATCATATGTAAAATTGTTTAACATAAAATCATAGTTGTTTAACACAATAGTTTGCATCTGTATTGAAACTAAAAATTAAAAAATAAATATTTTTTTAAAATAAAAACTTGATACTTTTTTGAAAAAAACCGCCTTCTATTTTTTTACTTAAAATATCCCATACGCATTCCAAATTAATAAAAAGCTATAATTTTTTAAATATGCACTTCCATTATATGTATGTACATATCTGTGCATTCATTTTTATGTGTGACAAGGTTGAGCTTTGTAAAAAAATTAAATTCATGTGAGATGAAGCTTTTTTTCAAATTTACATCCTATTGTTACACCCATTTAAATTCCTATATCTCTATGTATTAACTTTTGTTGGAAAATTCAATGCACAATTATGTTCATATATGCATTACAAGTATACTCTAAAAAAATTACAGCTTTTTATTAATTTGGAATGCGCATGGGATATTTTGAAAAAAATATTGAATGCACATTTTTTTCTCAAAGATATTAATATATGTTTGAAAAAAAGATTTACTTTTTTATTTTTAGTATTAATGTAGATATAATCCTTTGTTTTAAACAACTTTACGTATAATTTGAGACTAAAAATTAAGAAATGACAGTTTGCAATTTTAACGTCCCTTGTCTCCTTAAACTGTTTTTTTGGAGGAGGTGCAGCCAAAATTTTAAGAAGTCCAATTTTTTAATCATCAATTGCAAATGTCGAATTGTCTAAAGTGACAATTTTTTTCCAACTGTTTTTTCGTCCACGATTTTTTCAAGAAAGATCTAGCGTACATCGCAGATTCATTATTTCGAATGAACACAAGGAGTGGCACATTTTGTTTCCTTTTTCAAAACAGCAATCCTTAAGTACAGTTCATAAGTACACACACTCTGATTTTAGCAACGGCAATTCAGAAGAAACCATCCATCAACGACCATCATATCTGGCAATTAACCAAACATTAAACGAAAGAATATTTACGTGCGGAATGGAAAGAGCGGCTCGTGTCTGAATGTTGCAGTTTTCCCTTTGAATGTTTCAGGTCACACATTCCATCATCCTAACGTTTCATTTTGTGACGCTGAGAGACGCCTCCGAAATTTTGTAGCGCTTCTCGCTTATAAAGACGTCTCTTTTTCTAAGGCAGGCATTATTCCCCGTTCCAATGGAAACTTTGAAGAAGACTTAAGAATGCAGTTAAAATATAAAATTCAGTTGAAAAAGTACGCTATTTATAGATTTTCTTGATGAAGTACCCGTTCTTCGCACGGGAGGAAGCAGACATTATCCTAGCACTTGTATACGGGATTTTATTAGATCGTTGCAGTATTTTAAAACTTCGCAAGCTGCTTTACGCTTAAAGCTGTTCTTCTAGGAAATCATGCAACTTTTGAACAGGTTTTTAAAGAATTGAACTGCACAAGACTTTGAAAAGTTTAGAATGTCTCTTTGCAATTTGTACTGTGAACTATTAAAAAAAAATAAATAAAAAACTTACGGGAGTTACGGAACACTCAGGAAAGAATGTTACACATACGAAATTTTGCAATATTACCCTAAACAGGCAACTCTTTGGATCATTTTTTAACATAATTATTGTGTTTATCAGGTGAGCCTCTTGAAATTAGTATTAAATGCGTCATTTGAGTATCAAGGATTATATAGATTGATGTCCTGGACTAGTATATGAATACTACTTGCATTGTATTTTTCTATTCCGTCTTTGAGAAACTTACTTTTCCATCAGTTTTTTATGTATACGACGATTTAAAAAAAAAAAAAAATCGAACTGTGCGAGTTTTCAAAATTAAAATTTACGAAATTAAAATTTATGAATTATTAATTTAAAATTTATGAAATTAAGATTTTTTCACTTCTTTTATTGAATAACTAAATCTTCCAAAATTTCATTCCGGTTATGATAGATAAAACCTCGTTTGTTTTCATTAATTAGATATACTTACAGATAAGACAGAATTCATATATAGTTATTTTCGTTTAAAGGGCGATTTTATAAATCTAATAATACCCTTGTTAATAGCATAATTAAGTATTTTCTTGATTCCGCTGAAATATGTTAAAACCAGAGGATTTTTCAACTACATCCCTTACTTTGAATTCTTCTTTGTTAAAAAATATTTCTTTTTATAAAAGTTAGAGTTTTTTTTTTAGCGTAAAGCATATCAAATAAATCTTAGTAAAAATAAAATGTTTCTTTTTTTATCTTTTTAGAAAACTATTTTTTTAAACGAAATAAATAAAATGAAGTATTTCATATCATGTTCCTTAAGAGAAAAAAATTCTTTACGTAACTAATTTTAAAGCACAGACACAAGAATATTTTTAAAAAATTATTGAATTATATACTTTTCAAAACATGAAGCAAAATGTTTTACTTAAGTGACTATTTATAGGAATTGCACTTTTCATAGTTAGTAGTCGTTTTAGATTTATTTTGGCGTAATTATTTTTTGACTATTATTTTCAGCACAGCATTTGAATTCAGATAAATTTCGGTAATGAACGTATCGTTGAGCAAATAACCGACTTTAAAATGTCATATTTCAGACTGCTTTTTTAACTCAGTTTAATAAAATTTTTAAAAACTTATTATAGTGTTGTATACAGGGGCGTAGCCAGACATTTTTCATGGGCGGGGGTTATGACTACTGAAACTCACATATATGCATACATGCGTGTGATAAGGGAGTGAAGAATATACATTTTGTATGGCAAAAAATTCCTCATGGGGGGTTACGACCCCCTAACCCCCCCCCCTCTTGGCTACGCCCCGGTTGTATATAGAATCTTCTTAGTGTTGATAAGTTTGTAGATTTCGAGAAGTTTATAATGATTCAAATAATAGCTAGTCAGAAACGATTAGTATTCGGATAGTTTTTATATAAAATTTTTATGTTATATATAAATATATATGTAGAAAATTATTTCTTTAAATAAAATACATAAAGGCATACATTATTTTAAGAAATACTTGTAACTTTCACATGAAAGACTGAATTTTACATTTGGAACTTCCATTTATTGTGACATTTATTTATGCATACCAGCTATTTATGCATACCAACTATTAGTTTAATATTATGAAACTTCGTGGACTAACTACGAGTTGATGGAACTTATATAATGAGCCTTTCTTGTAAAATGACAATTAAAAGCAT
The DNA here is from genome assembly GCA_038373885.1 of Cheiracanthium punctorium. Lineage (NCBI taxonomy): Eukaryota > Metazoa > Arthropoda > Arachnida > Araneae > Cheiracanthiidae > Cheiracanthium > Cheiracanthium punctorium. Next base: position 168,524 of record JAWZYV010008848.1, on the reverse strand, counting down.
TCATTATTGCAAATTTCAACGCTCTGCAGCAATTATCTGTTTCCTAATACGTTTAATTAAAAAAGCTAATTAAAATATGTTTCACGCATGTCATTGTTTCTGTAATTTTTACAAACTACTATAAAGAATGTAACAAAAAAATTGTGTATTGGTTAAAGAATATGAACAGTGTTTTTACTTTCCGAAGATGTACCATGTAAGGAAAGTATTGTAATCATGAACAAAAATTCGACTTCGAGATTTTGGTGTATTTACACGCTTAAGGTCTTCTCAATTCATTTATGCTATTTTTACGAGATGCATGTGCGTGTGTGTGTGTGAGTGAACACGATAGCTCCTAATCAGGGCATTCAATTAAGCTCAAATTGGGTATACATGTTATAAACCACTATCGTATGACCAGAATTGATTTTGATGTTTATAGGACTTACAGTTCTTCTACAGGGCTACGACAAAGATTTCTTTTACATATGGCCTATGGGGGAAAATTCTTGAAAGTGCGCTAGCGTTCAAACGGTGCATTCGATTGAGCTCAAATTGGGTATATATGCTACAAACCACCATCGGTATTGATTTTGATGTGTATAGGACTTATAGTTTTTCTACAGAGCTACGACAAAGATTTATTTTACATTATGGCGTATGGGGAGAAATTCTTGAAAGTGCGCTAGCGTTTAAACGGAGCATTCGATTGCGCTTCAATTTGGTATATATGCTTGAGGCATTCATCGATTCAAATTTATTTAAATGCCTGGTAATGATCTTAATCGTAGATGTTCGGAAAGTCGAGTGGAGCCACTCCAGGTTTTTTAAGTTTAAAATGACCATACCTGGAAAGCTTTCCTTAATTACAGTAAATTTGTACTCAACCTTAACACTGCTGCTGCGCTAACACTGTCTCTCCATTTTAAAAACTTAAATTTTTGAAGGATTCAAAATCTGATGCACAAATTTATAAGATATTTTTAGTAACTACGTTTAATAACATTAGTTTAAAATTACTTAATAATAATCTATTCAGTAATTTTAACTGTTAGTTAATGTTAACTGCTAGTTAAATGTTTGTTATTAAGTTATAATATTAGTTTAAAACTACTGAAAATCAAATCTATCAAAAGATGGAACTGCAGTGGAAAATTGAGCGGGTGATGGTCATTGGACGTATAAACGCTGAATTCTAATGTAATGCATATTTGCTATGTTTATTCATTGGACGTATAAACGCTTAATTCTAATGTAATGCATATTTGCTATGTTTATTCATAAAATTTTATATTAACCTCTTTATATTCGTAATACAACACGAATGCGAAAAAAAAATTCAGTATTTTTTTGAAGTTGAAAGTGCGTGTTATACGCCAAGATATACGATAATTTATTTTTAGAAATTATCACTTTTTCATACAATTGATGCGAGAAATTCGCATACAAATGTCGCGGTTTTTACTTTCCGAACATGTACCATGTAAGGAAAGTATTGTAATCATGAAAAAATTCGAATTCGAGATTTTGGTGTATTGACACGTTTTGGGGTCTTCTGAATTCATTTATGCTATTTTTACGAGATGTATGTGTGTATGTGTGTATGTGTGTGTGTGTGTATGTGTGTTTGTGTGTGTGTGAGTGAACACGATAGCTCCTGAACGGGGCATGCGATTGAGCTCAAATTGGGTATATATGTTATAAACCACCGTCGCAAGACCTGTATTGATTTTGGTGTGTATAGGTCTTATAGTTTTTCTACAGGGCTATGACAAAGATTTCTTTTACATTATGGCCTATGGGGGGGAAATTCTAGAAAGTGCGCTAGCGTTTAAACGGTACATTCGATTGAGCTCAAATTGGGTATATATATTTGAATTATTCATCGATTAAAACTTATTTAAATGCTTTTTAATGATCTTAATCGTAAGTGTTCGGAAAGTCGAGTGGAGTCACTCCAGATTTTTTTTTAAATTGAAACAACAAAATGGTGTATTCATACAGGACGACAGAAGAATAGAAACCATACTGATAACGCCAGTGTTAACTACATATAACAAACCCCTTCACATTTTTTAAAGAGACCTTGAAGAAAATGTTTGTTTTTATTTACCCAGTGATTAATTTTGTCTGTCGTTTACTCGCTTGGCTATATTTGTAACAGTTCAGACACGCAGACTCGTTTCTCTGTTTTACTGGCCGATATTCAAGTCATAAGAAAGAAGATGTCTTCCTTATTACCACTGTTTTTTACGGACGTTCTGCTTATTGTTTCAACACCACGCAAGATTAAAAAAAAAAAAAAAGCAGAACCCCTTTCCACGTTTTTATGCTATATTTAGCACTGGGATTCGTAAACGTGTAATAAATAGGCTTAAAGTTGAAATACGGAAGATTTAAATATGTATGAGTGGTTTTTTTCACGTTTAACTAGGCCATAGATTCCCAACGTGGGCGATAACGCCCCTTGTGGGCGTTTGAGGATTTCAGGGGGCGGTAAAAGACCCAGAGAAAATGAGGAGGCGTTGATATGGCACGGAGGGGCGTGTGAAGATTAACCAAATATAGTCTAAAAAAGACTTAACCCATTTATGCCTAGCGTCCCTTTTTTGGGACGGCATTTTCGCTATTAGTCGAAAACGTTATTTATTTTTCCTAGCCTTTATTCATGAGTATTGAGCCTCAACTCTACAAAATATTTTAACATGACCAAGTAGGATGTTGATATTTCGATTTTTATGCATAATGATTTTAAAAGAAATCATCCCTTCTTCAAGAAGTTGACATCAGAAATTGATCTATTATTTCTGATATCAGTAAAAATCGAAGAAAGTCGCAAAAATATCCAGGCACAAATGGGTTAAAAATCACTCTGATAATTCATTTCTAACACGTGTGCGAAAATTCACATATTTCGATATGAGACTTCGCTGTTGAGAGAAAGAGATACCTCTCTAATATACTTTCTACTTATTCCTTTTATGAAGAAGAAATTCAGTAGAGTTTCAATTCCAACAATATTTTATCTATTACTAATTTTTTTTTAAATTTAATTCTTGTTTTCACCATGCATTATGTACGCTCTTATTTCTCTGGAGTGGGAAGGGGGGGCGGTATTGAAATATTCACTAGAAAAGGGGGCACCAGTTCAAAAAAGGTTGGGAACCTATGAACTAGGCCATAGCTGGAGAAATGAATTGTTGAAAAAGATGTTTTTTTAAAGACATTTGTGCTCAGACCATTTGCACGTGACTTTCTCCGGTCTTTGCTGGTGGCAGCAATATCAGATGAATTTCTCGCATCAATTGTATTAACAAGCGATAATTTCTAAAAATAAATTATCGTATATCTCTGCGTATAACACGCACTTTCAACTTAAAAAAATTACTGAATTTTTTTTTCGCATGCGTGTTGTACACCGAATATAAAGAGGTTAATATAAAATTTTATGAATAAACATAGCAAATATGCATTACATTACAAAAGATAATTATTATAAACTATTGTCCCGCAGTGGTCTATAAACCTGTTTCTCAACCTGTGGGGCGTGCCCCTCAAGGGGGCTGCAGAGGGTTTGCAGAGGGGGCGCGAGAAAAACCAAAGAGCAAGTAATGATACATGTTTTTTAAAAAAATCACCTTATTTACACTCATTTTTACTCAAAAATATATCCATTTTCGCTTAAAATGTTCATTCAAACTTTACTGATAACATTATTTTGTACGACTAAGTGTTCATTGTTAAAGATTAAAAAACTGAATGTATGCTGAAAAGTGGGAGAGGGGGGGGGGCGCCACCGTAAGTTAGCCTTTGTTGGGAGGCGGGAGCGCAGCGTTAAAATGTTGAGAACCGCTGGTCTATTGTCACTAAACTTCGTTTCCGTAAGAACACGGAAAGAGAAGCAGCATCCGGCTTGGCCAGTGCTTGGGAGGGTGAATTCCTCTCTCGGCTGGAGGACCGTGTACGCTAATGGGAGCGGGTGCACGCAAAATCCGTCGTGGCTCCAACTTTGGTAAACGGTACCTCTAGGGGTGCCGATTTAAGGTGTCTGGTCCCTCATCTGGAATCGGTTCAAAATTAGGGACCGACTAGCAAAAGTCCAACTACCTCGGGGGCAATGGCATTATTTCCATGGGTAGTGTGATCGTCTATCCATAGACACGAGAACAACAACAGTATTATAAACTATTCCATTGAATTTATCGATATATTTAACAACAACAAACAACAGAAACATACAATACCTATTTTTTAGAAAACTAATATTCTTTGTCAGTTCCTGTTTAAAAATTTTAATGGAGCATTTAAGAGGGACAAACGAGGATAGGTAATATTATATTTATAATAGGTAGTATTTGTAGTTGTTTAGGATACTATGGATGAAAGCACATTGTAGCGTTCTAAGAAATATTTCGTGAATTTGAAAGTGTTTGCTATATTCATTATTTTTTAATGGTCGGCTGAACGATAAGTAAGCTTATATTACGGAATATACACCGCGGAAGTTTCAATAGAAGAAGTTCCATGATGTTTCAATAGAAGAAACTGCATGGGCGCTTTTAAATACTGTTTAAATTTTTCAAGGTGAACTTTTAATGAATGGCTGGGAACTCGATTTCATTTCAAAAAAATTTAGCTATTTGCATGCATGTGCTTAGTTAATTAGATATTTTGGACATAGCCATGGAACGTATAATTAGCATGTTCTAATGCATGTTATGCATATAATTGCGACATGGAACGTGCAGTTACCCTGAAAGAAATTGCCCCTTGTTCACAAATTATTGATGTATGCAAATGATAAACTGTTAGGTCGTAAAGAAGACTTGGTCATAGAAGCGTCAGTTTTAGTGTCCTGTTAAATATATTTTCCCAATAATAAGAATACGGGCACCATTTGAATTTGCGTTCCATTTAAATTGTTTTGCAACATTTTTATGCGTCATAAAACATCACACGTCGAACTTTTTTATTAAAATCCGAAAAAAAAAATTGCTGCCAGATTTTAAAGATTTATCTCCATAACTTCGTCTCCGACAAAAATGTAAATTGACATGAGAGTATGGACTGGAAAATTATAAAAGATAACAAAAGAAGCAGCTGTAAATTTCCATTTATAACTGTGGTTTTTTACTGACCCATTACATCCTGGATTAATGGAGTTCAGTGCAGTTAATGGAAAACACTCACTTTCTTTTGTAGTCTAACCCGACTTTAATTCCCGCTTCTATGTTTCATAGCATCATTGCATATTTCGTAACCTTTAATCTTTATTTTGTTACATTTTTAACGTTACTTTACTGCATTATTTAAAAATATGCAAAATTCCTATTATTAGTTTTAAAAAATGGGTTTACTGAACACAAAATCTCTTACATTAACTATAGTTGTATGCGAATAAAACTGGAACAATTAAGCTTTACCCGCATTAAAATCTTTCGTTTGGAATATACAATTGCACAAATTCTAATTTTTTTGGATATTTTAAGTTTAAAATCCCTGTTTTAGCTTAATTGTGTTAATGGTGCATTAAAATATTCCACTGATAAAAGAATGTAGCTAACTGCAGTAGTAGAAAAGTATGAAGGATTTAGTCTGCATAAATACTTTATTTACAATGATTTTCTTTCTTACAATATCCTATGCATAATTCGGTATCGTATTTGATTGTTATAACTTTAGCTTTGAAAATCTGAAAATAATGTTTCTGGCTATGTTAAAAGTAATCATATTTAATTTACTTGGAGATACGAATTTAGGGCATATTCTCCGTATGTTATTTATATTTAAGGAAACTTAATCGGAAATCCATGTTGCTGTTTTTTGAATTGAAATAAACAAATTTTCAACAACATTTTTACTATAAACAAGCTGTCCCTAAATGCACTATTCATATTTATTTTACACTTTGAAGTGAGAATTTTATAGATAATTTCTTTTTTTTCAGGAATGATAACCGCCCTTCACCATTTTATACTGAAAAAATCTTGGAGAACTTTATTTAAAATGTCTTGGAATAGATTTTTAAGTATACGTGAGTTTGTGTTTCGTAGGAAGAATTTTATGGATATCTCTTTTCTTCTTTGGGATCACGCGGTATACTTTAAAAGAAAATTGTGGTCCCCTATCCTCATACATCTCGAATAAAAAAGAAATGCTACCTAATGTAGCTCCTATGTAAAAAAAAAAAAAAGAAAAGTTTACCTACATGCCAAATTTTGCATTATTAGCTTCAATAATTTTGATTCAACGAAATATATATGAAACAACGCCATTATACTTTCCAGTACACTTAATATCTGCTTAATAAAATATCGGTTAAAGGATTATCCGGCATATTGCAATAAATTTCTAATGCCCGAAACCGTAATAATTAGTTTATGTGATCCCGGATAAAGAAATAGCCCGCTTATTAGAATAAATTTTCGTGGAGAATTGGCTATTCTATTAAACGTTTTCGACTATATAATTAAACAGCTATTCATGTGGGTACATGCACTATTTTTAAACATAATTTTTTTAAATATCCATATTTGTCATTCTGAGCTTCATTTTTAATCCTAGGAAAATGTTAAAGTATTTGAAAGAAAATTGCATGCTAACTCATATATAATACATAATGTACAGTGCATATTATAGTATATAATATAATATATAAGGTTCAATTGGGTGTTTGACAACCGTAAAAAAACCTTTAAGTCTTTGTCAAAAAAAATAAAAGGGGAATATATAATGCCAAGCGTCATCAAGAATTTTTGGACACTAATTAAATTAAATTTGAAAAAAATATATAAATCCAGTAACGTTAAAATGACTAATTGCATGCATAACAAAATTAATAGATTGGAAAATATGATACTTTGGAGGCTCGTAAAACATCTAAAAGATATTCGATTTAATTCCAAGTATTTCAAAGCATCTGAGGTGTTATGGAATGAATAGGGGTTTACATTCTACGCTTGAGTATCTCTACATTACGACACGTACTCCTGTAAACAATATCTTTGACGTAAGTCCATATAAAAAAAAATCGAAGAGGGTTAAACCTGGCGATCAAGACGGCCACTTCGGATCGAGATTGGACCACCGCACCAATCCATTTCTTTGCGAAATCTTGATTGGGGTAATCCCTCAGGAACGTTGACCAATGTGAATTTGAGCTGTGCTGTTGAAATGTCAGATTCCCAATTCTTTGCCACTGTTGCCATGTCTAATGCGCTCTTCTCATTCTCTTGTCAAAGTCCTTGGCGCCTAGTGGCATTTATCGGGGTTTTTGGTACAAAATATTTGGTACCCAATATAAATTTCTAAAGTGTCCAACAACTCTCGGGCACCCTATATACATGACTTTAAATTTATTTTTGCGTTGTAATCAGCGAACGGAATCGCCATGATTCTTCTCGGGTGACCACGTGGTTCTGACGCAAGCTGTGTCAATCAGTGAGTATGGTTCTCTCCTGCGAAAAGAATTCGGGCATTCTTATTGGTGTAAGCTTAAGACACCTTAATTAGCGCTGGAAGTGCCCATTCCGATCCTATTTGCGTTTGTCTTGTATTTTTTCTTATGTTTTGCCTTTTTGAGCAGTAAATGAAATAAGTTTTAATCCAACGATAGCTTCATCAATATTAAAACGTACAGAAAACGTTATATTATATATATACTGTTTGCCACCCATGAAAAAACATTTAAATCTTTTGTCAAAAACAACAAAATAGAAATATAGAATGCCAAGCGTCATGTGATGGAGATTGGCTCAGTAATACTATAGGTATCCATGCAGATTTTATATATTTTTATTTTTCATGCAAGTAATATATATATTGTAAATAATTTTACGCTCGATTTTCGTTTATTTATGGAACAGCGCTGCGACAAATACAACGAACAACTACTTGAACAGACACTTCGCCAGCGTTTCACGTTACGTGTTTATTGAGAAAGAAATTACAGTACAATATAATGAATACCTTTAAAATAAAACTACTGAAAGGGCTCTTTAGAAAGCAGAAAACAGAAGGAGCAATAAATATATCCCATGTTCTTTTCATAATGAACGCAACTTTCAATCTCCATCCAATTACTCGAGTAAAATAAGAAAAAGTTACTTTAATATTTTCTATCTTTAGATATTGCCTTTAAAACATTCGTATTTTAAACAACTACGAAAATGGAAAATTGTTATTCACAAAGGTATCGCTTTACTTTTCTTAGTTAACATGTACATACTTGTACATACTTGCATATTACAGATGCAAATGTCGCTGCATTTTTTGATAATGGAAATAGGAATCATATTTCGACTTTCTGCTGTTTAAATTTACTCTTTAGTGTTGTTGAAAATGTGTTAAATGATTTAAAACAACCAACTTATAACGTAGATACTATTTAAACTTTATTTGGGTAAGTGTATTAAAAATGTTATTTTAAATTATTTTGTAAAACTTGGTAATCAAGGAACGCTTTCTTTAAGTTAGTGAGTTAATATTTTTCTATGCTTAGCAATACATATCTAGAAGTACCAGAAAAAGCTAGTATAACTTAGCATGAATTACAGTTGTTATTGTTGTTTCTAACGCCCTTTTGCAGACTATGTAGCAGCGTTAGATTTCCAAATAGGACGGCAATGTGCGCAATTGTACGGCATCCATTTTACTGAATTCCAGTGGGGGGAAGACCGAATAAGCTCGGGGGGGAGGTCTCCTAATTTTGGATGCATTCCAAATGAGACACCTGCACCTGGATTGGCTCTACCAGAAGTACTCTCTCAGCACTGAAGCCAGGACAAATTTTACGTGCATCAGCTATCTATAGCGTACATGGTTCGACGAGAGCAGTCCAGTCGAGAGAGAGTGTCACCCTCCCAAGCACTGACCAAAGTAGCCAGTGCTTCACATTCAGTATCCTTACAGAAACCGAGCTTCAACCGATTGGTCCCAGTGATACTCATAAATAAATTGATTGAATCGATGTTTGTAAAAAACGAAACGAATATTTTGAAAATGCTGAGATGTTTTCATTTCAATTTTAAGATATTCTTTAAATAAGCTTAAATGCATTTTTTAAATGTATGCAGCACATTAAAAAGGTGCATTACATAAAAACGTGTTAGAAAATAGAAATATGTAAGACGTCCAAAGGGAAAATTTTAATTATTATTACATGCAACGCTATATAATTCTTAATTTTAATTCCGTTAATATTTTTTTCAAAATTTCCCATACATTTAAATTGGAAAGAAATAACTGCTCTCCACGGAATTAATTTATTTTTCCTGATTAATAATGTAAAAAAGTTCTCTAACATGTATTAGTAGAAATATTTAAAAAGTAGTATTCTCTTTACACAGTAGTTGATGAGAGATATTAAGGATATCTTCTATTAGTGAAGATATCCTTAAGAAAAAAAATAAATAAATACTAATTGACTAGAACTACAGTTGGTTAATGGAATTAGTGCGTTTAGTTTAAAATAAATAAGCTAAATGAAAAGTTAATTTAGGACTTAAACGTCTTAAAAGAATCGGTGCCATTAATGTAAATTAAGTAAAATTTGTTTTCCGATTAGGATTTTCAGAAATAATATAAGCATTTGACATTTCTTTTTTAATTGAGAAATCTTTAAAAAAGCAGTTTTTCGAAAATGTTAGAGCTATAATGGGAAAATAACAATACATTATAAAAGTCGGAGTATGTTTACCATTCATAGGTATATACTGTGCAACATTCTTGTTATTTGATAAAATTTGTAAACAATTTTTTTAAACATTAACAGTGATATGGGTATCCGCATAAAGGTTTTATTATAAGAGAACCAATATTTCTCTACTTATTTTGAATTTTATATCTTTGAAGTGCATTTGTTATTAGTGTAACCTTGCGGGAAAATATTTTCACCGAATGCAGCAGTAAAAGTAATTATTTGTGTTATGTGCGGCAATGGAGATTAACACACTTATCTTGATTAATTTTTAAGTCTTCGTTATAGATTTGACAAAACTGCATCAGAATTTATGAATATGGTGCCCCTCCCCCCATCAAAACATAAATAATTAAAAATTTTCTTTTTACTCAAATATAATTGTGAAATTTGGCATTACTTCAACACATTTATTATACATTAATAGAATACATCGATTAAAAACCATAGTAAAATATACAGAGGCTTAGTAAAACAAAAGACGAACTAACTTTTGACTATAAATAGCACTGTGAACTATCTGAAATGCGCTGGCATCTTTCAACAGATATAACAATCCGATAACTTGCGTAATCTTCTTAAAATAATTTTCAGCAATTATTATAGTAATGACAAATCACCTCAAATGAAAATGAATGTACATAGAGCAATATCTTTATACATTTAGGTTTAACTTACATGTATTATACTACATTTACTAAAATACTTGAAGGAGCCACAGGACGTTTTCTTTCACATATCTTTCATCAGAAAGTCAAAACACTGTTTTTCTTCATCATAGCTATTTTTATGTGTTTCTTAGGTGACCTCAACTAATCTAATTAATTCAATACACCAAACTAAACTATCATTCAAAAATTCAGACTTTATTTAAACTAAATCTAAACTTTGATTGTTCTCCAGCAAGAATTTCATGCACTATACTGAAAACTAATTTTCACCTTTTAACCTTATTTTAAAATATAAATTAAGAAAATTTTAAACTTTTATGCAATTTTCTTTTAAAGATGAATTTTGGCATTAAACCAACAAATAAAAATCTTAGTAATCTTAATAAAAATCTTATAATTATGCTAAAAATAATGTTAGACAAGGGTAGCAAACGATGCAGTTTTATATCGTTTTTCAAAGAAATCTGGAGCACTGGATCTATTATCTAACCTGATATTACTTATTCCGCTAGGATTAAGAAACCATTATATCACTGTTTATATATAATACTGTAAGAAATAGCTATAATTTTACCACACATATTGCTGTAAAATAATACAGCACAAGTGCTGCAGCTTTGGAATACAGCATTGTGTGTTGTAAATCCACTCCCGAAATGACGCAACGACGTTGATGAGCCAACCAAGAGGAACCTTGTACAACAAATTGACACAGTCTTTACATCCCAATGTGTTGGCGTTACGTTTTCTAACACGTTAGGCTGTAATCTTGGAAAATATGTTTTGCCGCGTACTTAGACTTTATCAAGGTATTCCCACTAAAGTGAGAACAATGAGGCTATATTACCAATTTAAGCTACTGATTTCAATGATTATGGATAATCAAAAAAGAACAACTTCACTTACCTATTGTCGTGATGACTGTCAGAGAATACAGGAATGCCCCAGAGAACGACCACTGCTGTGCATGTCCCTCTTTGCCGTCGTATCCTTCCTTGACGGCCAGAATCAAGTCCTTCTGGAAACGCCTCACCTCCGCCTCGACAAGTCCAGTCCAGTTGTCCTTGTAGAGGACGTTCAGCTTATCCGTAATCTCCCACAGTCTGCGGACAGTGTCCTGCCTCAGCTGGCTCACCTGGAACGCCTTCTTCTCCTCGTAGGGCGACTCCAGGGCCCTGAAGGCGAAGGCGCCCATGATGCTGTATCCAATGACCAGGGCGCACAGGCCTATGTGAGAGAACAAGAACTTGAAGAACCTGCCGCAGCACCTCCTGCATTTGCCAGGGTTGGCGGCTCTGTTGTTGGAAGGCTTCTTAGCCTTCTTGGGCTGTTTCTGCTTTTTGGCTTTCTTTGTTTTCTTGGTGGTGAGTGTAGGGTCTAGTGTCATCTCAAGGACACAGGGGGGTGTGGCAAGGCGGGGGACCCCTCCATCCGCTGCCAGAGCGGGGTCGGTCCGCCAGCAATCGCACTCGTATTCCGCCACGCTGAACGGTGGTCAATCCTCATAACATGATTGGACTTGCTTTTTTGTTTTGTTGCTGCAATATGCAGACGGTCTCCCTGAAAGTGTGTCTTGTTTTGGCTGTTTTTCTACATCATGTCATTATAGCGTATTAGGTTTTCATTTTATCAAACGGAACACTATCTTTAGTGCAAGATTATATTATCCAGATCGCAAAAAAAGAAACCTTCTAAAATCTATCTTTCAACTTTTTTTTCGGCAATTTCAATTTTAGTTTAAGAATGGAAACGCCTTCCATCATGTTTTCTCACCATCTTACAAAATTAAGTAGTTTCATTTTACCGCAAATGGAAATTTTTAATGATATTGTAAAATATTTTCCATAGTAGCATGCGCAATTTGTAATGTTTATAAAACGTGAAAAAATGTTTTCTTCCTTTTAATATTTTGGCTATTTAAATTTTCGGTGATTTTTCAGAATATTTCAACCTAAAAGAAAACAGTCGTGCAAACTTACAATTTTGGACAATTTCAAATCGTCATTTACGTGGTTTCATTTTCAAAATGATTGGTAACAATACCTGCAGTTTTCTATGAAACTGTGTTCTTTATTTACGAATAAAAATGCTGTTTATCCACACTGATATTTATCCACACTGTTGATGGTATTCTGAGATGCATTTAAGATGGAAACTTCCAAATCACTGATTCTAATGCCTCTAATTTTATCCAGATCATTCTTTAGAATATTAATGATGTTGTACTTTATCAAAAAACCGTAAATTGATTTACCCTTAATTAGTTCTGGAATGAAAGAAGAGAGTGTATATTTATGACCAATTTCTCAACATCTGATTATCTCGTATGTAGTAATAGAATACAATCTCTTCCAACACAAGCATATTTTACGATACCTCAAATTTTGAAAAACAATCATGAGCGTGGCAAAAAACTTCTCTTAATAAACTAGCAGAACACCGATACACTGAACAAGTATTCAAAATGTGCAAAAAACATCCTCAAATGCTCGGCAAAACATTAAAAAAAAAACGGATATATGGATCTATTCCCACGTTTTCCAGTTCATACTACGTGCACCATTTCTGCTAAAAGAAGAATAAATTTTTAACGGTTTCGATGGCATTAAAAAAAAAAAAAATTGAAAAATCGATTTTACTAACACTTGCACTATACTTTCCACTCGCCTCCAGCAATACATCTACGAAATCATTTATTTATTTATTTATTTTATTCTTCAAAGAATCACAGATGCGAGCACTCACAGTGTGGCATATTCCTCTCGAATATCATCACCCCGTGGTTATTCCAACACAGCCGAAGATACACGTAATCTCTTATTCATAATCAACGATATTTATTTTTTAACACCCTCTATTTTTACGTATTCCGCAACCGAACTCGAGACGACTGCACCAGATTACAGAAGAAATTATTAAAAGAACACCGGGAGTTTGGTTTAAAAACGGGGCCTGTGGCCTGTGATCTCTCACCGAGTTCGCTGTCATACCACCACCAACCAATCCGGCGTACCCCCAAGAGTTGATGCCGATGAACTATTTTGCTCCATTCCCCACTCCAACTTCTCCTCCAGATTCTGCTTTTCCCACGGTTAACGCATTGGCGGGCAGCGCCATCTGTTGTGGACGATCGCAAGTGAGAAGAGCGGAGGAGAATGATGCGTGTGTGTGATCTTTCGTTCCTGTGATAATCTTTGAAGGACTAGACGGAAGGCGTAATGCTATGAATTTCTATTAATAGATTGTTATCGCTCGGTAAATCTTTTCGAGTGAATTAAAGCAAGAAAGTGGATTATTTTTAGGCAGTTATGAATAATATCGAAACAAAGAAAATGTATGAGCATGTCCATGTATTTATGTATACATAATTTGCAGAGAGATCATTGAGTAGGAGTTAAGCTTTAGAAATTCAGGGACTGGATGTTCGGTAATTAAGGTATTTTTAATTAAAATAATTCTGAAGCTGAATTAAGAGAAAATATATTCAAATCAATCAGAGCGTGAGTTTTAAGTATGCTAGTACCACATTTAAGTTAATGAAATTCTAACTTAAAGAGTAAATTGAATAATTTAGCTATAATGAATAACTACTTAAATTGAAGTCAATATAAATATCAAAAGCTGAGATTTTGAAAATAAGTAAATGATTTTTTGAAAGTAATGCAATTTGCTTCCATCAATTACTAGTACATAATAATGTATTCATAAATTAATAAAATATGATTTTACAGTCTGAATGTATCAATATTATTTAAAAAAAATAGTGAAGAAAAAAAAATGAGGGCTTATTCATTGTGTATACTCAAAATCTTTCGTGCTGATTTACCACTGATCATTTGAAAGCATTGTGTATTGTTTTACGGCACTATCATCATAGAAAACCAAAAGGGACAATAAACTAAATGGAAAATAGTTGTATTAAAAGGCCAACTAGTTGATCATTAAATTATACCACAGTTTTCTTTAAATTGTATGAATTTAGGGATCCTTTATTTTGTATAATTGAGAGTGGTGATAATTTTGCGTATTTTAAATGGCAATCAATTTTGGAAATTTTATTTATTTTTTAAATACATAATAAAATATGGTCATTAAATTTGATATTGTTTTAGTAACTATATCTTCTTGGGTATCTAAATATGGCTTTTAGAGCCAAAATTCAAGGAAAATTTTATTTTCGCTAAAAAATTAGCAAGTAGTATTTTTTTTTAATCAAGGAATTTTAAAAACACTGAAATCAGAAATATTTTCGTTAAGGCGTATGCTTATTAAAATGGTTTGCTTAATGCGTACCTGATTGCTTATATGCTTTTGTGATTTGGTTTTCCCACCAAAATTAATCATTTAATTAAAAATAATAAACTTTAAAAATCAAATCTGCGGCTGAAAAATCTTCCAAAAATTTACCTGGATTAGGAAAAACTCCTGTTTGCGACATATTTCGGATTAATTAAATTTATTTGAAAGATTTTTACTACATTTGATAAAATTTCTGATTCTAACTGCAGAATTTCAGTCAAATTATGATAACCCAGAGCTCAAATCAAGCAGTTTATTACGCACAACTCGAAACATTTACACAGAAACTAAGCGATTTTTGTAGACAGAACTCAAGAAAAAATAATGTATCATTGCTAAAGCGGATTAAAAATGTGGAACACGAAAAATAAGCATGATGTCATCCTTTAATACAATTTCTGCCCGTGCTCTATTCGGAGTTTTTGCTGTCACAAGAACAGGAAAGTAACAATTGAAACAGGCAAAGAAGTTATAACACAGTTACATGGATATAAGTGTGTATTTATGGTGGTTACATGACAAGTTTTTATTTCCTTGCAAGAAGTAAAAGAAGGCATCCACGAAAAATCCAATATTCAGATTTTGAACCTCCATCTTATAGCTTTGGCAATGCATTTGCCAAAGTTTTATGAAGGATACATGCTTATGTCAGAATTTACATTAGCATACAAGTACGACCCAATGTGAACAACTGTGAATTCCGTTTGACAAGTGTCGGCGCGACATCTGTACATACGCAAATAGTGCTAAAATCGGGTAGCGTCATCCTACGGGAGCCTGGAGTTAATGTACTTACCTTGCACTTGAAAAAAAAATAATAAGAAGAAAGCAAGAATGAAAATCTGTCTTTCATTTGTTGCCAAATGAACGTAGCGCAGTCGTGAGTGCTTGAGTTATTCGAGAAATGGAGCTGCATTTCTCGCTAGTTTGTTGAATCCAACAAACATTTATTTCTTAAGTCTTAACCTGAAACTAAGTACCTCAAACTCGATTAACTGGATTCACCTCCTTTTTGCAGCAAACTCCTCAATTAAAAAATACGGAATTATGTTGGTCACTAATGTAACTTTGGAAAACGTGCTTGGAAAATATAAAATGCCTCCTCTTTTTCTTCTGTTAATACTTTATAAAGCATGTCCCAAAAACTTAAGCAGTAGAAATATGAAAAATAAAACTTCAGTCGTCTTTCTTGAATATCGTTACAGGTATTGGTAAAATTTTGATTCTCCGACCATGGGAAGTACTTGTAACTAACATTTTAAAAATACAAGTGTAAATTTTTCTCAAAAATATTGACACGAAGCTTATAACGTACTTTTCATGATAAATTTATTAAGCTTTGCCTTCACTTTTAAATATTTTCAAAGTAATATATTGGGAAAACTGGCTGTTGGCTAACATTTTAGGAAAGCGACTTTATCATTTGGTGAGTTCAAGCTATTTATCTTCCACTGAAGTTTCCTAAAGTAGGCATATTCCCTATTGAAAAATATTCTTGCAATGTATTTGTGGAACGAAAGTCAGTGTGCGACAAGTCTTTCTCACCAGGAAAAACCACAAATAAAATTAAAACAAACACTTTTACATTTTAAGCACGCACTTAAGTGTGCTAGTTGCTTAAGAGTGTATCATAATCCATGTGTCGTCCCTATCATTCTTCCTTATTCCAGTTGGAAAGTGTATGATTGTTCATGAATGCGCATTATTTCTCTCCCTTTTCATATTAAACAGTTCTTTGAAATCGAAATCTACATTAAAATCGTCTACTAAAACAATTAGTACAGAAATGTTGTCTAAAAACTGTCAACCAATAATTTCTACGAATTATGTCGACAGAAAACACCAGAGTGCACAAAATAGAACGCTAATGCTAAAAAAAAAAAAGAAAAACAAAGTGTTTTATATATTTGTTATATCTTAACCTATAAATAAATTATAAAACGGAAAGTTTGTTTATCATTCTTTTAAAAAAATTCAAATGCTTAAGAATAGTTGTCTAGATTTTTAATAGATCGCTTTCAAAAGTTTAATTAAATATATCAACCTGGAGTTGTGCTGGCACGCTATAGCGAATATTTATTTTGTTTAATACTTTTTTATCGACATTGCTTTCTTATGTTTTTGTAAAATAATTTGAAAATTTTACAAAGAGACTGGAATATTTAATGTGTATTCTTCGTAATCAAATATTTAAAAACCCAGCACGACCTCTCAAGAGAAGAGTTTATAGCAAAAATAAATCGGATGTAACGGATATTTTTTTAATAATATTTATGATCAAAATAATTTCTTCATGATCAAAATAATCGTAGAATATTTTTGAATAAATAAATAAATATTCATAGCAGCTTAACCTGCATTTAACATTTAATTTTACTTGTAAAAGAGCAAATTAGAATGTTTATTACATGAATGTTAATTACATGTAAAAAAGTGTTTGAATGTTTATTACAAAAAAAAAGTTGCTTTCTTTTTAAGATATAGATAGTTGTGTTTGCTTTACATCATTAACACTTACCAACGAAGTTGCAAAATGATTATGATTTCGTTTTGTCCATCCGGTTGTCTGTCCGCATGTGGTATATATGCATTAGGGTGCAGTGAAAAAAACTTTTTTTTAAATTTCAAAATCCAATAGCGACCAAAAGTTGTGTTTTTTATTGAAAAAGAAAAATGCAGAATTTCAAAATTTTTGAAATATATCTTGAGGGTCCACTATTGCACCAAAGTATCACGAAAATTCGGAAAATTGAGTATTTTAGGATTATTTATAAGATAAAAATAAATATGTTTTTTTTTAAATCCAATTTCAATAAAAATTTGGGTTAAATGCTATTTAATGGCCGTGCAAAATTTTAGAATTGTCAGAAAATATCCTGAGGCTCCACTGCAGGGAACAGTGAAGTACAAACGGAGGGAAAATATCTCTTTTCATTACAAATAATTGCTTACCTGAAAATGGTTTTAATAGTTTGGCAAAGTACATATAAAAGGAAAGAAAAATTGTGAACGTTTAACAGTTATTTAGAATATCACATTTTTTTACGGCGTAGCATTTTGAAATTTATTTTAACGACATTATTTTGAAAATGTCAAAAAATTGCGATTGCAACTCCATCCCTCTGATTTCCACGAATTCATCATTCCTGATTTATGAAATAAGTGGTGGTGAAGTAATTTGGATATGAGGGCATTTCCAATCAATCAAATCAATATTATCCTGTACCTAGAAATTCAGCATTGGAACATTGTAATCTCTTACATTTTGAATTTGGGGTTGTTCTCGGGCTTTCTACGAGCTGCCAGCTCTTGGATGTGTGTTCTCTTGTCTGACAGCATAGACAAACTAATGTTTTCAGGGTAGGCGAAGAACCCATTTCGTTGAATAACAAGATCTATCACTGACATTAGTTCTTCGCTAAGGTATCGGGACAGCTTGATCATACGCTACAAGTGGATAGCTTCACTTATGCATGATGGTGATGCCTCTATCATAAACCAAACTGGGCAATATACTTTGGCAATGTAGGATGTTATTGTTATGAGATCATGGATTTGGCTCAGCAACGCATAAGTGCAAAATTCGGTTAACTGTGGGATAGGAACAAACTTAAGAACAGGCAGTTGTTCACATTTTTCAGTTATTTTTTTCCTACCGTACCAGAAAAACCTCATACTCTAACAGTAGGCCCATCCATATGTTCTATTAAGTACCTGAGCAGCAGCTCATTTCATGGTACAGGCAAATTAGCTATTTCAGTGGCTTTTGAAGCTCTCTTTCTATCAGTTTGATGTCACCACTTTTACGTCCGGTGTTGACTACTGTGCCATCACAGCCCAACAGTAAGTAACATGTCGGTGTTAATGTTTTTCTTTATAAGATGATTCATAATGACGTCTTTAATAGCTGCTGCTGTACCACTTTCAAGAGAAACTTGACCCTAGTATATGTCATGAAGCTGATTTACTAGAGACACATGCTCTTCCATAATTGTTTCTCGATGATAGACTTCTCTTCTTTTCTCCATAGAAAGTGTAGAATCTTTTCTACCATCGAAAAAAAATACCCCAGACACACTTTCTTCATTCTTGTCTTGCAGATTTTTGAGGGTTTCCCGTCTTTCTCATGTAAACTTGCTTGCATCCATAACATTTGGCATCATATCTCTTCAGATATTATAAACACATCCTTCAATACCGCTGAAGCAATCATTGCTAGTAACCTGTCAGAAACCGCATACTGATCACAAACCTTTGGAAATGTAGGCAAGCTAACTCATGTTTGCGAGGTGCTGATTTTTTTCCCTGGTAGATGTAATCAGGATCAGTTACCTTATGAAAGTTGTCCGAAATTTCTTCTTCATCAAAATTTTCCGCTGAATACTTATAATAGATTTTTTACTTATTTTTTTTTTTCCAAGACGACTTGCTTCCAAAGATTTTCTTTCATTTTTCCGCATCATTCTTAAAGTTTCAATCTTAATACCACCAATAGATATGTTTCGTTCGCCACTCTGGTCCTTCAGAAAAGCCTATTCTTTTATGGGAACTTTACGAGAACGTTCACATTTGCACTTATCAAATTAGCATTTGCAAGCAGCAATATCAAAGAACATTTTACACTCAGCTAAAAAACTATTAACTTTTTGCTGGACAGTCTCGCTCTGTTTTCTATTACTGCTAAACCATTTCTCAAGGTTCTGATATTTATTGCGAAATGATCGAATCATTTGAAGGATTCAGAGAATTCTAGAAAAAATTGGAATTGAGGCACGATTCCAAATTAGCTCTAATCTATCGGCCATGGTTACAGAAGTTTCGCTGACTGTAGATTCCTTAGATTTCTTATCATGTTTGAAGTTATTCTCTACAAATAAATGAAACTTCATAATTTCTTCGTATGTGGGCAACATATTATCACCTAACTACTTAGGTTTTCCAAGAATCAGGTCTTCAACATCACCTCTAGTTTTCACATTCAAATTCTTGCTGAAATGCAATATCAAAGCAGGAATAAAATGTTGTGTTGCCTTCTAAATCAATTCACTTTTAGCTAAACAGCTTTTAATGTCTAGAAATAGAATTCACAAATACACAAAACTAGCTGCGAGAGGATCTCACAGAAATAGCCTCACCATGGCACAGTGGTTATGCCACTGGAAATGGTAGACGGGCGATGCGTGAAGGTCCCGAGTTCGGGTCCCATCGCGTGCCCCTAACCGTTCGGAGTTTTCCGTGGTTTTCTCCGAAACGTAGCGTAAATACGGGTTAGGACCCCTTAGAAAGACCCCCACGGTGGGCACCCCAGCCATCGGCCTAGAGCCCCCGCGAAGCTAATCGGCCGTAATCCCACAAACAAACAAGCTCACAGAAATAATTTCTTTTCAAAAGTAAATACATTGCGCGGTGAAAAATATCATCAGCGCCACCTGGTTCTGATTAAAAAAGAAAATTTCGCTCAGTTTGTTCTTATTTGTTCTTTGCACGGCACCCTCACTATATATTTTAATACTTTACTTAAATATAGTTATTTGTAAATGAACAATGAAAAAGTTTTTCCTTCAAGCATTTTTTTTTGTTTAAAAAAATAATTTTTTTCTTTTTTGACCTTTTTTGTTCGTTTTAGTGGACCCTCAAGATATTTCCCGACAATTCTAAAATTTTGTACAGTCATTGAACAGCATGTAATCCAACTATTTTTTGCTATTGTATATTATAAATCATAGTTTTTTGTATTTTATAAATAATGTTAAAATACTCTGTTTTTCGAATTTTTGTGACATTTTGGTGCAATAGTGGACCCCGAAGATATATTTCAAAAATTTTGAAATTCTGCATTTTTCTTATTCAATACAAAACACAACTTTTGGTCGCTATTGGATTTTTAAATTTAAAAAAAGTTTTTTTCACTGCACCCTAATATACATACAATGATTATTAAGAAATTTACATATGATGTTCCGCAGAACTGACCTAAGGCGTAATCGGTGTGTGCGATAGCACACATGTGATTTAGAAAGGGGCGTCGCAATTTGAAAAATTGTAAGAAATAATATGATAAAATCTTACATTTTTTAATTTTGAATGCAAATTAGGCATTTGACTATATTCATAATTTTTGTTCAACAAATAAAAAATAGTTGGGAGGAGTTTTCGCCTTTCACACAAATTCAGTTTAGTACGCCTATCGATATATATATATATATATATATATATATATATATAGTTGAACTTTAATTAAAAATACAACAAAATTACAGTTGCTTCACATGTTATCCAGCGCTTAAAAAAGCAGCATAAAAGAAAACATGCGTTTAATAATATATAGAAAATTTATATAGAAAAAACCCTCCAAGCCAGTCATTGTTAAAACAACAAAAGCGTATTGTCAACAAATGCATTTTACATTTTTTTGTTGTTTTAACAATGACTGGCTTGGGTTTTTTTTTTTCTATATAAATTTTCTATATATTATATATATATATATATATATATATATAGTTGTATAGTTGAACTTTATTTAAAAATACACAAAAATACAGTTCACATATTACATAGCGCTTTACATAGCAAATGTTACACAGCACATGTTACATAGCTAATCACATGTTACATAGCGCTTAAAGAAGCTGCATAAAAGAAAACATGTGTTTAATAATACTTAGAAAATTTATAATGAAACCCCCCCCCCCAAGCCAGTCATTGTTAATATATAAAAACATTGTAAAATGCATTTACAATGAAGACAATGCATTTTACGATGTTTTGATATATTAACAATGACTGGCTTGGGGGGTTTTTTCATTATAAATTTTCTAAGTATTATATATGCGCCAAAAATCTTTCTTGCACATATATCATTTTGCTCTTAGGCCATTATTGTTGTTCGGCTTTGTACTGTAGCATTTACACACTTTTGAATATGGCATCAGTAGCCTTTTTTATTCACCCAAAATAATCCCAATACATGATTCTCAATAAGTAGTCTATTCCAAAGCGTATTTTAGAGATACCTGCCTATTACAAATAAAATAAAATTGATGTATGTTATTACGGATTAATTACAAAATAATGGTCCGAATCGAAAACAGTGTACGTTAGATCACTTAAAACTGTTCTTTTTGGAAATCATAGAATTTATTTGCGCTTGAAACTCGAATATCACTTTACAAGTTGTACTGTGAACTGTAAAAAAATGAACCTCTAGAAGTTACAAAACACTCAGGAAAAAAATGCTAAACATTAGTAATTCTGTAATATTTTCTTAAAAAGGTAACTCCTCGGCCTTTTTTAAAGGCGAATTTTGTAATTAATCGTTTTTTTTTTTTTTTTTAAGTTGCGCGAGACATACAGCTTTACTTTTAGTATTAATCCATAGTGCAGTGGATGAAGGAACATGAATTTTTTTTCGAGTATTTAGCATCTTTGGTTTGTTTTTAAAGATATTCAAAAGTATTATCATGACGACTGCTGTTCAGGTTTGCATACATAAATACATAACTGTTTATGACAGTTCAAAGACATTGTTGCATTTTATGAACAATACAATATTCTTACTCTCCATTTGAATTATAAATTTAAAAATCTTTTACGGTGTCTAGCAAAATTACATTAATAATGATATATAACTTTTGTTCTCATAGGTTATCCCACTATATTTGATGCAAAAAAAAAAAAAAGATTTGTGTTGAAGAGAGTCTGTAACGTTTGATATGTTTTATCTTTCTTGTTTTACCCTCCTCCCCTCTTCAATAAAAATTATTTTTTTTTCTCAATGGCCGGTCGCTGTCTTGAAGGCTTTGGCCACAACAGGCTGGAATTGCTGACCTCTTTATTATAGGGGCACCTCGTAAGTGGACCAACGTCACCCCCCTACGAAGAGACGGACAATGACAACCACGCCCAGTCGGGGATCGAACCCCGACCGCCGGGACTTGAACACGAAACCGTAGTACTGTGCTTTATCAATAAAAACTATATGTTTATTTATTAAGAGAAAACAAAGCGATCATAATCTCCCAATAGTCACAGTCCTTCAATGATTTGAAATTGTGTGTATTATAATGGGAGAATTCTCATCACCCGCTTAAATTATAACCAAAGAAGCCAGAAAAAATTAAACTTCAATTACTGATATTTAAATGCTCATGACTAACCTTTAATTACTTAAAACAGTGTTTTTCTAATCTGAAACGAGTTAAAATTTCACAAAGTTTAGAAATATTCACAGTGATTACCCTACCTTATCCTACAACTATGTCATTGTCATTACTACTTCTACAAAATTTATCACTTATACGAAAAAACTAAAAAAGAAAGAAAAAACCCTTAAAAAAACTCACGTAACATGCAAAAGTCTGACCAAAACACTTGACCTCGAGAATGTAATCAATCCCCGCAGTATTAAAATTCAAAAGTTATATGGAATAACGTAAATCGGAACGTAACGGAATGTATGTTAATGACATAAATGTTAAAGTATCTTATTACTAGAGAATTCTTTTGTACTAATGGTTTTGAAATTAAAAAACCATTTCATAGCATAATGATTCATTTAAAGCTTTTAATGGCAATAAAGGCACTTCGTTTCTTGAATTTGAAAAGTGTATTTACGACAAAATACAATACGAAACATTTTAATTCCGACTAAGTGGTAAGGCTAGGTACTCGCGGATTCTCTTTTTTTAACTACACAAAGTCACGATTTTTTTTCTAGCAACAAGTCAAGGCATAGTTACGCGCATTTGAAAAAAAAATTAATAATTCATGCCATTTTAAATGATTATGGATGAGCAAATGCATTTTGTACTAAATTTTTTTTATTCCGTGTCAACATAGATGAATTATTATTTCATTGATACTTTAAAGGATAAGGTTATTTAAAAAAATAACTGCCTACACCGAGAGAGTATAATATTTATATCATAATCCTCAGGATTTATATTTTTCACTGAAATTTACTCTCATAAATATTAAAAAGTAAGCCAATCGATCATTGGAAGTCACGTGTTGTTCGATAATGGTGTAGTATCAAATCTACAAGATACCGCTTTAAGTTTTACAGGAGTCGCTTAGTCACATACAAATTTATGAAATCAATGCTGCACTCTAACTCATGAATACCTAATGCGTCCCTTGAGGAGGTGCTGTATGTTGTATATTTTATACACTTACATGCGGCTGTCAATAAATAGTATGTCTTTTAAAACCTCAATTTATGTTTTTTTTTTTTTTTTTTGTTGATTTTTCCAGGAAGCGATGAATAACGGATGGTTGAAGGATGTAAGTTATGTTTTTTTTGAGGTATTTCTTTTAAATCTCAAGCTCATGTAGAGTACGCTGTTTTACGTTTGGAAAATTTCACAATGCATTGGAACGTAATTGAGATTTTAAATTTGCCTAAAATTTTTATTAAAAAAAAGAAATTATTAGCTTCTTCTAAAGGGAAACAATTATTAGGATCTTCCAGTAAATACAGTCCAACCTGCTAATTGGAATATCGGTTAAAAGAATATCTTATCGTAATAAATTTCAGTGTACCAAACCGCAATTATTAGTCAATGTGATCCCAGATAGTGGAATATTCCACTTATTCGAATAAATTTGAATAAGCGGATTAGACTGCAATGTGCCATGCCAGCCTGTAACAGCAGACGTCTCCACTCGTTATTTCTTGAATGCATCAGGCCTCGAAATTAAGCCACGGCAACCAGGGCAATTGCCACGGGATTGGGCATAATAGTAACGATGATCGGAAATTTTCGTGGCAAATTTAGCTGCGATTATTTAAAACTTTATTAAGTACTTAAAAGTCAGACCGACGCTGGTGACACTGTTCGGCACTGGAGCATTGATAGTTTATTGAGACTATTAGATTAGGGCAAACAGTGGCGTCGGTACTAACTGGTTACCGTGCGCCACGCCCACGTAGGGCGTCAACAGTGACGGTAATTCTTGGCAGGTTATGTATTGTTGCAGAAAACTCTGATAGTTTCTATGTTCGTCGTTCTAAAATCCAGTATGTGTAGAAAATTTTTGTAAAAAAATCCATTGATCAGGATGGAACACGAATTTTATTGCCTCTGCACAAATTCACAGGCACTAACCGCCCGTAGTTTGCTATAACAACCCTCTCTACCGAAGTTTTCACAAATTCTGTAATTCTCACACAAAATAAAAACAATTCCACAGCTAAAAATTCTGTGGGAACTTACGATGGAAACTGTAAACTCCTCCCTCACGCTAAGAAGTCGTATAATTATAATGGCAGTTATCATAGATCTCTTTAATGAATGGCACAATTATCACGATTATATCGAGTATTTTTCAATAAACTTACTTTGAATAATTATTTTGGCTATAACGATTATAAAAAATCAAATTTGGTTTTTGAAAAAAGGATCGTAGGAAACCAATAGTGTTAATCGTGTCATCTGCCAATCGACTTCTTGGAGAGTTACAAATATAGCCATCGGCTGAAAAGGCCCTTTCAATCTTCTGCACTTGTCGGTTTTATTGTCAACAAATAGTCATGAAAATAGAACAAGAATTGCCCTCTAACTGTTTGATTTTCATATTAGTCTTTTCCTTTTTCAGTTTCATATGTAGCCAGTTCCTTTGTTTACCAGATCCGGTAGACGTCTAATAATGCCGGGTTGCCGGATCCGGTTTTCCGGATTGCGATCCCTGATTTCCAACAATCGGAGCGAATATCTTAACCCATTCGTGCCTGGATATTTTTGCGACTTTCTTCGATTTTTGCTAACGCCAGAATTAATTGATAAATGTCTGATGTCAACTTTTTGAGCAAGGGATGATTTCATTTAAAATCGTTATGTATAAAAATTGAAATGTCAACATCCTACTTGCCATATTAAAATATTTTGTGGAATTGAGGTTCAATACTCGCGAATAAAGGCTAGGAAAAATAAATAACGTTTTCGACTGATAGCGATAATGCCATCCCAAAAAAGGGACGCTAGGCATAAATGGGTTAAATCAATTCAAAGGGTGTTTTTAAATCGTAGCGTTTAGAACCTATATCTACGACATATCTTTAATTGGTCTCTGTAGAAAACTGTAAACGTTATGTACTGTTTAACCCATTTATGCCTAGCGTCCCTTTTTTGGGACGGCATTTTCGCTATCAGTCGAAAACGTTATTTATTTTTCCTAGCCTTTATTCGCGAGTATTGAACCTCAATTCCACAAAATATTTTAATATGTCCAAGTATAATGTTGACATTTCAATTTTTATACATAATGATTTTAAATGAAATCATCCCTTGATCAAAAAGTTGACATCAGAAATTTATCAATTACTGCTGGTGTAAGCAAAAATCGAAGAAAGTCGCAAAAATATCCAGGCACGAATGGGTTAAAGTTATAGACGCATTCAAAAGAGTATTTACACTATCTGTTCACATACATTCCTTGCATGAAAGCTCTAGACAAAGGGTAGTCAAATCGTGGTGCATGCGTCAGAAATGACGATCTCAAGTGGCGTTTGATGTATTGATCTCAAGTGGCGTTTCTCATCTTCGGGGCTATTTATTGCTTTGAGGCAGAGTGGAGAAATTTTTTTCGATATAATTTTGTGAACAGAAATATTTTATTCCTTCTTCATTTTTGATGCAGCATCATAAATTATCATTTGCACATTCGAAAATATACTGTCAACACAAATCGAATAATCTGATCCCCTAGTAAATATTCAAAAAATTAATCTAAGAATTATTTCATTAGAACAAGAATTCCAAACATATATGCTCACATATTACTTTTACCTCCCCTAAACTAACGTCGACCCGTATTTATGTTTACCAGCTCTACCCTCAATGTAAGAAATTAAAATGGTGCTTGAATTGTATGGTATAGCACATCTGAACTCGTAAATGAAAAAGATTGGTCACCTCTGCTTTAGACCAAATAATTTTCAACCTTCACATAAAAAAAACATGTACTGGCTCTTTTTGTGAAAAAAATAATATAACCTAAAGTTACATGATCGATAGCTTGGTTTTTCTTAATTTTTGTCACATTAAATCCAATGTATGAAGAAATCGGAGGGTTTGATATTTTCCACAAAGCACTAAATTTATTGAATTAGAAAATGTCATATCCACAGCTTAAATGTGAAATTGATCATCCTATCTTCATGCTTAGTATTTGATTTTTCTGAAAATCAAACCCCTAAAAAATAGTCTAGTTCAATCCATCATCTGATAGACGTGTCCTGTCTTTTAATGGTAAATATTACCAAGAAGATACTGTGAGTTCTGCAATTCTGTTTTAACCAGAAGATACAGCCCGTTGTGGAGGCAGTTACAAAGGGCGATAGGAAAATGTTTGACAAAAATATGTCTACACTCAATGTATTTAATCTTCGTCCACTTAACATGAATAACTTCATATTCAATTTTAATTATAGACCAAAGTCCAAAGTAATAAAAGTAGGTAAAAATTTCATCCTGGAGTGGCTTCCCGGAATTGTTACAGAATCAGTGAGTCAGGGATCAGCAAAGTAGGATAAACTAAAACGTAGCTCGAGTTTCTAATTAATTATGTAATTAAGTTTTATTTTCGTGTCTTTCCAGTAGCCATATTTTGGGAAGATGATATTTTCCGTAAACTGAAAACTGCATCGAAAATATGCTGAAAATTCTGTTCATTAAAAAAATAAATTGCTAAAATGTCGGCTATTAGTGCTTCTGACTTGATGATGGACAAAAATTTGTGAATTTTTTTTTTCATTTACATTTCGGCAAAAGATTTTGAATTACATATTACAGTATTTGCATATACTTTAGACTTACAAAACACACAGTGCTGTATTATTTTACAGCATTATATAATTCTTACAGTGTATATCGTAGATTACCTATGACGTATACTTGAGTAATCTGAAATTCCGTTCCACAGTTTAAAAGTTTGTTTTACTTCTCGCTAAGATTACAGTGAGTGCAATATATGCATCACACTTAAATCTCGATAAACGATACTCAAGGGACCAAATAAAATTATCGTTTTAGAGGGATGTATCGTTATATCGAAGAGATACTGTATGGAAATTCCACGGGGCCGCGCAAAATTTTATCGTTATAAAGGGATTTGTCGTTGTATCTAATATCGTTATAGCGAAGTTTTATTGCATTGCAAAATTGTAACGTTGTTATACCGCAATAATGTGTCTTGCTGGAAAGAGAGCTGTACAGACATTCTTCCAGGTGAAAAGAGTATGTAACACCTTGACCTCGTTGACAAGCTTGGCGATTATGTTGGCGACTTGGCAACAAGTTTGGAGAATTTGTCGCCAAAAAAAGTTTTCGAAATTAGTGGAATTTTGGTTGTCTCTCAATCAGGAAAGAAGTTACGAGAAAATCGAGAAATATGCGATCCCGATGACGTCACGTCCTGTATGACGTCACGTCCTTCTTGGAAATTTATAAACAGAAAATCTGTCTATCTGTCGTGTTGGGTGTGATAGATTTGGTATGTATGTAGAGCAGAGCTATAAGCTTGAAACTGCGATTCGAATAATGCTGAGATAGTTAATGATTTACCATTGCATGTGTTAATAAACTGTGCATTTTTGTGAAATATCAGAGCTTCGATTTACCGAATAAAGTGTTATATTCACTTTTCGAGCTTGTTGGACTATTTTAACATGCACTCACTGTGAATATTTCGTAACATTATTTAAAAAGGATTTGCCATTTTCCGCACTGCCACTAAGTAACGCAGCGTGAATTGTAAAAATCGGTGCATTCAGGGATGGGGGAAACATTCCACTTTCGAAAATTTTAACATAACATACGAAAATTCAAGCGAGCCCACATATTTTATATTTTAGACAAAATCGATGGACTGAATTCTTGGGGGGGGGGGGTGTAAAGCATATATTCGAGCTTGCGTAATCTTGGAAAATATTTCGAATGCAGAGATATGATAGTTATATAGTTTCAAATGCGGTATCATTCATAGTGGGGCTTCAAAAATGATCTCGAACTTCAGCAAAGGTAATATTTTAGGTTATAAGAAAACATAAAAATCGATACTCTACGTTGAGCTGAATGTTGCAAAACTTTTGATTTTTTTTTCTTCCCAAAATAGTAAAAATATTTTTTGTAGAATAGAGTTGTTAACCAACATTCTGATACATTTTACGATTTTATACAGAATTGTAAAACTTGAAATTGGATGACTATGTAGTTTTTTTTTTTAACGCAGAAATATCTTAATGACCTTTTTGTCTTAAAATGTACTAATGTATATATTATTGGAAACATAAGCTGATAATTGTAAAATAAAAACTAATTTAAAAGTAAATTTGTATAGAGAAAAGTATACGTAACATACAGTTTTGATACAAAAAAAAATATTCTGATTTCAATCCCAAAAGAAATATTAAATACATAGAAAATTATTGACATAATTAAATTTTTTTGCATTATTTATTGTAAATTGTGAATAAACTTAAGGGCAACGTAAAGAAATAAAAATTTTCAACTAACTCGAATAACTTAAGTAGCGTTTTAATATTTATATATATATATATATAAGAAAGATAATTTACAAAAACCAATCTTGAAACAATTAAATATTAAAACATTATGAAAAAGAAAGCATACATTTTAAGCTGCGTGAAATCTTAAAACTTAGCAAGAAAAATTCAAATGGCCTCTTGCAAATGAAAAAAAAAAAAAATCTTGAACTTCTTAGAGAGAAAAAATTATACTTTTCTTCAAATTTTCATCGTATTGTTACATTTAAATTCCTACATTTCTATCAAATAGCTCATGTTGAAAATTTAATGCACAGTTTTGATCATACACGTATTACAAGTGTAAACTGAACAAATTATAGCTTTTTATTAATTTGGAATGCCCATGGTACATTTAAAATATATACCGAATGTTTTCTTTTTTTCAGAAAGACATTAACATCTAAGTCATTTAATTTTGTATTTTTACTATTAATGCAAATTCAAAACTTTGTGTTAAGCAACTTATGATCTAAGAGTAAAACTTACAAATACAGTTTGGTCCCTTGGTCCCCCTAAAGCTTTTATAGTGATGACCAAAATAGAGGGGAAAACTGAATTTCAAAATAGACAAATTCAAGCTTTAAGTTCTAAGTTATTTTGTTAAAAAAAAAAAACTGTCCAAAACAATGGTCAACATATTTTATTAAAAGATGATTACAGAGAAATTAATGCCAGATGAAGACCACAAATTTGGAAGAAAATAAATAAATTTATCTACTTATCTATCCATCTATCTGTCTGTCTATTTGTCTGTCTATCTGTCTGTATTGCCATTGACCGTTATGTGCTACGATTCTTTTGAGTACACCTGCAAAACACCTATAAAAACTGCAGACACTTACTATTTAATGACGAGCATTATTTTGTAATACTTAGCAACGTGTATCAATGTTGTTTTGTTTGAAAAAGATGAATGTCTCTAAATACCCTTTAAGCAATTCTGCCTGCAGAGAGTCATGTATTGGGATTCTTTTGAGTACCCCTACAAAAGATTTACAAATACTGCAGACACCATTATTTGGTGACAAGCATTCTTTTGTAACTAACAGCGTATATCGATGTTGCTTTGAAACAGACTGATGTATCTAAAATACGTTTTAAATAATGCTGCCTATAGAGAGTCGTTGTTGTAATTCTTTTAGGTGCACCTGTGAAAGAACTATGAACGCTATATACACTATTTTCAGTGGGGTGCATGATAAAGTACTTAGGAATAACGTGTGTACGGTTTGTAGTAATAGACGCTTTCTTACAATAGTTACGGACACACAAACAAACCAAAATCAAAAACACTTTTCAAATCTTACGATTTAAGAAGGATATGTGAACACGTTACTGCGCAGTTTTGCGCATGTGCAGAGATGCATATCCATACACTACTTCAAAAGTATTCGAGTGCAAGTAAATTTTCCTACTTCGTTTTCATTATAAAGTGTTGTTCTTTAAAAATTAGATTATTAAAGACTTCTAATATTTATTAGCAACTGCATGCTTTTTTTTCAAAAACTAATAATTTATTCACAAAATTAATACGGAAAATTTCTCTCATACTCGAATCCTTTGAGTGCATTTACTAAATATTGGTATTTCTAAAAAAAAATACGATCATCCAAGGGTTAAAAAAAAGATTATTTCATTAATTTTTAATTTTACAAAACAAGAATCGTACCACAAAAATAAAACCAGCAGCACAGTACTGAAACGAGAAAGGAAAAAAAAAATATGTCGGTGCAAAGATCAAATTGCGAGTCATGTTAAATATTCATAAATAATGGTTTTGTATCGATTTCGTGACCTAATGCCTGTCAGAAAGTGAAAACAGATGTAGTGGAAAAAGGCCTTCACATTCGATACTGGGCTTTTATCGAGCCGTGCGTGCCTCTCAAATGATGGATTGATACGAATTTTGCATATTTATGAGAGAGAATATTGAAAGAACTTAAATATTAAAATCTCTGGATTGAGAAAAAAAAAAAGTAAATAAATTTCAGAATTTTGAATATTTTATTACTTAGATCAGTTGCTGCTGATTTTGTAAAACGGCTGGAAACTGGGAGGTATTGCGAGTTATTCTTTGCGTGACCTGTCTCTAAATGCCCGAATATATATTCTTGGTTTACATGAGTCATTTTATACCAGCAAGAAATTTCTATAATTTTCAATTGTTTGCAACAAGGTTGAAAAGTATTTATGATTGCATCGATTGATCGAATATGCATCGATTACTACGAAATTTGTATGCGTTATTCCAATGTACTATACTATGTATCTTATTGCAAATGGTGTATGTAGCATTTATATTTCTTCTACAGGAGAGCTCAAAATATTTCAATATACGCTCTATGGGCAGTCATTCTTAAAAGTGTGTTTTAGAGATATTCGGTAATTTGAAGTGAAACAAAATTGATACATGTTATTAAGGATGACAAGACAAACCTCTCCATCGAAAATAGTTCCTGTATCGTTAATAGGTCTTCTACAGGAGCACTCAAAATAATTACAATACATTACGTTCAATAGAAGTTTAGAGAGGGGCAGGCATCTAAAGCACAATACTATCTTACTATGTAATATTTGTTAATGGTCCGACGACAGTCGTATGCCTTCCTCAAAATGCAATAATTCCGCGAATGGGAGCTGGTGCATGTAAAAATCTGTCCGTTGCTCTAATGCCCTCCATGTTCAAACGGTCCCACTGGGGTGCCGATTTCAGATGCTAACTCTGTCATCTGGAATTTGTTCAAAATTAAGAGACCGCTCATAAGAGGTAACGCTGGCCGCCAATTGAATGTCCCCGTAATGAAATGACTAGTAAGTTTAGCCTTAGTAGTGGCAAAGGATTTTGGCAACAAGTACCCTCCGATTGAAAAATATCTCAAAAGAAAAAAGTAAAACTAGACATATCACATTATAATAGTATTCTCAAAAAATAAATAAATAACTGTTCTATTTATTGTTAAATATAGTAAAAATTTTAATGAAAAATTATCAATTTTTTAAAATTGAAAATTAAAAGATTTTTTTAATTGCTTAGTGAGAGATAGAAGTAACAAGAAAAATATGTATAACTGTATAGATTATAATAACTACGCTGTTCGGCAGCGGTGTAAAATATAAAACTTACATCCGAAAGCATAAAATAGAAGTACCAACTACGGTTATCATCATTTCAAAATATAGTTTCAGACTTAATAAGTTATATTCCCGGTATTGTTTTTCAGTTATGGTTATCAAGTCTGGATAATGGCAGATTATTAATACAACGCATTATGGCTTTCAGAGTTCCAGCAAATCGCATTTCACAATAAATGAAGGAAAACTAGCTTATCGGAAAGCCATTAACTCTTATTCGGGCTTTTCCAGAGTATCATTTTTCAAGAGAGGATCATTTAATCATTACAAGCAAAACTATGTGAAAAAGAAAATGCCATGTTGAAGAAGGAAAACTAAAATTTCTTTTAATTTAAAGCAATGTTTATGAGTTTTGTGAGAGAAAACTCCGTTTGCTGGAAACTTAATTACAGCTTGGGCAACTACAATAAAAGTAGATATGCTCATGAGATATTTGTGATTGACTTGTTTTTTATACAGCTTACTGCTTTTGAAATAAGGACGCTAACTCCAAATTTATCCGCCAGGTGCCGATGTTAGCTGTTTCATAGTGTAGCGCATATCTGCTTTACTACATCTGGACCCCTTTGCTATGACAATAGTTCTCGTCTCTCTAAAATTAATGAGGTGAAAATGGCAGAATGTGTGATTTCCCTCTGTAACTTTAACCACAAGCACATCTTGGAATTTGTGAAAGATGGCTTACTTGTTTGTTTACATAAGGTGTCATTCTATTGAGTTAATCGTGCTAATTTTTTCTTTACCACAGAAAACGAGTTGCCTACTATTTTTGTGCAACTGTAATTTAATTCATTATTTACCTAAGATTTATAATCTTAAAAAGAAGCTAATTAAAACTTCATAAAAACGTTTTGCTCTGTTTATCGAATGCGTGAATTTATAAAACTATTCTCTTTTTTTCGGTAAAATCTAATTTGAAAAGAAGTAGTGCGTAACATTTCAAATATTTCTAGCTCTAGTCAATTTGTAAAAGAAAATAGCGAAAAGAATTTACTCCTTAGCATTTTCTTCTGCATTCTATTCCATATCACATGCAGTAATTTTTTAGACTTAGAAGCAGAATGAGCATAAAATCTTCTTTTGGGATCTTATGTAATAACTACTTATGCAATGCTTATATAATATAATACGTTGATTGCCTACTGTGCTAGTCTCTAAAAAAAGAAAGAAAAAATACTTGCAGTCTCAATAAGAATACTATTTTAGAAAACACAGTAAAAAAAATGTGTTTGCATAATAACATAGTTAAGTACTTTGATAAATTAATGGAAATAGAATAAAAAAGACAGACATATAAATATATACAGATAGAAAGAAATGCAAATGGGAATCGTAAACACAAGTTTCTTTCATCTTGGAAAGTATTATAAAAATATATTAATTTGGATTTCCTTGAACCATAAAATTAAACTTCAAACATTTTCTTCTACTTAGCTCTTCTGTAACTCATATTTATATTATGTAATTCGATAATTATCTTTATAGAATATAGATATACATTAAAAAAAAAACTATGAACGCTGCACTACTTTTCAATAGCATGTTTACTAATTACTATGAAAAAATAAAATAATAATGATTTCTTTTTGTTTAAAATAACGACTAAAAATTAAAATATATTTATTAGTATATGGTATTTTTTTATTTTAAATAAAACATCGTCGCTAAACAAATTCTTCTATTATAATCTCCTTGGTATTTTATGCATCCCTAAAAAACATCTATAAATGTTACTTGCGCCACTTCAGCTGAGCTAATTCTAACTATATACTAAAGGCATAAGCACTTAAATAATATGTTGCAAAGGATTATTCGTTGGTGTTATGCAGAAAAAAGAATTGTTGAATTCAGTTAAACCTTTATTCTTTCAATAAAAATTTACTTGGAGAAAAGATTTGGTAAATTTATGAACGCATCAGCTTCGACGCACCAAGAACCGAGGTCTAAGAATGAACTTCGAATAATAATATTTTAATAAATCAAGAAGCTGTAGAAAAAATATGCCCTGGAATAAAAGGAAGAGTGAGATATCTTACGTGGTGAAATAAGGTCGTAGGAGTATCCTCAAAAATTAGTTTTATTAAAGATCTTTTAAATGAGTTGGTCACCTTGTAGAGCTGGCGTTGAAATCTGAATTTTAAATGTGCAAACGAAAACTTATATTATTATTTCAAGAATATTTTTACTCTTGGCAATATTTAACGAAATAATTTTGCTATATTAAAAAAATAACTCATTAAACTAACAAGTGTTTTATTGATTGAACCAAATAATAAATAAAATTTTAGTAATCGAACAAAGTTATTGGTTTAAAAGAGCACAAATTAAATTTTACTAAATTCAACAGATTTTTTTTCCAGTCTTTGTCATATCAAGAGCTGGTAATAAACAAAAAGTAAAGTATACACTCTGGTCACGGATAAGACAGTGTATACAAGGAAACGTCCTAGTTTTGTCCGACACCAAGGGGTACTGATTGCAAAAGATTCATCACCATTCTGCCCAGCATCAAAACCAAAATCCCTCCGTTCAAATTATTCCCATTCATACGCAACGTTTTATCAGTTGATCCCAGCGACGTCTAGTGAACAAACCAGCAGCATATCCAGAACTGCATTTCTTAAAGGATTTTACATCTGCAGTAACTATCCATTAATCTTCTCTTCATAGTCTTCTAGAACACACGTCGGTCTCATAATGAACTTATTTCGTTTTTTTTAGAAAAAATCTGCATGATGAAGTTGCTACACAGTTATAAATTTTGATTAAAAAAAACATCCATTTCTGAAAAACCTCTAATTCCTATTATAATAATTTGAATACGCATAACCAATTATTTCAAAATGTGCAAAACCATAGTGCATATCTTTTTCAAAACTATATTTTGGAACTGTATTTACTTTTTCTTTCTAAAAGTACTACCGTATTAGCGCGAATATAACGCGATGTTTTTTGACTGATCATGCCCGTAAAAAACCTGACTTGCACTAAATTCGAGGCCTTAATATAGGATTTTACTTAATATCATGATGAAAAATTTCGGGGTCGCGTTATATTTGAGTTAATACGATAAGTTATTAAATATTTTGAATTTTATCTCTTTAGAAATTTAGGGTTCCTTTATTCAAGGTCTTACTTTTGGACACTTCAGTTTATTTATAATATATTAAACGATGTTTTATACAGATTTTTGATTGCAGAAATAATTTATTGATAGGTAAAACAATTTAATTTAAGTCCTGTCAAAATCACTGCAAATGTTTCAAATTACTAAAATGCGGCATTAACAGTTTAGTGAAATTTAAGTGCCGCTAATACGGTGGAAAACATATAATCTAACAAAATATGTTTAATTAATAGCATATCCACATAGTATTGATTAAAATAAATATACATCAACAGGAGAAATTTCTATAGCTTCCTTTAAACCCCAGGTGATATCAAGAATCGGTCCCTGCGGGTAGGCAGTTTATATTTAATACTTTGAAGAACAAATAACTGACTACAAAAAAGACCGACATAAACTTCTAGTTTCAATCATAATAATAAACATTTTATAGGTTTCCATCGCAACGTCATAGAAATATTTTTACGGCCATCTATTACATTTATTTCATTTGTCTTTTGCTATCGTATCTCCTTAAATAAAGTTTTTATAGCATGTTTATATTTGGAAATAAAAAAGGAAAAATAAATTAATCTTGAAAAGAAAGTAAAGTACAAACAAATAGTACAGATATGTAATATCGGAGATCCCTATAAAAATATTATTTTTCTTTTAATCGATAAAGTTGGTACGGATGCATTGAGGACTAGGTTATGCATTTTGATGTAATTAACTTTTAAAAATTACTCGCAAACTATTTCATTCCCAACTAAACTTTTCTTTAACCATCATCGAAATATGCAATTGTTTCTTCATACTCCAAACCTTAATAGAAACACATCAATAAGTATTAATAGGTAGCTATGTCTCTTAGTATAATTACTATTGGTATGCATGTATTGGTATGAATGATTTGAGCATTAGACTATGCATTTTGATGTAGAGTAATTAAAAAAGAATACAGACTACTTCATCTCTAACAAAAACATTTTCTTCAACCATCATCAAGACATTTAATTGTTTCTGGATACTCCAAATCTTAATTGAAACACAACAATAAATATTAATGGGCAGCTGTAACTCTTAGTATGGTCATTGTTGGTATGAGCACATTAGGTTATGAGCACATTAGGTTATGCATTTTGATCTAAAGTAAATTTAAAAAATACTCAGACTATTTCATCCCTAACAAAAAAAAAAACAATCATCGAGAAATCTAATTGCTTCTGGATACTCCAAACCAAACTTGAAACACAATGTTAATAGGTAGATATGTCCCTTTTCTTAGAAAGTATCGTTGCTACATCATATGTTCCATGCGTATTAGACTTCAAATCAATTCTTGCCTAAGCTGGGTAATTTGGTCTACATACATTGGAATCCGTGCAGTTTTAAAATTCTGATTCTTTCGAAACTGTTAGGGCATATCAACAATGCCTCACTGTCACTTATTCTAAAAATAAAAGATGCTAATGTAGCAATCAATCAAAAACGGTTTTAAAAACTCAGACAACATTAATTTTTATCTACAAATGTATAAAGTATCCATTAAGGTGCAAGTTAATGAACACTAAAAAACTAAGACATGAGTGAAAGTTTACAATAAAACACAGGCGTTAAACACACTTTTTGCAAAGCAGAATCAATATTTTAAACGGTCGTATCAGGCCTTATAGCCTGAGTAAAAACTTTGAGGCCAGTAAAAACTGTGAGAAAATGGAAAAAATCTTAAAGTCCTGATGATTAAAATATCATTTGATTGATAATTATTAGCCTTAAATACAAGTAAAAAATGCAGCGAAATTCATTTGTGAATATCTTATCAGGAAATATTATAGAATGCACAGATCAATAATTAAGCCTGAGTAAAAAAATTTTAAGGCCGTCATAGAAAATAGCAAGTAAGTCAGAAAAAAAAAATTACAAGCATGTGTAGGAACCATTTCTTTTAATTACATCAAATATTTTGTTTTCCATAGATGTAACTAGTTTTTGACAAAGTTTAGGGTCTTTCTTATGCAATTCGTCTTTGATAGTAGATTTCTCTCTACTGCTAATTTTAAAATGTCTCCCATTTGCATGAACTCTTCTTGCTAAGTCATCCCATAAGTGGGATGAAATCTAAAGACTTATAGCCATTTCAAAGCGTCAACATTGTTGACTTGGAATTTGGAATCAAGTTTTTGTACAGTTACTCGAATGTATTGCTGCATTATGTTGCTGGTATTTCCATTTTCTCCAGAGAGCAATTCAGCATTTGGTAAAAAATGACTTGATAGGGCACTTTGATATGCTTGTGAATTCCTTTTCCCCAAACGAATGCAATTTAACGCACACAATTGTAAGCAAAACACCCCCAGATCATCACAGAGCCTCCACCAAATTCGCGATTTGAGAATATTTCTTTTCTTAAATCATGCCAATAGTATTTCCATCCGTCTGGTCCATCCAAATTCCTTTCTTTTTCAATCAGAAAAAATTGTTTCTATCCATTGATTATTCCAAGTCATTCCTTGGCTGTACTTCAAACGTGAAGCACAAAAGCTCTCAATGTGACGACTTGATTACGGCTTGAAAATTATTTTTTTTTCCTTCAAAGAATGAAATAAGAATAAAGTCTGAGAAAAAAATGTAGAATGATTGATAAAAGTTGTCAAAATATTGTTCTGTAATTAATTTTAATTTTTAATGAAAAGGAAGGCCGAACAAAATTTAATAAACCGAACAACGATAGATCCCAATTAGTTTGGAATAGCGGGACTCTATTGTTGTATACCAATTAGATAACCCAAATAATTCAAACAACACAGTTAAAATTCTTATGGGTGTTCTCCAGAAGATGCTGAATAGACAGCTCACTTTCCGTTTCGTTAGTTTTACAACATTTACTTTTTATGTCTCTTTAAGTTGAGATTTTATGTTGCATTTATATTTCGAAATAAAATAGGAAAATACAAAAAGCTCTTAAAAGATAGTGAAGGATATTTATTCGAGCCGGCTCGAGTACCAAATTAATAAGGGAATATTTTAAAACTTTGACTGCATTTGTGTTTAACGGTACCATAACAATGCTTAAAATTTTAAAGAAAGAAAAATATGACGTTTTATAGAAAATATGATACAACAATAAGGGCAGTATTTTAAGTATCTGTAATACAAAATATAGTTTTGGTGTTTACATTAAATAAGATATATTAAATCTACGTTTCTCTTTTATATTACAAACAGTTTGAGCATCAATTTAAATCACATAAAAAAGAGTATACAATTTTAAATCCCACTATGGATTTTTCAAATACGAAATAATATATTGTTTATTATACTACTTCAGTAGTTAATTATACAGGGTGTCCCAAAAAGGTGGTAACGGGATTTAGATCCTTATCTATTCGAAATGAATGGGCAGTGTAAATCTTCAACATGTTCAAAATAAGGTCTGAAATGATACTCCGTTAAGAAAATATTCCTCTCTATAATTTTCAAAAGTTACACTTTCTAAATTTTTATACAACCCCCGTATGAAAAATATCCCTGGTTAGTAAAATGTGCCCCATACACTAACGTGCCCCATGCGATGGATGAATCAGACGTTGGGAGGCGAGTTCCAGCGGACATTCTACCGAAATTAGAGAAAAACAGCCTACTACAAGCCGATAAAATAGATAGTCGGCCGACTATTTACCGAGCTGTATTTCGTACCAAATTTGAGCCTTTCATCATACGAAGTCGCAGAAATATCTTTAAAAATAGAGGATCGGGGACTATTCGTGATTTTGTATGCAAACGGTTATTCCTAGAGTGGAAAAAAGATTTTCTTTCGTAATTTCTGTACGACCCTTGAAATTCTACGTGATTTTTTTCCCTTCAAGAGCCATTGAAAAGGGGTTTAAGTGAGCGTTTTATTTATCATCCTATCTCTGACACTTTTTAAGGTATAGTTCTCAAATTTTATATTTCACCTGTTTAGTGTATGGGGCACATTTTACTAATTGCGAGTTGTTTCGTACGGGGGCCATATAAAAATAAAAAAGGGTAACTTTTTGAAAATCAATGAGATGAAGTTTTTTTTTTTTTTTTAACGGAATATTTTTTCGACCTTATTTCGAACATTTTTTCAATTCACTCTGTCCACTTATCTCTAATGAAGAATTAAAGCCCGTTACCGATTTTTTGGGACACCCTGTATACAGTACGTCTAAATTTGCTTTGCGTTACATAAATTTATTTAAATTCACTAAAAGCAGTTTGCAAACTTAATCGCGTTCTGTTTTTTACTGTACTGATGAGATGATCCAGCTTAAAATGAAAAAGGAACTGTGGTAACAATCACTTATTGCACTAGGTACTTGCATAAAACCCCTGTCCTATATTTTTCACTGTGTAAGTTATATACCGCCCCAACATCCGTTGAAAGCCATTCTTGTTGTGAAATTGTTCATTAGGCAGTTCTCCTCATAGGATGAATATTCTGAATTTCCATCTGTGAATACATTCTGTACATCTAATTAAATGTTGAATCATTTATTTTGCCGCTTGTGTAGCATTTCCCTCCAGATTTCACGATCATTTCTCTTTGCTATTTGTAAGTAGGGCATTTTACACCAGAATTTGAAATGTGCTGTTCCTCCGGCTGCAGCACTTGCATGACGAGATCTTCCTGCTAGCCTAACAGTTCCATAAACCAAAAATCTAAGACTGAAAGGATGTAAACTGCACGATACTTTACGTGGCTGAATGATCGGCTGGAATCATGCAAAGTGCAGCATCTTGTCTTTGGGTGCGATTCCAAGAGGATACTAACGAACATGAAGCAGGCATTTCAGTACAGGTTGCCCAAGGTTTACAACGGCATTAAGACCAGAATCAAGCAATAACTGCCTAATAAAAGCAGGCAGAATACAGCCTGCGACAGCAGACTTGTCAAACAGTCAGACTTGTACAGAGACTTGTCACGACAGCTTCCGGCAGCCACGAGTGTAGCAGTTTAAAGGGATAACGTTTCAGACACACAGGTCAGCATATTCCATATACCCGCAGTCTTGCCACACGTGTTTCATTCACAGCAACTGACTTCCAGCACCCGTTTGCCTAGTACAAAGAACTTAAGAACGTGACGCCTTCATTGTGGGGCTGTGCGCTTTTTTCCGACCAATCCGGGTCTGCAACGAAAATCAGACTTCATATTGAGATTATCGGGGGCTCGTTACTATCAATGAAATACTATTGAACACCACCTTTATGATGGTGCTGGACTTCTCGTTTGGTGTAGCATCAATGTTCCCCAACAATTCTCCAAGTGCAAATCGGAACCATGTAGGCTGTATTATCGGGATATCATGGTGCAACAACACGTGCATCTGTTCAGAGTTGCAATTGGCTCAAATTTGTTTTTTTATTGACGACATCGCCTATCATGCTGCAAAAATCATGAACGAATACGTTACAGAAGAGGATAAAGCCCATTTAGAATGGCCAGTGCTACTCTACCGAACTGAAAATCATTGGGATGCGTGGGACATGCTTGGCCATCGAATTTCAGGACAGAACGCACCTTTGTACTATTCTGGAACTTCGAAGAGAATTGGTTGATGAGTGGGATCGCCTTCCCCTGAACAAGTTGGGTAATTTGGAGATCAGCATGACCAGACGTTGTGTTAACTGTATTGCAGATATGTAAGCCTATTAGTACTCGGCCGATGAATTTCAGCTGGAATACACCTTTGTCTATACTGGAACTTCGAAGGGCATCGGTTGATGAGTGGGATCGCCTTCCCCTAAACAAGGTGGATAATTTGGAGCTCAGCATGCCCAGAAGTTGTATTGTTTATATGTCTGCAATGTAGTCTATTAGTACTCGGCTGACAAATTCGATCTAGAATACACCTTCGTCTATACTGGAACTTTGAAGAGCATTGGTGGATGAGAGGGATCGCCTTCCCCTACTAAACAATGTGTATAATTTGGAACTCAGCATGCCCAGACGTTGTGTTAACTGTATTGCAGATGTATAGCCTATTAGTACTCGGCCGACGAATTCCAGCTAGAATACACCTTTGTCTATTCTGTAACTTTGAAGAGCATTGGTTGATGAGTGGGATAGCCTTCCCCTAAACAAGGTGTATAATTTGGAGCTCAGCATGCCCAGAAGTTGTATTGTCTATATATCTGCAATACAGTCTATTAGTACTCTGCCGACGAATTTCAGCTATAATACACCTTTGTCTATACTGGAACTTCGAAGAGTATTGGCTGATGAGTGGGATCGCCTTCCCCTAAACAAGGTGGATAATTTGGGGCTCAGCATGCCCAGAAGTTGTATCGTCTATATATCTGCAATACAGTCCATTAGTACTCGGCAAACGAATTTCAGCTAGAATACACCTTTCTCTATACTGGAACTTTGAAGAGCATTGGTTGATGAGTGGGATCGCCTTCTCCTAAACAAGACGGATAATTTTGAGCTTAGCACGACCAAACGTTGTGCTGTTGACACTCAAACAAACCGCACACTTATTTTTTCCGAACGGAAGATGTATTCTCCAATTGTTCTAGGGAGCATGTAACCCATTTCTTCAGTTACTATATGGTGCAATCAACCTGTTTTTTGTTCTATTCCTTTTGTTTAATAAACAAAAGTATGTTTATATCAACTCTGTTCTGCTTGTGCAGTTTATTCGTACAACTGTCACTACGCTAAATTTACGAATATGAGTGCAGATAGTAAGCGATGCGAGTTGAGTAATTTTATTTTACGATTTGTTTTTGTTAAATTTACGCAATCTGTATTAATTATCAAAATCTTTGAAACTGGGTTTTGTAAATATTTTAAACCTGTATATTAAAATTTGTCTACAAATTATAATTTTGTTTCTCTTATTTACTTACGAACGTGCATTTCATAAACAAGTGTAAGCAAACATGGATTTAAGAAATATTTAAGCTCTCAGAAAATATTTGCAACAACGAAATAATTCACAGCTAAAAGTAAACTTAAATCTTTCAAACTGTTTTCGAAGACTGATAATACCTGAGACTGCATTTAATAATTTTAATATTAATTTTGAAATTCAGTAGCTTTGGGGCGTTATTGAAATCATG
The DNA here is from genome assembly GCA_038373885.1 of Cheiracanthium punctorium. Taxonomy (NCBI): domain Eukaryota; kingdom Metazoa; phylum Arthropoda; class Arachnida; order Araneae; family Cheiracanthiidae; genus Cheiracanthium; species Cheiracanthium punctorium. The sequence continues at coordinate 125,994 of JAWZYV010008848.1, read as the reverse complement.
TAAAGTGATTTCACTTTTAACAACCTTTTAATTTGCATAATGTAAACTTATATATTAGAATATTTTTAAAACATCTCGGGGCGAAATGAAAACTGAATAATTTTCAAGCTTAATTGTTTTAACGCGTTTAATGTACGTCACGAGAATTTTAATGTAAGATTATGACGGTCCTATGCAAAGAGAAAAATATCTTTTTTTCTATAAATGGAATAGTTTTATAGTAAGTTTACCATAAGATACGTTTCAATATCACACTGACAGAAAACTGTTGAACTAACCAGATGAATTTAACAAACTAACTGGGATTTTCTTTCACGGCAATTAAAAAATGTTACTTCAAATTTTTTTTGAAAATTATTGACAGGAATATCTTCTGAACTTGTCTCAGAAGAGAGAGACCTAGTTTGAACCTACCTTAACTTTTAGGTAGGATCAAACCTACCTTACCTCTTTTACCTACCTCAGTTTGAAAAAGTAAAATTCAATTTACATTGCCCACCGATAGATAAAGAATCAAAACGCACACCCTGTACGTAGGATTTATTGCATTACTATACAGACAGTGTACTCTGATTGTGTATTCATGAAAATAAGTATTTCTGGCAGAAATTTTTCATTCAGGTGGCTACGTGTGCAAGATTTGAGTACCCGGATCGTTGCACTGCCGCATTCCTCAGTTTTCTCAAACTAGATCGGGCAGAATGGAGATTAGCATACTCAAGAGTTTAAAGTACTGTTTAATAATAAAAATACTGAACTACAGTTGTGCGAATACTAAACTATAACTGTAGAAATACTAGAAATTGTGTAAAACTACGCGCGAGTGATTTTACATGGGAAATGCGTATTTTTTCAACAAAATACAACAATTTCTCTGGATTGTAAAACGCTTCTTTAAAATGTCTGAAGCAACTACCTTTACCTGTTAAATCAATCAATAGAGTGATACATACATATATATGTTTATAATGCAACGGTAAGAACTTCACAGAGTTGCTCAATGCTACACTTTAAGTATTTCAAAGAGAAGCCGAAGTTTCCGCCTTAAATGTAAACTTTCCTATGTACCTTTTTGCAATACTTAACGTGGCTGAACCGGTGTCAATATTTGTCAGGGATTTTTGGGATGGATTTAGTAAGCGAATTTTCTCCGGTGATTACATAATGATAGAATCCGATTATTAAAATGCATCACTGATTTTAGCTTATCAAGCGTTTAACGTGCAGTTAAACACAGTAATATTTAAAGTGGGAAGCTGTTAAAAAATTCTTTGTCTAGGAAATTTGTGGTCATACGCAATCCTATATTTATAAAAAAAAGTTTTTGTTCCGTGCGATTCTTATAAAACTATACAGTATTTTACAAATTTTGAACAAAAAATAATCTATATAACAATGTAAACATAGACTATACAAACTTTACAAACTTCTTATATATTTTATGGAAGTGACGAAACATTTGTTGCGCTAAATTTATTTTAAGATGGGAGGTATTCTTGGAATTGAAAGTTTATTATACTGAATAGAAATTTATTAAAAAATACATAAGTATATCAGCTGAAACTGCAATGAAGAAATATTGTACTTTACCAAAGAAGAAGAAAATCCAGACTATCGAAAAGAAAAGCAGAAACGAAAATTGTATTTTTTAAAAGTAACTTTATTACTATAGTACTGAATCAGGTTTCCTTCTTAAAATAGTTTACTTTAACTATAATCATGAATTGAAATTTGTTGTTGAAAACTAATATCTGTTTTAAAAAAGTTTATGACTGCATGAATATAATAAAGTCTTTTTTGGTGTAAACGAAGAAAGAATAAGCATAAGTGCATATTTTTCAAACATTGTCATGTTCACAAATCAAATTTTATCGGTATTTTTTAAAACCAAAATTGCAGTAAAAATATTAATACATTTTCTTTCGAAAGTTTCTACGTGACGAATATTTTTGGGCTTCAAAGCATTTTATTATTCGCACATTAGGTTCATAGTGATATTTGTGAATATAATAGAAGAAATATAATATGCTACTTTCTATTATTATGGAGATCAGACACTTATTATTAATTAAAAATATTGAGTTTCATCTGAACATTACAAAGACGTCGTTTTGAAATTTTTATTAAACCAGATTCGAAGAATATGGCATTTCTAATTAAGATACATCGCAATATGTATGCTAATTACGATGTATGTTAATTAAAAGATGAGTTAACTTGATTTAAATTACATCATTTTTAAGATGAATAATTATGTAGAAGAATCAATCGTAAAAAATATTCTATTAATTGAATTTTGAAGAAAAGAATTGAATAGAATAATTTTATTATTTGTATTAATTTAACCATACGACTCTCTACTGAAAAGACTAGATTTGACATGTGACGATATTGACAATAATATGTACTTATTACATTGCTTTTATTTTTATTTCTTTCCACAGAGGGTGTCTCTGCACAGCGAATCAAAAATTGCAGGAGGGAGTCGGGTACACTTAGATAACTCTGAATCACAAAACAATCTAGGGTCGCGAACGCCGTCTTCATACACTGTTCAATAATGTCCCACAGTGGCCCAGACGGTTTGAACTCTGTTCTCATACGACGACCAAACGTGAAGCAGTACGGAGCTTGGTCAGAGGTTGGGAGGGATACAACCTCTCTACCCTCGACTACTTTAGGACCGTGCCCGCTAAAGAGAGATTGTGCACGTAAAATCTGTCGTGGCTCCAATGTCTTCCATTTTGAAACGATATCTCTGGAAGTGCCAATCCAGAAAATGTTATTTTATCAGGAAATGATTCCAAATTAGAACCCGGCTGTTGCTTGCATTAAAACTTATAGAATATTCACTCACGCTTAAAAAAAAACATGTATTTAAATTAATAAAACTCATTTATAATTGATTTACTGTTTCCCTTCCGTTTAAAAATTTCATGAGCAAAGTTTGATTAATTGCGTTACAAAAGTTTGCATTGGAAGAAACTTAATTTGATAAATTATTCAAAAGCTTTCAGTTTTCTTTTTTATATGCACAAGTTTTAAATCTTGTCGGAATTTAATTTAAATCTCTATTTAACATGCCACGTGCACGCATAATTGAGTTCAATAGCTGGCATCAACATTAATTTGAAACTGCTAATCATTTTTTAACGTAATTTCTTCGTTCAAATTAATAATATTACGTAACCAAATCAACTTTTCGCTCCTCGACCCTCCCTCGAAACAGCCCCATGGTGTCACAAATTAAGTTATGATAGAAAAAGTGCCAAAAGAATTTATATCGATTGCTTCCTTTCACATCAGAATAAATTTAGAGTGAAGTCACTTGAAATCGCTATTATTTTTCAGTTAGTAAAAATGAAACTCAATCTGTCTTTAGATATTTGAATAAAATATGTATTAAGTAACGTAACGCATATTATATTAAGGGAAACAAGTTATTGAGATTTATCTTAGCTTCAATTCTCTCTTCAACTGAGAAGTCTTGTTTTTTATTCAAATTCCATTAGCTTAATACACAAGAGCACATTTCTGTATTGTCTCTGATAATTGGAGTAATTGTGTGCAAATATTTTTTTAGTTTACCATAATTAGTCGGATGAATTAGGAATAACGTAATTTTATATTTCATATACAGGATGTCTCAAAAACACTGACCTTTGCTTTAATTCTTTAAATGTTAAATATAGACATGCACAATAAATTACAGAGCAAAGTAGAAAAGGTACACAATTTTCTGTTATTTATTAAAATTTTCTAGAGATTTTAAATAAACAATTTAAATTTTCTTTCAAACCCCGTACCAACAGAAACACAGTAAAATAAAATGTATTTCATACAAAAGTAAGATGATGTACTCAGTTTCAGCCTTTTGTCAGTGAGGGACTATACAATACCAATAACAGTAAAAGTATTACATATTAGCGCAATATTTTTTCTTTCGTAATTAGGCTAGTCATTAATTTTATAGGTTACGACCCATGAAACACTCATCGGACGTTATATTTATCCCCTTAGAGAGCCGTTAAAGAGTGGTTTAAGTCAGCATTTACTCAGCTTCACATCTCTGACGCTTTTCAGGAAAAAACTGTTCCAACTTGTCAAGAAGTTGTTGGCACAGATCAAACCTCCCAAGATTGCTGTTGGAAATTGGCATAAAAAATATGTTGAAGCTCGGCGGTCGAACATGTTCAGGAGTGGTACAAGGTTAGAGTTGTCGAAATCAGATTACAATCACTATTCCGTTGAGGTCGTGTTCAATCAGCGCCCCCTAGAGAGGAAAGCCGCGACGCTTACTTGTGACGTCACAAGTACGCGCCGCAGCTTTCCTCTCTAGGGGGCGTTGGTTCAATGTGTGGTTGTCTTTACACACCAGATTCTTTTCTTTAACGTCCGGCACTGCAGGGACTGTTGCAGATGTGCAACGTTAGTTTTAATACTGATAGCACGCTTCTCTTTTTGTGATGTTGAATATTTTTTTTTTATAAAGGGATCCTAGATATCTTTCATTTTACAAAACGGAAAGCAATTTTTTATGTTGCAGTAAGAATTCTATCGAATTTTGGATTACTAAGAACAGACTAAAAATTGTGATTTGTTTAACATAGTAAAGATTAAGCAAAACATATATGTTTAAAATCATTTAATAAGTTGTCTTGAAAGTTTAAAACAACAAAAGCATTTTTTCTAGAAATTTTAATTACCAACAATAAATGCTCTAAGAATATAGATTTTTTTTTTGTTGTTAATTTCAGTTTTCATTGAATGTTGTGAACTCAGTCAGTGTTCTGATCTGAGTTCACAACACTTATGAAACACGCTTTTAAGAATGTTGCGCATTACCAGTAATTTAACACATATTTGAACTTGAATCAAGTGATTTATATATCCTTTTTGGAAAGCATATAGAGTTAATTTAATTTATAAATTTTACATAAATCCGAAACATTAATAAACTAATAAAATCAAAATAAAACGCAGTTCCTCCGAATCAGTTTGACATATTTAAAAAAGAAAGAAGCTGGAGTAGAAAGCTTTTCGAACAAGGTTACATAAAAATTTAATAGTTCCAGTAATTCACAAACATATCATGAAAATGTCACATACTCATAAAAAGGTATCTTGAACCGAAAGTTCCATCAAAATATTTTTAAAAAAATGTTTTCAGTACCTTAAAAAATTACAATGTATTATAAAATGATGGGGGGGGGGGGGAAATTACAACCACGATAAACCCATAAAAATGAAAAACAGGGATTGCAATTTTTTTCAATGAAGCTTTTAAGACAGACTCGAGTAAATTAATATCTGGAGGAAAAAAAAAATATCTAAATGTGTTTCATACAGCTTGGAGAAAGAAAAAAAAATTCTTTCGTAGGTAATGACGGATTTATCCAACCTCTTCATACTTCTTTTTTTTTGGGCGATGTTTATTACTTGAAAGATGGCTGTATATAATATTTTAGAAGGTTTTTAAAATTTCAATACATTGCTTAAGAGAGGATGCATGCTTTTTTGGGCTCAACGTGCATGTTTTATTTTTAGAAATTATGTGTTTTCCTTACATAAAAAAAGAGCCTTTTAAGAGCATGTATTTTCTGAAAATTTTCTTTCTTTTTTTTTTGTTCTTTTGAATTTAGTGTGAAAATAAAATCTGACTAAGAGCGTTTTGAGAACAAAATTAAAGCCTTTTTTTTTTGCATTACTCGTTATCCAAAAAATAAATGGTTTTAGAGCATTATATTTTTTAAACAGGCTTTTTGCATCGTCTCCTTCTTTTGGGTTGAGTATCAAATATTTTAATAGATAATTAGTTAAAAAATATCTATTAAAATATTAAATTAGAAGTTAAATGAAATAATAATATCAAATATTGTTTAGTGAAATGCATAAAAGAATGTTTTGTATACCGATCCCGCATTTTATCGGTACGAGGAATGTTTACCTTTAATAAATATAGAATATTCATCTTTAATAAATAATCCTAGCGATTTAATAGAAACTTTGTTAATATTTTAAAAAAGGGTCACATTTCATGTTTATTGCGATAAAGGCACTCAACTAAAAACGCAACTGTGCATTAATTACGAGGAATGTTATGGTATTCAAACACCTATAATCTTCAGAATGACATACATTTGCTGAATGGAATTTCAAAAATACGTTTTGAAAAGATGCGTGTTTTAATCATGTTCTTTTCATATAGACTGAATTAACATAACGCAGTACAGTAACTCTAAAGCAGAAAATTAGTATTTTTTTTTTATTTGCACTACCTGGAATTACAAAAAAAAATAATTTATATGATCACTTTTTTACAGTACCTGTATTTTCTATTTCGAATGCATTTTTATTACGAAGCATTATGTTCTAGTGTACATTTTAATACAATAAAATAAAAATTAATTCTGTATTGTTCTTTATAAAAGCTAGGAGCGATGTTTCATTTCTGAATCAACATGATAAAAATTGAATCACTTCTTTTAAACGAAGTTGCGTTTTTAAACTTTAATATTCGTAATAAATTGGCTAAGTGCACCAGTAATTGACAAAGAGCAATATAAACATTTAAACTAGTAATTTCTAATTACTAAAACAGTGCTGAAACAAACTTTTGTTTTCAAAACTTACGTGAACTTTGAAAAATCATAAAGAGTGTAATTTATTACAGAATATTGAAAATTTCTATATTTTCTATCTTGCTATGCTGGATATACCAGTGATGGACACAGAGAAAAATTTTGTGTCTCCAGTGATTGACACTTCATGCTCCAGTAATTGACACCTAAGAAATTATTCGAAAAATATGGTCATTTACTTTTTAATACAATGGCGTAAAAATGACTGAAGCAAATGAAATAAAATTTGGTGACATGATAGGTGCTCACTCAATTAAACTACAGGTTCCGATAAAAAAAATAATTACATTTTGAGGTTTTGTGAAAATCATTTCAAATTGCATAAATATTTGTTCGCGCATCACGTAATAACGACTGAAGTGAATGAAATGAAATTCGGTGTCTTGATAGGCAGTCACTCAACGTAAACTATATACGTCGAATTTCTTAAAACTTTTGATTAGATTTTGAGATTTTGTGAAAATCACTTTAAATTGAGCAAATATTTATTCGAGTATCTTTTAATAACATCTAAAGCGAATGAAATGAAATTTGGATGATGGTAAGCATACAACTTAAACTATAGCCATCAGATTTTCTGAAAAGTTGGTTTATCTTTTGAGAATTTTTGAAAATTTATTCAAAATGTGTAAGTATTTGTTTGTCCATCACATATAAATCACTGAAGGGAATGAAATAAAATTTAGCACCATCATGGGTAGTCACTTAAACAATAAACACCAAAAGTACTTCAAAATATTTTATAGATTTTAAGATTTTGTGAAAATTGAGAAAATGTTTGTTCCACTCATGAAAAATTGTAATGGAAAGAACGAAATTTGAAATTTTGTTATGTAGCAAGTTAGCCTAGTTATGTGGCAAGCAACTTACCTGTCAAAGTGTCAATTACTAGCGCAGTGTCAATTACTGGTACACCTATCCTAAGCTGTGCTTAGTTGACCGCTAAGCAGTACTATATTTATGATTTACGTTTAATTTATTAAATTGTTAAAGTTGTAAGTTTATCGATTTAGTTCAGCTACGAACAAGTGCTTCGGATGCAAAAATGTGAAAAAAAAAATTACAATAATGTATAGATTTTTGCCCCTATCAAAAACGTTTTTCTTGACTGCGTGAAAAAAAGAAATCATAAACAAATTGTAGGCCGTTAACTCAGCTGCTTGATTCCTTCATTGTAGTTCAGTCAAACAGATTTATATTTTACACGTTAGAAGTTTTGTAAATTTGTAAAACTGTGCTTTTTAACTCTCGCAGTTTTACGTTTATTATTTTCAATCATTTCTACTCGCTGGCAACAGTATACTCAACTTTATGCGTAAACAACATGGCTTGCTCAATTGCTCAAAAAGTCTTCGAAAATATAACACGAAAAGAAGAAATGTAATTAATCCCGGAGTGTAAGAGAGTATTTTAAACTTCCCGTAATTTTCTTCCAACTCAAAGCTGCAAAATATTTACTGGAAAGTAAATATACTGCCTGCATTAAATTCCTTCGAAAAGTTAAATTGTCCGCATTTAAAGTAAAACATTCTTTCAATTAGAAAACTCGTTAAATACTGTCCGAAATGCAATGGGGAAAAAAAACTTAGTTTCTCTGGAGTTGTTAATATGTATTTTAAGCGATTGCAGAACAGTTTTGTTGAATGAATGTGTTGCGTTGGTTTAGATTTGCATAGCGTTTGTTGCTTGATTAAACGAGTAACTTAGAGTATCTCAAAGTAGCATTAAATATATAATTTCACTGTAATTATATTCTCAAAATATCATTGAAAAATTAATAAAAATTACTAATATTTAAAGCAGAAACTTTTGTTTAGTAAAATGTATTTAAATATGTCTTTTAGGAAAATTAACAGATTACAACCCACCTCATCTCTTTTAAGATTTTAAAGACAATACATAAATGTTAGGTGGCTTTTACATTTTATTAAATTCATTTAATCAATTTTGCGCGAATTTAATTGTTCTTTAAATTAATTAAAAACTTTTCATTCTACTTGCACATTCTTTTAATGTCTCAAGTAAAAGGTTATTCTTCTTAATATAATTCAACCCGAAAGATAAAATTATGTCTACGATTAATTACTCTTAAATAATATTACAATATTCTCGATGTAACAAAATTAATTTATCGTGCTAGTTAAACATATATAAAAATATCTGTACATAAGTAAAAAGTACGATAAAACTATCATTTGAGTGTAATAGGTTATGCATCTTTTGTATGTCTGCTTCAACTATCTCTCATGTGTTGTAAACGACGTCAAATGTTCCAGTACGATTAAAAATCTAACCTCCGTTTAAGACTTGATCGTTATGATTATATTTAACAATCACTAAGTAAAAGTACTCTTTATTACGTTTAAAAGTTTTTAAAAATAATGCAAAATGACCATTTTTATACAGTTAATAATAATCTGCTATAAAATGTTTCCGTTGATTTAATTAATCAGTAGAATAGGTTGATTTCCGGATAGATGCACCACAGGGGGAGATAGATTAAACATCTTAGGAATGTCATACGTAATATCAGTTCAGAAACTCAAACGTGCAGTTTGAGAAACTCAAACGTGCACTTAACTACCAGCAAGATGGCGGACGATCGAATCGTTCATGGCGTGCCACAGATCTAGAGACCCCTTTTTTGACACAGCTGTTTGTTCTCAACGGCTGCCCTTTTTTCAGCATTGGGCAATTATCCGACTGTTCTCGCATGCTTCCACTTTTTCAGCAGATGTCAGTGCTGTTAAAAATAATCGTGACCATTTTTTACGGGAAATGACGTGCTAAAAAGTAAAGGATTCTCGTGGAGCTATGTCACCCGCAACTATTTTTATAGAAATCCAATCTATTCTTCGTGACTGGCAACAGTCAAAACGTCAGAGTTTGGTGTTCCCAGAACGAGATCACTGCGCCTTAAAGGGTTAACAACACAATACAAACACAACACACTCAGGATATGCCGAAAGTCCGTGAAACTCAAAAATGAATTTAAAAAACAAAACAAAGAATGAATAAAAAAAAGTTTAGCGTGAATAAAATTAGGCAGAGATCAGATTTTAGCGAGGGATAAAATTATGCATGTCAACGCCATCTGTCGGTAAGTTTTTGAACTTCATTTTTTTTCCTTTTTTGTCAAGAAAAAGAAAATGCCATCTCCCTCTAATCCTGTTTGCATTAACTACAACATTTAATTATTATTTGTTCTTTCATAATTTATGCTTTAAAATCTCTTCGGAGTTTTCAACGGCATTTTTTCAGTTGTGCTGCAGAGGAAAAAAAGAAGCAATAGGATCATCCTCTCCTCATAGTTGTAACACTGCTTCAGCTAATCAGAAATCAAACACACGATATACCTCTATTAACCCCTTAAGCGGTTTGCCCGTACGATGTACGTTAAGGTGATTCATAAAAGACCCCCAAAAATTTTTTTCCCTTTTTTTTAACTCTCAACCCCTAAAAATGGTCTATTCCACTAGAAAACATACCAGTATTTTTTAAAAAAATTTTAATTGATATTTAAGGGTCGCTACCGAATTTTGAAATATGAGAAATGAAGCAAAAACGATAAATTTTTAAATAAATAATTTTATTACAATCAGAATACAGTTTTATGAATGAAAATACTAAATAACAGTGTTGAAACCTCGAAGTAGAAAGAAAGAAAAAATGTTATATAAAATTTGACTTATTGACGTTGGGGTATTTCTGTCTATAATTCTTAACTAACAACATCAAGTACTGCTTCTGCTCCTCATCGTTTGTATGTAATTTGTTGTATTCTTCCATCAAAGCAACACCTCGTTCAGCTATATCATTAACGACTCTCATGTTTTGTACAATTTCTTTAGCTGACCTGTAGCTTTCTTCTTCTTCCCACAGCTCAGGATCTTTTTGTATGAACTCGCATGAAATACCAGTCGTGTTGAAAAATTTCATTGTATTTGTTGTAACGAAATCTTCGATATTTTGATTTTTGATTGCATCATACCTCAAAGATGCATTTTTAGGACTGTTTTCCGAACTTTCGTTATTCAGTGCTAAAATCATTCTGCGTTTTGTTTCATTAGAAATTCGCTTATCAAAAAAAGCTAGAGCAACCAGTTCTTCAGAAAGATACCAAAGATGACCCAACATCTTTTTCCCGGCGACTTTGGCTAAAACTGTATCATGTTTTTCGAACTCAACGATGTCCTTCAAAATCTTCAGGTCATTTTCAGGTGCCATATAAGCCACTGGCGCTGTAAACCAGTATTTTGCATAGACAAGTACAACAAATATGCAGATATCCGTAATGGCCTTAGCTTCTTTAATTGTGATCTTAAGCTGGTGCTTAAATAGAAACATTTTCAATGCATATACAGCTTTCGCCATCCAACGTGCACGATGCATTCCAGAAGGGGCTTTGAATGAGATACCGCTTTCAGGAATCCCTCCTAAAAAGATAATGATGAAATGAAGGAGCTCCCTGTAATCGTCACGAGGCTGAAATTGTTGTAGTTGATTCTGAGCAAAAGCAATTATATCGGTCGCAGCAGTTTGAACGCAATTCCAAGTAGATGGTTCAAAAATTGCAGTTTTGAAGTCTTCCTGATTTATTTTTGTCCAACGGCTCTTAAATTTTTTGAAAATTATAATTTCAGGACCTCTGGATGGTCCAATAGCTGATACTACGACAGCTTCCAGTACGATTTCTAAGATGTGATGCCGACAAGGGAGCCAAATCAATTCTTTTTGCATTTTTTGTTCCAAAAGAATACAGGCTCCGTTTATTCGCCCAGTATTACATGCCGTTGTGTCGAAGCACATACATCTTATTTTATCACGTAAGTTCCACGATGAAATTGTCTCGAAAATAGCAGACGCCATGGTTTCTCCTTTGCCATCTGGAAGCTTAGCAACGGCCAAGAGCTGGTCCACTCCTTTTCCAGATACCAAGATTGGTAGACGATCTACTACTTCATGCCCTGTTATGTCCTCGAGCATTTTTCCATCCCAGTGCACAGTTAGTGTAGTTTGGGGTTGGAAATCAGATTTTATTGATTCAGCAAGCTGCAGTCTATTATTCATTCTTTGGCAACGTATAGAGGAATAGCTTACGTTGTATTCTGATACATTACAGCCTAGACTTTTGAGGGTAGATGTCAAAACAACAGTTGCTTTCCGGTCGCTCAATTTAGCGACATCGAGACTAGTTGCTAAATTAGAATCTAGGATTGTTTTTCGGCCTCGTTTCCTTGGTATCGAAAAATCTTTGCTTGAAGAAGGTCCTGGCTTCGGAGAATTAGGACGACTTTGACTCATGTCACTATCACTCCTGTCCTCTGTAGAAGAAGTAGCTGAAGATGACAATAAATCGTATTTCTCAGTTAGTCTATTTATTGCTTCTTTTTCTTTTTCTTTCATTTTTTCCAACTTAACTTCTTTTTCTAATTGTTTAGCAAGTTTTCTAGCATACTGTTTATCAATCTTACCGATTCGTCCAAGACGGTTCATTTTTCTTTGGTACAAAAGAAATTGCTTATCTTTGTCAATATTCATTATATTTAGAGCATTAGAGTGAGCTATATCAAACAGAACATTTAAATTTGATTGCCACTTGTTTTCTTTTTCTTTGATTGTTGCTGAACGATTTGCCTTATTTTCTTTTTTAATTCTGCCATTCCTTGAAATATTTGAGTATTTTTGTGATAACATGTTGCTTTTCCTTGGTGGGAATACTTGCTTTTTCCCATATAGCCATCACACCACCAGCAGTTAATGACGCTGATTCTCTATTTACTTTTTTCATTACATTTTTATAGTGAAAAAATAAACTCATTACTTCTTGCACTGAGGGTAATCTTGTTTGCACTAATTCTGAGCAAGTGTGTCCGATTAACCATATTTCATCACGAGCGAACACAACCACTTTGGATTTCAATGATTTTATCTGTGGGTAAGAAGCAGGATTGTTTATGTTGTAAATATCAGTCCAGCTAACTAAAGCTGGGGAATGTCATACGCATAAAATGTTTTTTTTCTTTTTTCTCCCCCCCCCCCCTCCTGCAGTGGGAGGTGCTCAATTTATTGGTACTTGCTTGATATAGGGGTGGCCGGAAGTAGAGAAGAGAAGGAAACGCGTAGACCCAAAAGGGTGTTATTGCAGTTAATTTTTAAACTTTGAGAGTTGGTAGCGACCCCTAAATATCAATAAAAAATTCTGAAATTAATAACCAATTCATATTTTAATAGATAGAATGATATTATGGGTTGAGAGTCAAAAAAATAAAAACTTGAATTTTATGAATCACCCTAATGTACGTGCTACCCAAAATTAGCCTCAACTGGTTTGCCCGTATAGCGTACGGGCATCGATATTTTCTCCTTTCCATTTCTGATTTGCACGTATATTTCATTATTGTGAAGAGATTATTTAGTATTAATATTTTTCAATAGATGGCGTGGCTTGTCAATGTAACTGAAATGCTTTTCATCCAGGTTTTTCTTCCTAGCGAGAGAGCGGGAATATTTCATCATATGCCTTTCAAAATATGCCTTTTTTGGAAGCATTTCGGTAAAAAAAAATTGACCGCTTAAAGGGTTAAATAAAAATCCTTGAAGAGAGATCAGTTCTTCTGTTTCAATTGCTGTGGAGGGAATCGGAAATTAATCCCTTACTATGTATGTCAGCGCCATCTGTTGGTAACTTTTTGAACTGCGGGGTTCTCTTTCTTTCTTTCTTTCATTTTTTGTAATGACAGGAAAAAATTAAAATTTCCTCGAATCCTATTCGCATAATCTATTTTTTTCCGAACGTACACGGCACTTTTCAGTTGTGCTGCAGACGAAAAAAAAAAGAAGCGAAACAACTACCCAATCAGTTCTGATTGGGGGGGGGGGGTTGTTTGAGTGACGATTGAGTAAATGAAAAATGATTTAGAGTGCTTGACTTTGGATAGATTAAAACAAAAAAAAAAGAAGCGAAACAAATTCGCGAAACAAAAAGAAGCGAAAAAAATTTTAATTTCCTCTAATCGTATTCGCATAATCTATTTTTTTTTTCGAACGTACAACAGCACTTTCCAGTTGTGCTGCAGACGAAAAACCATTCACCACCCGTTCTGATTGGGTGGTTATTTGAGTGATGATTGAGTGATTGAAAAATGAGTCAGAGTGCTTGATTTTGGATAGATTAAATTTAAGAAACACAAAGTAAATAAGAATTAATATATTACACCCAAACGTCATAAATGTAACAGCGAATCAGAAATCAAACACTTGATACGAACATCTATGAAATGTGAAGTCGGAAAGGAAGTTGATACAAAGCGTCCATTTTATCGCGGATTAAAATTCACTGCAGTCACGCCACTGCAACGGCGTATATAATAGAGTTCAGCATTAGATATCCGGCACTTCTATTAAGTAGTGCCGCTGATAAGACCTTCGTCAATACAGATCGAGTTGTGTGTGCTGATATATGGCGACGAGATTACGAGATGTGAGAAGGCAACTTCCTGCCGGACGTGTTTGTCATGGACTATCGATAATGAGCGTATCCGGGAATGACATAAGTATAGAACAGATTGATATATGATTATCTCTACATATTCGGTAAATTAATACGAGGCCTTTGTGCGTAGATGTCTGTGGTTTATGTTTCATAAATTCCAACTGACGATTTTGATTGCAAATGGTTCAGTGTGTATATATGATGCTCACTTCCGCATGACCATTATCAATTCCTTAAATTTAGAATGAACAAGTATGGATTCACATGTTCATCGGCAAAATGTTCTGCATTGCGTAATAGACTGTAATGGAGTTTTAGCTTGGGTTATTTTAGAATTATTAGCTGGAGACTGCTAAACCACAATTTCGATACACTAAGTTGCAGAACACAAATTACTCGGACTAAAGGCTTTGGATGCTTAAAAATAACGCTATTTATTGAAGAAGCAGTATAAACTAAACAATTTAATATTTGAATCTGGTGGTAGTCTAGTGCCTATAAAAATACGTGTTTACTTTACAAATAAAAAGCGGTGAGATTACTTAAAAATTATGCGACCACCCAACTTCACATCAGTGAAGAAGAAAAAAAAATCTTGGCCGAGATAAACAGTAATCATAAAGCAACCATGAAATTTAGACCAAAAAATTTGAAGTAACAAAACCGTGTACGAATAAATTTGAAATATTTAGGGCATCGAAATAATTATGCCTAATAAAGCGCCAAGAGAGGAGAATGAAAAACCCGTTATGATTGCAAATTTGAGGTAACCGAATCTATTTTTAGCCCAAAATAGCTCAATTGACTGGCAATGTGTCAAATTTTTTTTTTCGTTAACATGCTAGCTTTAAGATATACGACTACAAATAATGTGCTGTATTCAAACGTATTTGCACTTTCAGTAATGAAAACATCAATTACAACTGACACATGAATCTCTTACAATTGATCTGCGGGGACCAGGCGCGTAGCCAGGAAAAAATTTCGGGGGGGAGATATGCGCCTGGAAAAAAATTTCGGGGGGGGGGGGGGATATGAACTTATATGTGTATAAATAGACGGAATTTCATCACTAATCCAAAAATTTCGGGGAGGGATATATCCCGATATCCCCCCCTCCCCTGGATGCGCCCCTGGCGGGGACAGTTGTAGCACGATGCGTTGGCGTTGAATGTATGCAAATTTTTAAAGGTTCTGTGACGTATAGTGCAAAATTATGTAGAATTCCTACATTAAGCTATGTAAATATTGATCTAACTATGCAAAATGCTGAAACTTACCCCAACCTCCCTAACTACAAGTAAAAACTAAATGTGTGTAACTTCCTGTAAAGATTTCTATAGAGAACAGTTTTACACACTTTACCCCTTTTTCCAAGAATTTCAAAGAGTCCGATTCGAATGCCTCAAAAATTGTCTTACGTGAATTATTGTGATATACCTGTTAGTTTTTGTCGAGATGTCACGAATTCATACTCAAAAACAAGCGTATGACAACTTTGTATTTTCAAAATGTTTCACAGACTCTACACTTTCTGAATATGTTTTCTCCATACTGTTTGAAAAAGATCTCTGAAATCGGAAGCAGATGGAATTGACATACTTTAAGGTTGGGATAATAGGGTTTTCAGTAAACGATATTTAGTGGAGCGAAACAGCAATGCGGGTAAAACCTAATTACACATTTAAAAAAAAAGTTCATGCTTATTTTACTCAGTGGATACATCAAAAGAAAATCAGAAGTTTAATCAAAAGGTATATTTACATGCAAAATGCGTTCTTTTTTCCCTTTTTCTTTAAAAAGAAGTGCATTTTGTAAGAAAGTTCCTATTTGTGCAACGACTAAATTTTATTTTTTTTCCCGAAAAAAGTAAAAGATCTCACAATGTTGTTTTTAGTTTTTCTTAAAATGGTCACTCTTTGCTATTTTGTGGTTGATTTTTGAATTTAGATGCAGGAAAATAAGAAAGTAATTTTGACATTATTTTTTAAAAAAATGTTTTCATAGTCTATTAACAAGAAAAAATTCTTGATTGAGAATTCCAAATTTTTAAATCTTAAAACTTTTCATAGATTAGTTAAATAGTTATCGCTTATTTTAATATTTATTCATTTATTTTCAAATCGATCAAATTAGCGTGTAAATGCAACTGCAGGGGGATAAAACTGCATATGTAAGCCTGAGCATTTTAAAATCTTATTGATAGGCGTGAGGGTTGACATGAAAAAGGCATGAAGTGGCCATCATTCTTGAAAGAAAAAAAAGTTGTCTATAAAATTATTACTTTAAAATGTTGCAAATGGCACTAACATTTTTAAGACACAGCTTCTTTGTAAATAAAAGCTTGTTAAAAAGTGTATTTGTTTGAATTTTATGCAAAAAATAACTTTACTTTTTGGTCCAATTGTAAGGCAAGGAAAATTCATGTTTGCAGATTTTCATGTAAAAATCAGTTGTGACCATCCCTAAATATACGTTGGAAAGTACGTACTTATATGTATGTAGGTACTTTTTTACGCATATACGATCCATTTTGACAGGACGTGAATAAATTTTGACCAGTTTTAATGTGACCATGAGCATAGCTCGCATAACTAACTCAAAAACGAGTAATCGATTGAAATTTCACATTTAGGCCTGTCGTTACATCTAGATGTGCATCACCACACTTTTCGATGACGATCAGCTGGCCAGTTAATGGACAGGGTCACCCAAAAGACTCTCAGTACATTCAAGACAACAAGCAGCCATTGTTTGAGCCTTTGCTGAAATTCTGGAAAATGGTTGCCAAGTGTGCATACTTTTCGCAAAATAGAGCCAAATTTGGCATCAAAAATAGGTTTTCAGAGCTGAATCCAGCTTTGTGGTTTCTCCAATGTTTCGCGCAAAATCGCCGAAGTTTAGTTATTGAAGTATCACTGTATTTCACTTCAAAATGAAATTAATTTAATTCAATTAGATAAAATTACATAACTTAATAGACGCACAAGTAAGCAGTGCGGTGTTCTCCTTAGGGTTTGAAGTATTTGATCGCATGTTTTAATTATTTTAAATCACAATTTTTTCTTTAGGGTTTATTATTATTATTCTTTTTTATTCATTCACTACTCTTTGGAGCTTCAAAATTTAAAATCTAAAGATAATTATTGCACTAAAATAACTGTTTTCACTTTGTGTGTGAAGGTCCCGTACTCGGGCTGTCTATTTAACGGTCTGACGTTTTGGTCGGCTTTCTCCAGATGTAACGTAAATGCGCGTTAGAGCCGCTTAAAAAGTCTTCAGATAGAAGCATCCCCCCCAAGTAGACAGATGCTCATCGTAAAGGCTTTGCAACAACACAAAACCAAATTAACTTTAGCATAACGCTTGGAATTTACAATTTGTTAATAACTACGCATATAATTCAATATCAAGTTTGGGAATCACCGGAACGCTTTATGCACACACCACAACAGAAAAAAAAAAAAAAAACACAGTCGTTCGATAACCATAAGAATTTTTTTTTCCTTACAAATGCTTTTCTTACCAATTTCATATTCAGTTTTACTCGCATCCTTTCAATTTGTTGCCATTTTTCATAAACATTTTCCAGCGCGTGACATATTGCTAAACGCAGCTCTCCTCGAGTGAAACCGAGTTTAATATTTATTAAACGCAAACGGCTATCAAAAATGCCGGCATATATTTTACTCTCGCAGACAAAAGCGTGCTGCTGTTCTCCTTATTGAATCGTCATCTTACGTCTCATCTGAAGAAATAGCTTTCTTTTGGGAGCAGTACTTTCCTTCTAGAGAAGGAATAGGGGGGACTCGGCGATAAATGGGAGAGACGATAACTCAAATCGTTCTTTTCTTTTCTTTTCTTTTTTTTTTTTAAATAAACTTTTCATTCACAATTTTTTTTCCCCGTCCAAACACACTCCGTGCTCATTATGTGAAAAAAAGTAATTTTTTTTTTCTCGCCAAATTCGAATGTCTTGACACGTGGAAGATTTGGCAAGGGTTGAAACGTTTAATAAAGGTTTAAAAGTAGGTGGCCTTGCCAAGAGAAGTATTTCTGGATATTTTATTTTTTTCTTGGAGCACGGGATTAAAATTAAAAAGAATGAAAGCACTTAAAAAGGGCATGCATAGAAACATGCTACGAAGGTACATAATTTTTCAAAGATAATCATTTACTTGTATTTTTAATTTTAGTAAATTCAAAAATGCATGGTTTAGTGTTGAGATTGAAGTTGATTTAAACCTTTATTAGAGAAATTTGAACTTCTTTTGCTAAATACTTTTGAAAAAATGAAATTTGAAGTTGAAATTTCTAAATTTTGATTTGTTCACTTCAATTATGGCCACTCTTTCTTTTAAAAATCCTGTTGATTTTATATTGAGTATGTACTAAAAACTCTCCTCAGCAAAATGAACGCATTCGCGAATTGTAAACAAACACGTCTCCTAGGCGGCGAAACTAAATAAACTGAAGTTGTTCGTAAAGACAAGAGAAACTGATAACCACTGACGCACTAAACACACGCCTTCCAGTTTTCTTACGAAAACTCGTGCAACGAGTTTGTCGTTTACGAATGCACCCAGTGTATTTTTCCATGGCATATTCTCTGCTTCAACCATCACAACCGGTATTCTGGGGGCTACTTCCATTTGCTACATTCGAACACTAAGAATTTTTCCTCAGTGTTTCTTCTTTTAAGCTTTTGTAAAATCCTTGAGTTCGTAAAGTCATCAACTCGTGCCACTAGTTTTCACGCAACAACAGGCATAACTGCAACAATTGCGGTCAGTGATCCCAGTTTCTATAGAGTTTAAGAACGCCTTCAGTTTATTCCGTTTTGTTGTCAGGAGGATGCGTTTGCTTGCCAGAACGTTCTCGGAGTACTGTCCAACAAACTATTGAAAACTTAAGCAACTGACTCCTGTCTCACTTGATTTAGTTTTTCAACTAACTTCACTCACTCAGCTGACTTTAAGTATCGTGGTGAATCGGTTTAGATTAAAAAATTGAGAATTTTGAGAATGTCTAAAACTAAAACTAGTTGCACGAGTGACGCTGGTTGAGCGTTTACGAACGTGCCCTTTGTATGAGCGCAGCTCAGAATGAAATATAACCCAAAAAGTTGTTTTGTGTATTTTCGAATGTAATGGATTAATTTTAATTTTTTTTCCCAAAAGCATTGTACTTTACGGAAAAAACAGTTTGTTTCTTCACGAAATCTATTAAATCGTTTATTTATGCACACCGCTTTCGAAAATACGACATGAATCGCCTAATAGTATGATCGTGGGTAAGAATACCACTCATCCCCTGGCTGTTTGAATTTCCTTCCTCTGCGTTAGTGAAACTATCAATGTGTAGTCTACTTTATTCGACGAGGATTTGTATGTGGACTTGAAACCAAGCAACCAAGTACGAAAATAAATGGTCCAAATATAACAACAAATGCGGCAGTCTTGTTTGTTTTTTTGTTTTTGTAACATGTACTTCGGATCTGTGTGCTTTGCCCGAAGAACCCGTGGTGCGACATGTATTGTGAATCGGTAGAGCTTATGCAGACAGCCTCAATAGCAGGTGACCTCAACCAACCAACCAGCTAACACGGCATGTATGTATGTTGAACATGGATGTAGGAAGATCGTAGACTAGCAGCAGACTAGCGAAATAGCGTCAGCCTCTCAAACGAAAGTAGTCGACCTCCTTTTAATGATTAGCTACGTAGGCGCTCTCTAGCGACGCACAGCGACGAATCATAATGCACTCTACTACACGCACGCATGCGCGCAACATAAACTTGCTGATAACGTCTCACAGCGCCATCTTACAGGCGAATTTCGGTTAGCTCTATTAGAACGCGCCGATAATTGTCCTATATTTAAGTCCGTGATGTTGAAGAAAACTATCGAGGGTGATAGAACTATTGTCGCTTATGAGTAGTTATTTACATGAAATAATATGTATTAGAAATGTATGAGAGTTTGTTGCTACAGTGTTTTACAGAAGTTGTAATACATCAGCCTCCTACAAAAAGAGTTGTGGTAAAGTGTTTTTACAAGGGACATAAAGTTTTGGGGTAAGTGAGAAAAATTTTGTTACAGTGAAACCCGCTTAACAGAATAGCCAATATGCCACTAAGAGTCATTCTGATAAGAGGGATATTCAATTACCCGAGATCACATTGGCTGATTATTACGACTGGGTACATTGAAAATGTGTTATAATATGAGGAATATTCCTTGAACCCAGGATTTCTTAAACTTTTTGGGGTGGGAACTCCCATGATATTATATTTACGAAAATTTTGTGGGACCCCAGAAGAATTGAGCAAATTCGGCACAGTGAAACTGACATTTTCCTCACTTATACTGCAATATACTGAAGCAGTTTTTGGTCATTAATTTTTAATTTTAACCCTTTGAGGCGCAACCCTTTCCCAATTCTGAAAACAGGGCAGCTGTTGCCATCGCTCGACTTAACTACCAGCAAGATGGCGGACGATAGAAACGTTCATCGCGTGCCACAGATCTAGAGACCCTTTTTTGACGCAGCTGTCTGTGCGCGGGCACACCCAAAGACCCAAAAAAAGGGTCTCTAGATCTGTGGCACGCGATGAACGTTTCGATCGTCCTCCATCTTGCTGGTAGTTAAGTCGAGTGACGGCAACGGCTGCCCTTTTTTCAGCATTGGGCAATCTATTTAGCTTTTCTTGCATTCTTCCATTTTTCAGCAGATGTCAGTGCCGTTAAAAAGAATCGTGACCATTTTTGACGGGAAATGACGTGCTACAAAATTAAGGATTCTCGAGGAGCTATGTCACCCGCAACTATTGTTATAGAAATCAAATCTATTCTTCATGACTGGCAACAGTCAAAACGTCAGAGTTTGGTGATCCCATAGCGGGAACACTACGCGTTAAAGGGTTAAGACATAGAACAATGCATAGTGCTAAATAAGTTACAAACTTAAAAATATAATTCAATTGTAAAAATAAATTCAATTACTTGGCTCAATTTAAACATTAACTATACTCTGTCGATCAAGTGCAGCCACTTTTAAGCTCACAGCTGAGAAAACCAATTTTTAACAGCGCATACGCGAGGATTAAGCGTCATTGGTAAGATATGTGTGCTTATTTTTAATTAGTATCGAATCTTGGCAAAATAGTCAAAACCGCAAGAAGGAAGACTTCTTCAATATTCTTTAGGTTGGATCGACACTTTGATTTTATGGTTAAAGAAAAAATTCTCTTAATTCTCTTATGATTAAAGAAAAAATTCTCTTATGATTAAAGAAAAATTCTCTTAAAGGCACGAACATGTAAAATTATTTAAATTAATGGGAAGTTAAATTAAAAGGAAATTAAATAGAAAGTTAAAGAAACGTGAAAATTGCTAAAATTTTTCGCGACTCCTGATGCAGGTCCTGCAATCCCAGTTTGGGTAGAAACCCACAGTTTAACCCTTTAACGCGCAGTGTTACCGCTCTGGGAACACCAAACTCTGACGTTTTGACTGTGGCCAGTCACGAAGAATAGATTTGATTTCTATAAAAATAGTTGCGGGTGACATAGTTCCTCGAGAATCCTTTATTTTTTAGCACGTCATTTACCGTAAAAAAAATGGTCACGATTATTTTTAACAGCACTGACATCTGCTGAAAAATGGAAGAATGCGAGAACAGCTGGATAGATTGCCCAATGCTGAATAAAGGGCAGCCGTTGCCGTCGCTCGACTTAACCACCAGCAAGATGGCGGACGATCGAAACGTTCATCGCGTGCCACAGTTCTAGAGACACTTTTTTGACGACAGCTGGCTGTGTCGCACAGCCAGCCTTTTTTCAGCATAGAGAAAGGGTTGCACCTCAAAGGGATAAAAAAAAAAAAAACTCTTCTTTAACCGATAGTTCACTAAGCGAGTTCAATTATATTTCTTTCGGTATTTTTATGCTAGATTGCTGCCTCCTGCCTTAACACTATTGTGCTTTTAAGTGTAGTAAAGGATTGCTGGTAGCGGATTTTTGAGACAGCTGCCAACAACGGTGTCTGGACTCAGTGATAAAATTCCAGATTGAAAATACGCTACTGCTGGTTCTGTGTCAATCATTGGCAGAACACATTCAAATCAGTTTCCTGACATTGATTAATTGTGAAACAGGATTGGTGAGCTAATAAATTGAGCTCTTTTTCCAGATATTATTTTCTTGAGAAGACTTCCTCATTTTGATATTGCTTGGCTACGTTAAACGTTATATTTAACAATACGTAGCAATATATACATAATATCATAAGTAACAATAGTCTTCGGAAAATCAAAAATATAATATTAAATTTTACTTCGTCTGCTTCTAGCAGGGGCGTAGCCAAGGGGGGGGGTTAGGGGGGTCATAACCCTCCCCATGAGGAATTTTTTGCAATTCAAAATGTATATTCTTCACTCCCTTATCACACACATGTATGCATATATGTGAGTTTCAGTAGTCATAACCCCCCCCCATGAAAAATTTCTGGCTACGCCCCTGGCTTCTAGTTTATGAAAGCACCATCCTGCCACGTCTTGGGTCCGGGTTTGATACCCAGCTTCGTCTTGGGTGTTAACTCGTCCGTTCCTTCACAGGGGGTGATGTTGGCTTCCCATTGGTTGCCCACATGATAACGGGCAATACCACATGGCCGTTTTAGTGGCGAATACTTAATTGGCAAGTCGCGACCATTATTAAAAAAAAAAAAAAAAAAAAAACTACTTGAAAGTTTTCTACCACACGTATAAATAATGAAATAAAATAACATGGCATAAATTTCCTATTAACCCATATTCATTTCCCTAGATGGAACTGTACATTAGTATGTTTTCACCGTTCATAAGCATAGTAAAATCTTCCTTAATTTTTCCAACTAAGCACCATCTTTTTTTTTTTTTTCCTTTTTTTTTTTCAAACTAACTTATGAAACACACCTTTTGCCTCGCACATCTATCTATGCACATACTTAAAGAATATTCCAAATTACGAAATTTTTCCTTTCCGGGGGCGGAACTATAAAATAATTACGATTCAGCTCTTCCACCCACCACGGTAATCCCGAATTTCAATATTTGATGACAAAAGCAGCGATTACAAATGCACATAATGAAAACATTAAGCAAAACATGCGGAATTTTTTGTTTCCTTTCTTCTAAAATAATACGGACGCTATTTATATATATATCTCTCTCTATATATATAAAATCTCGGCTGTCCAAGCCTCGTCAGGGGGAGACCCCCCCCCTAATTATTTAGTTTCATTATTGCCATATTAAAACGATGTTAATTGACTATGTCATTTTATCACTCATCTTTCGAGTATTTCGCCTGGTAACCCTATGTTGAAATTTTTGTGAGTGTAACCTATTTATAGAAAAATACATGCGATGCATATTCTGCAGCGTACGAAATATTGTAACAATAGATTAAAGCTGTTGTGAACTAACTTAATAGTATTTAAATACTTGTAAAATTATGTCGCTTTTTTATGTCGCACTTTTGGGACACATTTTTCAATAAAGGGTGTTGAGAGATTAAATGGCATATAGTCATTAATAAAAAAAACATGAGCATAAATTTCCTACTAACCCACATTCATTTCCCTAGATATAACTGTACATTAGTATGCTTTCACCGTTCATAAGCATATTACAATCTTTCTTAATTTTTCCAACTAAGCACCATCTTTTTTGTCTTTTTTTTTTTCCTTTTTATTTCCAAACTAACTTATGAAATACACCTTTTTACCTCATCAAACTATCCAAGAATATTCCAAATTACGAATTTTTTCTTTTCCGGGGGCGGAACTATAAAATAATTACGATTCAGCTGTTCCACCTACCACGGCAATCCCGAATTTCAATATTTGATGACAGAAGCAGCGATTACAAATGCGCATAATGAAAACATTAAGCAAAACATGCGCAATTTTTTGTTTCCTTTTTTCTAAAATAATACGAACGCTACATATATAATCTCGGCTGTTCGAGCCTCGTCAGGGGGAGACCGCCCCCTGAACCCCCCCTAATTATTTAGTTTCATTATTGCCATATTAAAACGATGTTAATTGACTATGTCATTTTATCACTCATCTTTCGAGTATTTCGCCTGGTAACCCTATGTTGAAATTTTTGTGAGTGTAACCTATTTATAGAAAAATACATGCGATGCATATTCTGCAGCGTACGAAATATTGTAACAATAGATTAAAGCTGTTGTGAACTAATAGTATTTAAATACTTGTAAAATTATGTCGCTTTTTTATGTCGCACTTTTGGGACACAATTTTCAATAAAGGGTGTTGAGAGATTAAATGACATAGTCATTAATAAAAAAACACATGAGCATAAATTTCCTACTAACCCATATTCATTTCCCTAGATATAACTGTACACTAGTATGCTTTCACCGTTCATAAGCATAATACAATCTTCCTTAATTTTTCCAACTAAGCACCATCTTTTTTGTCTTTATTTTTTCATTTTTTTTTCCAAACTAACTTATGAAATACACTTTTTTACCTCGGCAAACTATCCAAGAATATTCCAAATTACGAATTTTTTCTTTTCCGGGGGCGGAACTATAAAATAATTACGATTCAGCTGTTCCACCCACCACGGCAATCCCGAATTTCAATATTTGATGACAGAAGCAGCGATTACAAATGCGCATAATGAAAACATTAAGCAAAACATGCGCAATTTTTTGTTTCCTTTTTTCTAAAATAATACGAACGCTATATATATATATATTATTCCAATCGTAATATCAAATTACTACAGCGCCGTTACTTCCTTCCAAGTTCCATCTTTTTATTTATGCTTTGCTAGTTGAATGAAGGGCTTCTTTGATTACGTTTGATTTAATTTGAAAACTTCTCGGGCAGGCGAGAAGCCGTATCATTGATGAGTTCAGAAGATAATGCAAATGAGAACCCGCCATAGAAAATGCGGAACAGGGAGGGAGCAGAGAAATTGCGAAAAATCTTCACAGGTGAACAGGCCTTACTGCTGATGCCGGCGGAAACCTGTTCCGTCGCAGGAAACTTGTAATGAATTTTGGGATTGGTTTTGATTTAATTTTTCCTCTTGACAGAGAAATGGATAATTCGCTTTGCAGAACGTAAATTTTAATCCTTTTAACGAATGGAAAACGCACCGCATTTACTTGACAGTATAGCAGAATAAGGCAAGACTTACACACAAAAGGGGGGAATAGTTTAGCAAAAGTAATTTTTAGTTTTCTACTAATAGAAGTGTATCGATAGTGCTTGGCAATAATCGCAGAACTGCTACGGATTTAGACAAAATAGCTAGCTCAGTTTTGATTGTTATTCAACGGTTAATTTTATCGTGCTTCAATTGAAAGTTATTTATACTCTACGTCGCATTCCTGTACGTGTCAGTAATTGTGTAGATCTCTGACATTAAGTATTTTAATGACTATGTCATTTTATCTCTCCGCCCCCCCCCCTTTATTGTAAATTGTCCCAAAAATGCGACATAAAAGTATGCGACATAATTTTATACTATTAAATTAAATACTATTGGTTCACAACAGCTTTAATCTAACAGGGGCGTAGCCAAGGGGGGGAGAGCAGTTAGGGGGGGTCATAACCCCTCATAAGGAATTTTTTGCCATACAAAATGTATATTCTTCACTACATTATCACACGCATACATATGAGTTGTAGTAGTCGCACCCACCCCCCCCCTCAAATGAAAAATTTCTGGCTACGCCCTTGTATTGTTAAAAGTATTTCGTGAGCTGTAGAATATGCATCACATGTATTTTTTACATATATTTAAATACTATTAGTTTACAACAGCTTTAATCTATTGTTACACTATTTTGTAAGCTGTGGAATATGCATCACATGTATTTTTTACATATATTTAAATACTATTAGTTTACAACAGCTTTAATCTATTGTTACACTATTTTGTAAGCTGTAGAATATGCATCACATGTATTTTTTACATATATTTAAATACTATTAGTTTACAACAGCTTTAATCTATTGTTACACTATTTTGTAAGCTGTAGAATATGCATCACATGTATTTTTCTATAAATAAGTTACAATCATAAAAATTTCAACGTAGGGTTATCAGGCGAAAGACACAAAAGATGAGATATAAAATGGCATAGTCAATTAATATCGCTTTAATACGGCAACAATGAAACTAAACACCTTAGGGGGTTCAGGGGGGTCTCCCCCTGACGAGACTCAAGCAGTCGAGTTATTTTTTTTAACTTCAAGCTTTCTAAAGGATTATCAGTTTAATACAGCAACATGTATAAGCTTCTTTTACATTTTATGCACATAATTTCGATTATCAGACTGATTATTCGAAAGATCACCAAAAACTTTTGTCAGAGTTACATATTGTTACGAATGTCTCGGTTGTACTGCCCTTCAAGGGTTAAACATTGCCAAAAATTCGTATTCTGCTCATCAATATTTGCATTTTGTTGCACAAAAATTGATTAACTAGAACACTAAATAGGGAGTTTAGGGTGTCCCCATTACTTAATAGAGGCTTTTCTCGAATTCTTGAGAATTATTGGCTCTATCACTTAGCTGACTTTATTTTTGGGAACTTATTTTTGGCGCCGAAATTTGGTGATGTTTCGCCAAAGAGTCACGAAGCTTGGCGATATTTGGGGCATTTGGCGCGATATTGGAAATGTGGGCCTGTTTGTTTTCCTGCATTAGTACTACGCAATAGCCTAGTTTTACTCAACTGCCCTTCTATTTCGCGAATATCAAATTTCGCGATTGATTGTGATTTTTCTGGAATCTCGTGACATTGCTAGAAATTTCCGTGAGCCTTCCTAAGGGTAGAACTCACCCAGGAGTTAAGTTGCTGTAGTTTGCCACCTGTCGCCGCAGGCAGAGAAACGTGAGCTATGCTGAGAAGCTGTGCTTCGTTATTTTGCGAAGCGATCTTTCGCTTGTTTTGTGAAGCTTGTTTTTGAGAGATGTTAGAGAATTTATTGTTTTATGGGGAGCAATAGATGTCAATTTTCCTCGAGAGTTTCCACTGAATTATTTTATTGTGTAAAAAATAGAGCATGTGATTCCTGTCAAGCCTTTGTGACGAGCTGACTGTTATAAAGAAAGTTACTAGCTGATAATAACTGTGAACTGTGTGTAGCAGATTGTCCATCGAAGTTCTATAAGCAAGAAAATTTGTCTTCTGTTCTGTTAAGTGGACTGTTTATTGGAACTTTCCATCTAAAATGGATGTTTATGATATGAACCTGAATAGCAAGTAGTTTTCTGCAGCAATATACAATACAGCTGACTCAAGTTTCACATTTCTGATGTATTGAACTACCGGAAATTGTTGGAAAATATCGGAATATTGTTGGGTTTGCAGCCATACTATCGACTTAAGTTCAGCTAAACTCAATTTCAAACCCCGTTCCCCCAATGAATTAGTTTAAGCTTTCACTATTCACAAAACCTCAAAAAGTTTTGTTAATGTGGATTTCGCCCCCTCCCCCTCCCTTTCTGAAAGTTAGAAATCTTTCTGTGCTTTGTTAACTTAAAACCCAACCTTGCCATTGGACTTCAAAAAACTCTCTCCCCAATCCCTGCTTGCCTATTGGCCCTCAAAAAATTCCTCTTCTGAATCCCTGCTTTTCTATTGGGCCTGATAAACACTATCCTGCATCCGCATGCGAATTTTTGCCATTCTCATTCCAGCACTGACGACATCATGCCATACACGTGGCTGACAAGATAGACAGGCTGCGGTGCAGACATTTGGTCACAAACCTTTTGCCCTCGAACAGTCACGCTACCCTGGGGGACGTGGCCATCTTACTGTGGTCATCTCGGACCAAGATGGCCACACCTCCTAAGTCACATGACTTCGGAAAGGAAAAAGGGGTGTTGCCGAACGTCAGCACTGCAGCCTGTCTTTCTTGTCAGCCACGGCCATACATGACGAAAACAGTCTGCTCTTTTAATTTTCTTATTGGTGCTCTTATATGTTTTTTTTTTTCATGCTTATTTATCGGAAGATAACCATTTATGGTAAAGTACTTGAAGTAATATTAACTTAAAAAATACCTATAACTAATGTAACCGGCAATACTTATTTTATTTAACTCAATACGCTGAGAGCTAATCGTGAGAACGCATTGTTTATAAAGATGAAAGAAAGATGAAAACATCTTGTTGAATCTAAGGCACCCCTTTCTATCCGAAGGCCACTATAAATAGATAGCGCTGCAACACAAAATCAAACTTGATCTCTTTGTTCTAAATATGCTATTTTATTTTCATTTCGCGTATGATGCCACCAAAAGCATACTTCTTCAATTATCACGCTCGAATACGGGAAAAAAAAATGAAGAAATCATCATCATCAAATACTAATCTGGAGAAGATCCAAGACTATCATCACTGTTAATTATAAAAAAATAAAAGTGGCGCGACATAAACGACTTTTCATTAACTGTGGCTATTAAGCATCGAGGCTGAAAACCGGGGCACAATGTTTTAATTACGGGCTGTATAATTGAATATTCCAATCCTATCTCAGTAAATCTACCCCCTGCCTGGAGCTACTGTTTGAACCCGTTAATGTATTGCGAGGAAGCGATTCATTCTGCAGCATCTCTTTTAAAAATTCTCTTTTATTATTATTCTTTTTTTTTTTTTTTTAACCTGGAAGGTTGCCATACTGCTCCATCTAAATTAGAAAAGATCGTTGCTTGCTGTATTATTCCATCGTCACACAGATATGTGGGTAATTTATGAACTTAAAAAAAAATCTATTTAAACTCGGCACAAAAATAATATATTCTTGGTCGCCTGGTATTAAGCTAAGCGACGATATTTTAATCTTCAATAATAATAATGAAAAATCTTTTAAGTAATCCTTTTGAAAATAGGTAAATTAACATAAAATTCTTTAACTGTTTTTGTATTCTTTTTTTTTCACAAAGCAATTAATAATCTGTAAAAAAAAATCTAGGAAGAAATAAATTGGAGCAAAATTTAAAAAGAAATGTTCACTTGCCAGTGCACCATTTTTCTGATTCAAATTTTTGATAATATTCTAGAGTAAATTCAAAATTATGCATTATTTAAAAAAGAATTCATTTGCGAGTTTCATGAAGGAACGTATTAACAAAGGACGAAGTTCGGGAAAAAATATCAGTTACAATTAGGTATGCTAAAAATAAATGCTTGTTAAAAAAATATTTAATGTAGCTCTTAAATAATAAATAAATATAAGATTATCTGTAATACAACAAAAGAAAGTGTATCTCTCTGTTACAATTAAAACTAATATTTCTCAGCATTTCAATATTAATTTATATTGAATAAATTATTAAATATTAATTATTTGTCTAGTTATCATCTATCATCAGACTAGGTTTTTGTTATAGATCCGTTACGTGTGACATTTGGAAAAAAAAATTCTAATTAATCAAGGACTTTCCAATGTATTTCTTATTTAAAAATCCAAAAAAAAATTCTTTAAAATATTATATACTTTACCTGATTCTTTCATGCATAAACCTATCATTTCATACACGTTATTTTTTAAATAGCTTTTAAAAAAAGTTACGTTTGTGACTTTTCTAAGTCACACTTGCTTACATTTAATCTACAGAAATTTTTATTCAGTTGCATAAAATTCTGTACCTTTTTTCAAGTAACTTTGTAATACTAAACTTTTCTTTCGCATGCCTTTTTAAGTTTTTGTGCTTTTCAAACTTTTTAAAAGCTTTTTTTTTCCCTATGCAAAGAACGGGCACTCGGATATCGTCTTTGTGTTGTATATACGTATTTCTCCAGTAACTGTAATTAAAACGCTGTATTATTATTAATTTTAAGATCTTATACATAACATACAATTCAGTTAAAGACACAGCCTAGGATACCAGCAAGCCCGTACTTTAAATTCGACAGGAAACACTATCCGAGCGGAATTGAGTTTTATCGCTAATCAACAATTTTTAGGAAGATTATGACCGTCTTTGGGGGATTCTCTAACTTTTATCTCTGGGCATCAGCTTCAGCATAAAAATTCACTTATCGATCCGCCGGAATTTTCAGGAAAGAGCTTCGAAAGTTCGAAAGCGTATTCTAGATGATTTAAATTCTGAAGCCGGAGAGATCAGTGAAAAAAGACGGTATTGCTTTTTTTAAAATTAAAGAAATAACCTCGTTTAATTCCGTGTAGCTGATATACAGAGAGTCCCCAGAACACTGATCCCTGATTTTATTTCTTAAAGGACGCATAGGCATACCCACGGAGGGAGCTATGGGGGCTCAAGCCCACCCTCGCCCTCCAAGGTGGAAAGGTAGAAGTGTAAAGCATTGAAAATTGTCACTAATGGATTAAATTTTTTCATCTTAAAAATTGTCTTTAAATTATTTCTGGAGTACTTTTCACGAAACATAATTAATTAAATAAATAAAATCTTAGTTTTTTAAATAAATACTTACAGTTAGTGTACGAAACACAGTTAAACTGTGTTTTAATGATACTGAAAAGATCAGATAATTATTTTTCTATAACGATTGCTTATGCGCATGTTATTCTATGGGCAAGTCAAGTGGCTCGGAATATTTTGACGCTATAAGGGTTATTACTGTAGTCGAGGTCACTATAACAGAGTTCAGCAGAATTTGTAGCTCCCTTCCCCACCAAAAAACTGAAATCCTGGGTTTGCTACTGAATGGACGTATATAATAAATTACACAGCTATGTAAAAATTGGTACAGAATTTTATGTAACCTATTACTTTTCCAGGGGATTAAATTTTAGTAAATGCAAAATTTAAATTTTTATAAAGACCCCCTTGCAACAAAATTCCCAATTACCAAAACTGGATCCATACTTTAGTGAGGTGATTTGCAGCTGAAATAGTTACAAAATTCCACCCTTTCATTATAAAATATTCATTATATATATATGTATATATATATATATATTCATATCTGATACGTATTTTTAGAATAAAAATGCTTAAACTTCATAAATCACCTCGTTAATTAATATACGGGAAATATTTTGTACGGAGGCTGTATAAAAATTTAATTTTTGTATTTGCTTACACTTAATCTACTGAAAATTTTATTCAATTGCATAAAATTCTGCATCTTTTATTCTCGTAACTATGCAATACTATTGATATTTAAAGAATTAAAGCCGAGGTCAATGTTTATGGGGCACCCTGTATATTTTCAGTAAAGCACATTTTTTGAACGCTAGTTCGGAGAGGAGGAATGGAGATGGTCACACATATTACTTTACGATTAAAAAAAACTATGCATAATTCATGCATGCACTCTAACGTGCAAGTTTTGGATGCGTTGTAGTTTTCTAATTCACTACGCTACACTCCTTTGTACATTGTTATCTTTCGAAAAGTCAATTCCTCTTATGAAATCTCACATGATCATAGTCTCATGTACTTTAAATTTTAACATCTAACATAAAAGTAATTGTTAATTTTAAATAGTTTGTACAATCATTACTTAAGTATTGAACAAATTATTTGCCGTTTTCGTATAATCTACTGATGATGATTTCAAGTTAAGTTCAATCATTTTAAATTTAAATACAAAACCGTTTCTGCTTAGCATATCAAATATCGCCGTCTATTTAAAAAATAAAAATTGTATCATGATATTTTTTTAACATTTCAACCTACATTAAACTAACAAAACCAAATAATTCATTGTCTTTTGAAAATTAAAAATTTTTATTCTTATATAAATTTAATGTAAAACTTTCTAAAATTTCGAAACATTTCTATATCTTTCGTCAATGTTTTCAAATTAAAACTTTTAAAATTTAATAGCTAAATATAATATTTTTGAAAGCCGTTCCTTTATCTTTCATATGACATTCAAAACAAATTTATTAAAACATGAGAAAACTTTGAAAGTTTTGAGATTTTCCTTCTGTACTAAAATGTGAAGCGCTAAAAGATAGACGTCTACTCAGTCATACTTATATAGATAAATTTAGTTCAAAAGTATTATTACTCTCCATTTTTCAAAGCGTCTTGAAGAATAGAGATCATTTATATTATAAATCTTTGAGTAAGGCGAGTCTGGAGAGGAACTATTTTCTTTGAAAAGTTTAACCTTCTGTCTGGAAATTTAACTGTAAAAAATCAGACATATATTTTTTTAAATATTATATAAGTTTCGAATACAAGCAATATTTTATTTTACATGATTTTATTAAGGGTCGTTCTAATATTTTGCAGAATTCGAAATAAACAAGTTTTTCTCTCTTTTTAATTTACTAGTAGTATTTGAATGCTTTTTATAGTTTTTATAATAAACTATACATCTAAAAGTCATTATGTTAAAATTCGTTATGTGAAGTTATATAATATCTAAATTTACTGTGAAATTATTCTGTGAAATATATTTATATAAATATGTATGTATGTATGTAGAAGCAATTAAAAATACTTGAAAAGTGTGTATCGAAATCGGTATAAGTCAACATGTTTTGAACTTTCTGAATTTCCGTTGCGATATTCCAGTTATTTCTTATTATTAATTTTCGTAAAGTTATTATATCTATCGCGGGATCACGAACTTTGTTTTTAATTTTATTTAACTGATGTATATGATTTTCTAATTTGATTTATAATTCTTAAATCTGGACAAGTAATAAAATAAAAGGGGTATATATCACTAAGCATTGTTTCATACTACTACTCAAATATTTTCCAGCTCTTTTTGATGTTGTTAAATAATTTCATTAAAAAAAAAAGTCGAACGAAGGAGACGAAGAAATTTTCGCGGTGAGCCGAGACGACTGGCCCTACGGCTATCAAAATTATCATCGGGATTCCGTAAGACGGGTTTTGGCACACCTCGATCGAAGCGATTTTTATGAAATTCAAAAAGTCAAAATTTTATTTTTAATTTTATATGATTATTATGGATATTTTACGATGTTTACTTAATTAACAGGGAATTTTTTTTACACAAAGTACAAATACAATGAAAGTTTTTTCACACAAAATACAAATCCAGTAACATTTAAAAAAAACACTGTACAAATCCTGTGAAGGTACAAATTTAGACAGTTTGGCACATCGGCTTGGAATTTTCCAAAGATGTGTAAAACGAGAAGCCAAGACTGAAGCAACTACAAGGTTGCAGTCTGATTAACCAATTTATGCTTAGTGTCCCTATTTTGGGACGGTGTTTTCGTTATCATTCCTAAACGTTAGTTGTTTTTCCTAGCCTTTATTCGTGAGTATTGAACCTCAACTCCACAAAATATTTTAACATGAACAAGTAGGATGTTGACATTTCAATTTTGATACATAATGTTCTTTTTAGCACTCACCTCACAACACCGTAATTTGAACACAATGATTTTAAAATAAATCATCCCTTGTTCAAGAAGATGACATCAGAAATTTATCTATTATTGCTGGTATTAGGAAAAATCAAAGGAAGTTGCAAAAATATCTAGGCACAAATGGATTAACCCATTTATGCCTGGTGTCCCTTTTTTGGGACGGCATTTTCACTAGCAGTTGAAAACGTTACTTATTTTTCCTAGTCTTTATTCACGAGTATTGAACCTCAACTCCACAAAATATTTTAACATGACCCAGTAGGATGTTGACATTTCAGTTTTTATACATAATGATTTTAAAAGAAATCGCCCCTGGATCAAGAAGTTGGCATCAGAAATTTATCTATTATTGCTGGCATTAGCAAAAATCGAAGAAAGTCACAAAAATATCTAGGTACAAGTGGGTTAACTCCAGGATGTTTTTTTAAAGCACTCGGGTGCTGTTTCTTTCAAGCACGGGATTCTGTCCACGCGGCGCGCCGTGGTCACTTTTCCGTTTGATTCATGTTTTCTGCAGAGTGATTTGATATTGCTAACGGAATACTTTTGTCAAATGGATAGACAGTGGTTTCCAAAACAGAAAGATATCTGGAGTTGCTAACGGAAACGTGGACTATCCCTTCAGATGATTTTCAAATACCAGGATTCACTTTGGTCGAACGGATAGACAGTGGTTTCCAAAACAGAAAGTAATCTGGAGATATGATTTTCTTGGAGGAAAACTTTTAAAAAAATCACTTTATAAAAAGAATATGAAACCCGTGCCTGCATGAGACAGATCAATGGTGTTCAAATAATCATTGCATATATTCAAGATAAAGTGAGATTTGCAGTTACATACGCAAGTCCTCGAATTTCTTATGAAGATAAATTAGACGCTATATTCGAAACGTTACTGAAGGAGGATGTTTGTAAGAGTGTTTTTGTAGGAGATTTCAACATAGAATTAAATTCCGATCAAGGATCCGATTTCATAACTGAAATGGGTACTTTAGATTTTCCAATACGCACTCATCCAAAACATTTTACCACTAGGGGCCAAACAACAATGGATGCAAATTTCAGCAACAAAATTATGCGAACAGGAGTCTATATGAGCACTTATATCAACAAGTTATATATAGCACAAGTTATCATTTATAGCACAAGTTATCATTTATAGCACAAGTTATCATTTTCCTCTATATGGCAGAATTGATTGAACAGATTAAAAAAAAAAATCTGAAATTCTTCCAGCCGAGTGCGTAAATAAAATCTGGAAGCAATTTAGATTTTTTTTCTTTTAAGCAACTTATTTCTCGTACGAACAACAAGTAGTCAACTAGTTGCCGATTAAAGATGCTTTCATCAAGTAAATAACGTCCGTCGATGCATTATTAATGATATCTGACCTGACACGCCAAAACGAGAATGCTTCAACCTCAAAACTCACGTAGAAATTCCCCCAACCCAAACACACATAGCTGATGCAGAGAGCATTAATTAAAACCGGCCGTTCACACTTCAAATAATGAAATCTGCCATTTAAAGGAAGGCATTCATTAGTGCCCCGCATACAATTTTGTGACACCAGTGACACGCATTATATCAAGTAATTCTATTTGTGCCTCGAGCCCCCCCCCACCCCCTTCCCGTATGATCGATGGCTATTGATCCAAAGAAAATGCATCGAAACTGCAGAATCAGAAGCTCTGGCAAATTCTGAATCGTACTGGATTGTTCACTGCTGATTCAGATTTATGTGTCTGGTCTCGCGGCAGCAGGAAATATTGATTTTTAAGGGATATTTTTCTTTGCGTTTTTCTCTCTAAAGGAATCCGGAGCTAAGAGGAAAGAAGGATTACGTATTTTTGGTTTGTATGTACTTAAATATAAGCTCGAAATGATTTAGGTGGTATGAAAAGATCCGGTGTGCGTTTATATGCTTCTGTCTGTGGAAAGAAATGGCTTTGTTGGAACTATCTCTTGTAATGTTTTCACTATTCGCTTCGCTACTAGGTTCACTATGTTTTTTTTCTTTGCGTTTTTCTCAGTAAAGAAATCCGGAGCTTGGAGGAAAGAAGAATTACGCATTTTTGGCTGGTATGTACTTAAATATGAGCTCAAAATGATTTATGCGACATGTAAGAATCTGGTGTGAGTTTATGCTCCTGTTTGTGGAAATAAATCGCTCTGTGAGAACTATCACTAGTAATTTTTAAACTATTCACTTCTCTGTTCGCTATGTTTTTTCTTTACGTTTTTCTCAGCAAAGAAATCCGGAACTTAGAGGAAAGAAGAATTACGTTTGTATGCACTTAAATATGAGCTCAAAATGATTTATGCGACATGAAAGAATCTGATCTGTGTTGATGCTTCTGTTTGTGGAAAGAAATAGCTCTGTGAGAACTATCACTAGTAATTTTTAAACTATTCACTACTGTGTTCGCTATGGTTTTTTCTTTGCGTTTTTTTCTCAATAAATCTGGAGCTAAGAGGAAAGAAGGACTACGTATGTTTAGTCTGTATGTACTTAAATATGAGCTCAAAGTGATTTATGCGACATGAAAGAATCTGATGTGTGTTTATGCTTCTGTTTGTGGAAAGCTGTGAGAACTATCACTAGTCATGTTTTCAACTATTCGCTACTATGTTCGCTATGATTTTTTCTTTGCGTTTTCCTCTCTCAAGAAATACGGAGCTAAGAAGAAAGAAGAGTTACGTATATTTTGTTGGTATGTACTTAAATGTGAGCTCAAAAAGATTTTTTCGATATGAAAGAATCCGATGTGCTTTTATGCTACTGTTTGTGGAAAGGAGTAGCTTTGTGAGGACTATCACTTATTGGCGTTTTAAAGTGCTTTTCATGATACATTAAAAATCCCTTTTTTACCCACCATGGTCCAGTGGATAAGAAACTGAACGTGGAAGACCACTGAACTGAGGGACTAAGGCGTGCCTGTTGGTCCAACGGTCTGGAGTTTTGTTCAGTTTTCTGCAGATGCAACGTGAATTCGCAATAAAGGCCTCCGACCAAGGCACCTCCCCCGCATGCAGATGCCCCTCCTGTGGGCTTGGAATAACACAAAGCAAACAAACAAACAAACAAACATGATGAACGAGGGACGATTAAAAATAATACCCGCTTGATTGCTGAAAAATAAACACTAAACATTTCGTAAAAATCTTTTTACATGCACAGGTGTTTATAATTAAAGGTCCCCTATAAAAAGTGCTCTATAGCTAAAACGGGCTATAGGATTGCAAACCAAAATTGGTAAATTAACTATGCATGATGTGCACTCAAGGAATTTCTAAAAACAAAAAAAAAATAGTTCAATAAATGTCCACAAGGTAGCGTTTTGCATTAAAACAGCAAATTTAATGATGGAAATTGCTAATTCAAAATATACAATTTATTCAATAATTTTTGGGAATTTATTCACTCACTTGGGTAGTACTTGAGCTGATTTCACCATGCAAAGTGCCATCTAGTGGACATTTTTTTAACTAAACGTTCTGAAAAATTCCCTTGAGCGAATCTCATGTACGGTCCATATGCCAATTAGGTAGCAATCGGCTCACCGGTTACAGCTGCAGAATGCTGTTTATTGGGGAAGTTTAATCATAACCACCTTGTTACAGTGGTATAGCCAGAAATTTTTCATGGGGGGGAGGGGAGGTTAGGACTACTGCAACTCATATACATGTATACGTCTGTGGGAAAAGAGAGTGAAAAATATACATTTCGTATAGCAAAAAATTCCTCATGGGGGGGGGTTATGACCTCCCTAACCCCCCCCTTGGCTACGCCACTGACCTCGTACATACATTAATCTGTTTTCCCACAAAATCACCTGTGCATGTACTTACTTCTCATACCGTAAAATCAGCTTTTGTTAGCCGCCATCTTACATCTTCACCGCCAGCCCATACAGAAATGGGAGCACTATTTACCTTAAGATCTTCGTCATTCAGTTGTTTTTTCCTCCCGAAAATTTCTTTAGTAAAATGATGATAATCACTTGCCAGATCCAGGTCGCAGAGCAGATGGTGGAAAAACTTTCCTCTTGAAAGTTTGGAGAAGTTGTTCTTTTTTTTCATGCAGCAAGGTAACAAGAGTCATCAAGCGTAAAAGATCACATCTTTTCAACAATAGGCCTTTTCAGCGATTTCTTTAGTGTTTCACAATATGCATCAGCATTAAGAAAACATTGCTTACATTTCTGGATGGAC
This sequence comes from Cheiracanthium punctorium, assembly GCA_038373885.1. Classification (NCBI taxonomy): domain Eukaryota; kingdom Metazoa; phylum Arthropoda; class Arachnida; order Araneae; family Cheiracanthiidae; genus Cheiracanthium; species Cheiracanthium punctorium. The sequence goes on along the minus strand of JAWZYV010008848.1, from coordinate 88,251 downwards.
TGATAGAGGAGATGTTCGGTGAAGACATGAAATCTTGTTTTACGGTATGATATGTGGATAAATGCACGGGGTGACTATGTGGAAAAGCTACTTTATGTATGCACATGTAATAATGAAGTCTGCCACGTAATCTTTAGTCGTTATTTTTCAATTACCAAACGGGTACTAGATACTGCACGCCCTCCATGTATACAATCTAATTGTAATTAAACTTAAGAGTGGAACCCTGCTGAAACAGGGTTCTACAGGTAAAAGGGGTGAATGGATTGTAAGTAAATTTTTTATATAGGTTAAGGTTACACATGGGACACGCCCAAGGGATTTAAAAAAATATATATTTAGTTCAAAAAATGAACATTAGGTGGCGCTTTGCATTAAAAAAACGGTAAATTTAATTATGGAAATGGTTTATTTTAGTTTTACATACAAATTTTGAACATTTATTTAAGCATTTATTAACTAATAGGGGCAATTTTTTTAGCTTATTTCACCATACGAAATGCCACCTAGTGCGCATTTTTTTAAGTAAACTTTTTTAACTTCTTTGAGTGCATCTCTTGTACAGTTCATATATATATATATATATATATATATATATATATATACAGAGAGAGAGAGAGAGAGAGAGAGAGAGAGAGATAATTTTAATTTCAAAACGTTTGATGTGTGTTTCAAAACATGTCTAAATGGAATTTTTTGCTCAGGCATTACTTAAAGAAATAAAGAATGAAAAAGGTTGTTTCAAATAGCCAATAAAATTCATTTCAAAAATTGTGTTGAAGTGTTAAACTTTCTATATTAAGATGCATTACAAATGACTAGTCTCCATCGTTCTTTACATGTTACAGAGATTAAGAAATTTTAATTATGTAAAATATAAATTTCGAGAAAAGCATATTTAAGAGAAAATACTTATTTTGAAACAAATAAACAGCTCATTATAGTTATAAAGAAATATGATGCAGACATAGCACGGTGAAAACGGAGGCTAGAGACAAGAATTTAATAGCAGCAGCTAATACATAACCGAAATTAGCAGCCCAAAGATGTAAATTGGTTAAAATATTTTTGCAGTCACATTAGCAAAAACAAAACACGTGCGCAGTATACTTTTATGAGAATAAAGCATATGTATAGACGTTTTATCCTCTTTCAGATAGTTAATAGTCATTTGGGAATCTTTTCACTAAAATATAATGGAATATTAGAAGGGATTACTATAACAATCTCTTATGATGTTTAATTTTTAATTTCGTATCCGAAATATTGTATTATTTAAAGAAACAATAATGTATATATTTTCCAAATATAATATTTATAGAAACTATTTATAGCCATTAATGTTTCAGTATTTCCAACAGGTAATATAGGGTGATCAGCGAATAAGCCCCGATTTCAAAATTAAATATCTCTACAACAAAGATCGATAGAATTATGCGGTAAACTGTACGTTTATTAGCAAAACTGTAAAAATGGTGCACACAAGTTTAGAAAATTTAATTACGAAAATCGTCAATAGATGGCGCTCTGATCGCAATGATGTATCAGTAGCCTTTAAAATGTGCTTCGAAGTCTAAAGCCATCAGTACGACTGTCCATTGAAGAAGGTGTGTTTTTGGTACTGGAATTTCCCCGATAACAACACAGTCCTACGGCAACACGTCGCAGTTTACAAAACCGATTCAATGTTCCAGTTGGACTCGATGCGAACGGTGGTGTTTCGAACGCTGAACACTTTGAAAAAGTTGTATTCTCTGATTGCGAAGACTGCTTCACTTTATTGTATATATATATATATATATTTTACTCCTTTCAGAGAAAGTTTTCAGCGCAGAGCGCCATCTGTTGACGATTTTCGTAAGGAAATTTATCTAAACTTGTGTGCACCATTTTTACAGTTTTGCTAATAAACGTACAGTTTACTAATTTGCTTACATAATTTATTTACATAATTCTATCGATCTTTGTTGTAGAGATATTTAATTTTGAAATCAGGGCTTATTCGCTGATCACCCTGTATATTGACAGAAATTCATTTCTTCAAAATTTGGAAGGAAAAAAAAAATATTTCGAATAGCGAAATCAGGATCTGCTAATGTGCAGCACTGCATTGAATTAGTAAATTAAATAAAGAAATGAATTAAATAAAAAATTCTATGGTCACTACACAGCAACCAATTTTTGTTTTTTCTTTTAAAAAGCATCAGCTTTTCCATTCCGTGCTTCAATTTCTTTTTTTTCTCTTCTGATTTTTAATGCACTGTAACGCAGGCGAATTCCCCGTTTAGTTGTCTCCTAGATACAGGAAACATGCCATTGGATTTCCGAACTTCCTTTCCCCTTTTAGATTTAAAGATTTCCTTTCGGCAATCAGTGTCGGTGTTCATTCTAATAGATTTTAGTTTTAATCAGTATGGCTTAATTGAGTTATAAATGCTTCAATGAATCGTTTGGCTCTGTTCCTTTCAACTCGAAGGAAGTTTTACAGAGGAAAAAGCCTTTAAAAAAATCCTTACTTTTAACCATGAAAAAGAAGAGAGATTATGTTCAGAAAAGTTTTTTTTTCAGTTGAAAACAATACTTTTTTTTTTAATTTGACAAAAATCTTCTGTTTTTTCTTCTTTTAGCGCTTGTAAGTTTTGCATACAGTTTTATAATGAGTACAGATATAAGATGTTAGGGCTATATTATAGCTATCTTTTAATCTTTGAGGCTTCCAATAATTACATAAATTTAATCAAGTAAGTTTGTCAACTCAATCAAATCACTCGGTCAACTTCAGCCATTCAACTCAATCGGTCAAATTAAATCAATCGATTTCAATCGGTCAACTTCAATCATTCGAGTCCAATCGTTCAACTTTAATCATCCCAGTCAAATTGTTCAACTTCAATGATTCCAGTCCAATCGGCCAAATTTAATCATTCGAGTCCAGTCGGTCAACTTCTATCATTCGAGTCCAGACGGTCAACTTCCATCATTCGAGTCCAGTCGGTCAACTGCAATCAGTCGGTCAACTTCCATCATTCGAGTCCAGTCGGTCAACTTCAATCATTCGAGTCCAGTCGGCCAACTTCAATCAGTCGGTCAACTTCAATCATTCGAATCCAGTCGGTCAACTTCAATCAGTCGGACAACTTCAATCATTCGAGTCCAGTCGGTCAACTTCAATCAGTCGGTCAATTTCAATCATTCGAGTTCAGTTGGTCAACTTCAATCATTCAAATCCAATTCCAGTCATTCAAATCTATCGATCAACTTCAGCCATTCAACTCAGTCGGTCAACTTAAATCAATCGAGTCCAATCTTTCAACTTCAATCATTTGAATCCAATCGTTCAACTTCAATCATTCCAGTCCAATCATTTAACTTCAATGATTAGAGTAAAATCGACTGGAAGAGAAAAAAAATCACATCGAAATATTGCGTTTCAGGGGCTGTGCAAACATTACGAAGGGAAACTACAATTCCATGAATGATTAATCTTCTTCAGAAATGTTTCTCCTGAGCTTTTCAATCATACTTATTTCCCACCCCTATTTTCAGCTTCAATATCATTCAGGCCATATTTTTACAAACCTTCACTCAGATTTATTTTCCACCTCTTCTTGGGGCGGAAAGTTCATAATACCAGCCCCCAAGGCGGCCAGCTTCGCCGCCCCGTACCTTTGTTCTTTATACTCAGGTCAGTGTTGACTCAATTTCTGGACACATTTAAATTAAAAATCATGTTACTTTGTTTCAACAGTATTTCTCATTCAATTTATTTAGGTTAGGGTTGCTATACACATTTTGCGCGCCATCCGAAAATCCGATGTTGATACAGCAAATGATTAAAATGTGCTTTAGCTCAATGCAGGGTGACATTTTTTAGATGGCCGATTCATGCGCCAAGTATTGTCAATACGATATTTTAAAGCTGCGGAAAAGTTCGAAAGATCTTGCATTTTTGTGCATCCGTTATTACTTTCCGAACATGTACCATGTAAGGAAAGTATGATGAAATCATGAAAAAATTCGACTTCGAGATTTTGGTGTTTTTACACGTTTTGAGGGCTTCTGAATCCATTTATGCTATTTTTACGAGATGTATGTATGTATGTGTGTGTGTGTGTATGTGTGTTTGTGTGTATGTGAGTGAACACGATAGATCCTGAACGGAGCATTCGATTGAGCTCAACTTGGATATATATGTCATAAACCACCGTCGCAAGACCGGTATTGATTTTGGTGTGTATAGGACTTATAGTTTTTCTACAGGGCTACGACAAAGATTTCTTTTACATTATGGCCTATGGGGGGAATTTCTTGAAAGTGCGCTAGCGTTTAAACGGTAGATTCGATTGAGCTCAAATTAGGTATACATGTTATAAACCACCATCCTAAGACCGGTATTGATTTTGGTGTGTATAGCACTTATAGTTCTTCTAAAGGGCTACGACAAAACTTTCTTTTATGTTATGGAATAATGGCATATGGGGAGAAATTATTGAAAGTGCGCAAGCGTTTAAACGGTGCATTCGATTGAGTTTCAATTTGGTATATATGTTTGAATTATTCATCGATTAAAATTTATTTAAGTGCTTGGTAATGACCTTAATTGTAAGTGTTCGGAAAGTCGAGTGGAGTCACTCCAGATTTTTGTTATTTTGTAATCCAGATACTGCGTGACATAGGCTCGCTCCATTGGACGTCATTGAACTGTTAATTTGGATTTTCGCACACGCGTTATTGTTATTGCACTAATGTTTACAAGTAGCTGTTGCCGTTGGCAGCTTGGAAATACCGTCAATTTTGTTACCGCATACGTTAGCGTATTATATAAGTAGAATTTACTATTTTTGATATTATATAGACAAACTTATTTTACCAACTTTTTTTACCAAACTTACCAACTTATTTTAGGTTTTTCTTCCTTTAAAAGATGACAGACTGAAATTTTGCACATCACTTAATTAGTGTATGGGGCACATCTTACTGGCTAAGATTAATTTTTTTCACAGTCGCCATATACACTTTAAACTGTTTCTCTATTTAGTTGCAATCTCCTGAAAATTTTAATCGGTACCATTAAAATTCTACATAGTTTTTTGTTTTTTACATAACTTTCTAATTCATTGTACGTGTGTATGATTAATATTTAAGGAACTAGAAGATAAAGCCCGTTGTGGAGGCATTTACTACGGGCGCTCGGAAAAACAATTAACAAAATATTGGGTTGGCAACAAAGTAATTGCGTTTTCTTGTATAAAATTCAAGCAAATAAGTTTTCAACAAGTTTTTATGTACAGGTAAGCTTTGCCTGAACATACGACTCATATTTGTTACATTTTAAAGTAAGAATTTCACTGGCAGTATTTTTTTTCGTCCATAAAAGATGGCCACCCTCCCCCTTTTTTCGCTTCTATCCTCCTTAGAGGACAATATTAAAAATGTCCTGAAATTAATTTTTAGGTATACGTGACTGCTGTATTTTACAGAAAGAATTTCACGGATATCTCTATTTTTATTTGAGATCACGCGGGATATGTGAAAGGAACTTTTTGGCCCCTTACCCCCCTAAGATTACGAATTTTGGAAAATGCTCTCTGATCTAGCACCTATGTTGAAGAACTCACGTACGTGCCAAATTTCGCATAATTAACTTCAGTAGTTTTGGCCAGGCGAAATATTAACATACGGGAAAACGCAATTACTTTGTTGCCAACCCAATGTGTCTACACTCAATATCTTTAATCCTCACTTAAAATAAATAACTTCATATTATTTTTTATGTACCAAAATCAAAATTGAATTTTTTGTAAAAACGTGCGAAAACTTTTCGCATTTGAAAGATTTCGTTTTGCTGGAAGCATCCCCCTTATATCAATGTTTTATGCTAACGAAATCATTTTATTTGTGAAATAAAAATAACAACGTGATGTTGAAAATCTATTTTAAATGAATTGGAATCGCAATTTTCCCTTTAAAGCTTTATTTCAGTATCACGTAATGGTCGCTTTCAACAGCTAATTTTGTCACGCAAATGACAAACACATATTTTTCTTTTTTTTTTTTTTTACTCTCGGAAATAAAATGACGTTGTAAATAGCGAAGAATCGCTTAAAACTGAGGGAACTGGTGGATTTTCAGATTTTTAAAGTAACGTAGATTGTTTTCTATATTTTTATGCACAATTCTGAGAATTTTCAAGGGAATCGTACAAACGCTGTAAGTGTTAATGCGCTTCTTGTGCTCAACATTTTAATTCTTTTGGAGTAACGGTTTTAAAAGTTTTACCCTTCTCTTGGAGGTTACCCGGAATTGTTACAGAATTAGTGAGTTTTTGGGACACCATGTATATACATATGCTGTGTTTTACGAATATTTTTTTTTTTAATTCTCACATAAAATAGGACATCTTTTCGTAAATACCCCTAAGAAAAATATTGAGAGAATATAAAAGCAAACCTTACCGATGTCGGTCTTATGACTTCATTTAATAATTTTATAAACAATATTTAATGAGAAGAATTTTTCCCAAGGCTGGTAAATAATTTTATGTAAAAGCACGTTTTACGAGTTTTCTATGTTATTCTGCATTTGTATTATTTCTGTGTTTTACAAATCAGCACTTTGTAAGACCCATTCGCAAGCGAGCTCTGGCGAACTTACTTTTAAACGACTGCTTTTAAAAAAAACTGTTTTTTCTTTATCCGTTTTTATTCACTGCTCACGTCTTTCTCTCAGGTGCATTAAAAATCTATTTTCAGGTGCAATTCTACCTCTGAACTCATTCCGCCATACGCGATATGATCTTCTATTTTATTTTTTTAAATAAATTTATTCATTCTTATCCACCAGCCTAGGAAAGTTAATAACTACCGTTCGTGAGATTCAAAAAGCGATAAGGTATCATTTTAATTACGTGAGCGATAAAAACCTGCATGAATTGGCGGGATGCTAAATTAGTCTGAATGATTCCTATTGTAAGATGGAGAAATATGAAAATAGATCGGCCGTTGAAAGAAAGCGGACTGAAGGGCGTTTATTAATAGGGTTCTATTCAACATATGAGACTAATAACACCGATTTTTATCGTTTAATTAATGAGCTTTGATGTTGTGATGTATTGGCTCAGAAAGGTATCGCTTATCGCCAATGTCATTACGTAAGACTGTTGTCTGCATGATATTGTAATCTGTTTTAGATGATTGTTAACTTGTTAAAACAACCGTGTTGTGTTGTAACGTTTTATTAACTCAAAGCAGGGATGTAGAAAAAAGCAGTTTTATTTTTTGCCTAGATGCACTCTTTACATTTTAATATGTGTAGTAGTTTTTATGATGTCGCCAATTATTTAATGCTGCTTCTCAGTAGGCCAAATTTGGTCACTCTAAAAATTCAACTGTTTTCTGTTGTATGTAGGATAGTACTTCGCTGATAAATAATACCCCATATTTTTTTTTCTTTTTTTATTAGTTGTAATAGAATATCTCTGTTGATAAATATGCAAAAAAGAAGAAAAATAATAACGATAACGGCGCACTTTTTGTTTATTATTTTGCTTTGCCTGTCTGTCTGCCCGTTGGTGACCAAACTCCCTCAAATATACATTGATTACTTCGAGATTTATTTAGTTTAAAACACTTGCAAAAATGAGCACTGCAGAGAGCCAATGACAGCACAAGAAGGGAGATCGATTTTTTTTTATATTGGAATTAAGGGTTCAAGTGCCTTACTGTTAGTTTAACATTTCTAGTGAATTATGCGAGCTGTATAAATTCACCTTCTCTGTTACGTGTGCTGTTATTGGTCCTTTACAATGATCTTCTTTGTAAATGTTTTACGCCACCAATTTTTTCCATAAGTATATCTTTCCAGAGCCACTTAAAGTTTTTCAATGCACTGATCAATTTTCGCAGGAAGTGAGAGAGATTCCACTGGAAATTTCCGAAATATTTCTCACTGTAACCGTAAATCTCCATTTTTTCAAATGATCCTAATCTGGAGCTCAAATCTGTCAATATCTAAAATTTCTTTTCGATCGGTTTACAAATTGGCCGTTAGAAGTTCATTAGGATAGTTTTTTAAAATCACCCTGTATTTCAAATGCAAAAGGAATCTTGAAAAAGTTTTTGTAAATACTTTGATTCCAGTCGTGTTCATTGGAACAGTAGTGTGTGGTTTTAACGACTGAAAGGTGACCCACTGCAAACATACAAAAACCTAACTTTAACGGTGAGTCTAACAACACATCTACTTCACTATAATATCTTGAACAAATAGCTTTTAAAAAACGACAACACGGTTGTGTAGTACACAACTTACAGAAGCATAATTCAATATCCTACTACTTCCAAGAAATCTAGTGCACATCCAATCGGTGTTCGGAAAACCAAAGTTAACACCATACATTCGCTGAAAAGCAGCTATTATAGCCTTTACTTCCTTTTCCCCAGCACTATTGATTTTCTGTTTGTGGGTATCATAAAAATAATTTGGATTTTATTGTTTTCTGATAATGATTAAGATGCGTCAGTAACAGAGTTTCAATCCAGTGATTTATAGACAAGTTTATTTATAGATCCATTACCGTTTTCAGTAGCAAATTAACCTGTGGAAATGAGATAAGAGCACCGAAACTTTAGTTAAAGTTTTTCTTGGATGTTTAGGAGGTTGCTGATAACGACCTTTTTGGGCTGGTGCAAAACAAATAATAGTTATGCACTTCGTTTGTTAAGTGAAGGGCTTGCCTAAAAAAAAAGAGATAGCTCAATCGACGGGGAGTTTAGAGTTATATGTACTATCTTGTAGTGAAAAGCAATCTCTTAAATTTGGTTCCGAAAGAATGCAACTCCAATTGTTAGTTATTGTTTACTCGAGATTAAACTGATTTTCTCGTTAGTGTGTGTTGAATCCCTTAACGTTTTTCAGAGCTTTCTGCAAACGTGAAAAGTTGTAGTCTGATCGCCTTTCACGTGGAATTTTGGCAAACTGCCAGTAAAATCGAATCGAAATGAACCTCCCATGGAGGGAGGAAGCGAACGGAGGAAAACGCAAATGCAGAGCATGTGTCCCGTCTCTTTCAGTGATTGTGCAATAACATGTCTGACTGAAATTCTTCACAGATAATCGACATGTCCGTTTCCAGCTCTAAATCGGATGTTTACGTTTGTATCTAAAATGTGGACGAACAGTTCCTCCATTTTCTAGCATTCTCTTCAATTCGTAATGTTAAAAAGTATATTGTGCCTTTAGTTAAAGAAGATTTAATTATTTAAATGAATAAATTCTATGCGTCACTTAGCATTTCCTCTCTATTATGTAACTCATTGGATGATATCTCTTTAGTTTACCTGCTTTTAAGGAACACGATTAGGAATGTTATGCAAAATATATTTGCAATTTCAGTAATAAGAACTTGATCTTAATTGTGATGTTGCAATAACCCATTGAATCTGTTACAGTTTTATAAGGCAATGAATTGGGGACAATAGTACCATAATGCGCTAAAGTAAGTATGTTACCGCTAGAGCTCGTTAGTCGGTGCATATTACCTAGCTAACCTTCAGTTTAACTGATTTTTCTCCGTTAAAGTGCGAAATCAAGAGTTTTGGGCATTTTACCTAGGTAATGTGCTCATTGACCGTTTTCATATCGTTCAAGTTCTAAAGTTTGTTTCTCTTAAGTGATAAGTGTTATAAATAATCATAATTTCATCGTATGTTTTATACAATTAAGCTCATTTCTTTAACTGTAATATTTTAAACCACTTCTTTCTATGTATCATATATTTTTAGTTCATTAATTCTATCAACTAATTTGTTGATTGTTTGATTATATTAACTTGATTCTTTAGATATCGGAAAATAAATAAATAACAAAATGATAATTTCCTTAATCGTCATAATGTGTTACACCAATTTTTTTGTATAATATTACAAACAGCAAAGATCTTTTTATCACTTTAACGAGTGACTAGTATGTAATGTGCAGATTATCTAGTTAATTTGCATATTATATTGGTAATTCGAGAAATGAAAAAAAAATTCCACATTTTTATGGATCACCCTAGTTTATCTACAGATTATCTAGATTATTTGTAGAATAACTGATTTTTGTACTTAAGTGGAAACACATGCGTCAAAGTTCTAACCACTTCTTAACTGCTATCGTAAAATAGCATTTTTGCAAATGTTTGATGATATCTCAAATATGTAAGAAAAAGAGAAGGTTTTATAGAAATCGAATTTGCAGTGAATTCTTCCGTTATGTTATGTAAATATTGATAAAAAAATTTGCTAAATGTTACAACCGACATCTGTATCCTCTACATGTAATAACTTATTTACTTTTAAAATGTCTATTTTATTTTATTTTTTGAGATACATAAAAAACGTTTTTAAGTTTCCAAAAAGGGTTATCACTTTTTCTAACAAAAACAAACTGTGATTACGTTCTAACAACAAAATTGTTTTTCTAACACAACATTGTACTTCTTTCTATGAAAAAAGAAAAACTGGAATACAAATATGGCTGGTTTTTTCTAACTCGGGTACAGGCAAACATAATTTAGAAAAGTAAACATAATACATTATGCTACTTTTACATTGTAACCCACATCTAAGAAAGATTCTTATATAATGGATAGTCTTGAGAGCTGTTATGAATTCATACAGCTGACATTGTGCTAACATATTTCAAGACATTTTTCAACATATTGTCAAGATTAACTTTCAGTAGGACAGTATATCCTTTATCGAAGCGCATTTGGAAAATAGAAGTTTTAATATATCTTCTATAACGTGCTTATCGAAAATATTTCGTTTCCATTAGGACCAAAGAAAGGACATTCTTGAAAGTGCGCTAGCGTGTAAACGGTGCATTCGATTGAGCACAAATTGGACATGTCTATAAAATGTCACGGTCACAGGATTTGCATAGATTTTAGTGTGTGTAGAGTTGATACTTTGTTCATAGGATTGTAAAAAATAATTCTCCTACATTACGCCCTACATTACGGGCCAAGGCCCCACAGGCAATTCGAAAATGCACTCGACACGAGTTTAACACTTTTGCTCCGGACCATTTTAAATGCAATGCTAGATTTCGGTGCCAAAATTTGAAGAAAAAAGCGAATTCTTAAATAATTGCTGCCAATAAATATTATAAATTCGTCTGACGAGACCAAAATATCAACTCGGTTTTTGATAGTTAACCACCCTGAGTATACTCCCCTCAACGGCTCAAAGAAGTTTTAAAACAGATTGCCAGTTGATTCAGCATATTTGTTGTACTAGTGTGAACGACTCACGCTCCGCGGAAGGAATAGAAACAAATTAAACTTTTATTTAACCCTTTAAGGCGCAGTGATCCCGCTCTGGGAACACCCAACTCTAACGTTTTGACTGCTGCCAGTCACAAAGTATAGATTGGATTTCTATAAAAATAGTTGCGGGTGACATAGCTCCATGAGAATTCTTTACTTTTTAGCCGTTATTTCCCGGAAAAGAATGGTCACGATCATTTTTAACAGCACTGACATCTGCTGAAAAATGGAAGAACGCGAGAACAGCTGGACAGATTGCCCAATGCTGGAAAAAGGGCAGCCGTTGCCATTGCTCGACTTAACTACCAGCAAGATGGCGGTCGATCGAAACGTTCATCGCGTGCCACAGATCTAGAGACATTTTTTGACGCAGCTGGCTGTCGTCAAAAAGGGTCTCTAGATCTGTGCCACGCGATGAACGTTTCCATCTACCGCCATCTTGCTGGTAGTTAAGTCGAGCAATGGCAACGGCTGCCCTTTTTCCAGCATTGGGAAAGGGTTGCGCCTCAAAGGGTTAATGTAAGTCAGTTAAAACTTTATTTAATGTAAAAGGAGCAATGGCATGGCTTTGTGAGGAAACAGAAATCAAATACCCAAATTCAACCAAATGTGCTAGAAAACTACTGTTACCGCTTCCCTCTTCATATTTAGCCGAATGCGGATTTAGTGCTGTAAATGATTTACTGGGAGAAAAAAGAAAGACAAGGCAGATTTGAGACTGAAGCTAACCAAACTAGAACCTAACATAAAATTTTTGTGCATCAAGCGCAAAGCGCAAGGATCTCCCTAAATTAAAATATTAAATTATTATAGAAAAATCTTTATTAAAATTATTTCGAATTTGAATTTCAGTTTTTCATTATATGTTTCGAAAATTTATTTACTGTGTTTCTTTAACAATTTCCTAGTGATTTCTTCATAAAACCTATCATTTAAGTTTCTTAAGCGAACAATTCAATTTTTTAATATTAAAAATTATGTATATGTTACATGAGGGGGGGCACAAGAATTTTTAAATGGCTTAGGTGGGGAATGGCCCAAAAAAGGTTGTGGTCTAACTCTTGCATTAGAAAAAGTTCAAATAGGGTACTTATATTATAGGTCACCGTCACAAAACATCAGGGGCGTAGCCAAGGGGGGGGGATAGGGGGTCACAAACCCCCGCCCCTAAATGAGGAATTTTTTGCCATACAAAATGCATATTCTTCACTCTTTTCTCACAGATAAATATACATATATGTGAGTTGCAGTAATCGTAACCCTCCCATGAAAAATTTATGGCTACACCACTGCACAACATGTAAAGATTATGCTGTGTATAGTCTGTGCATAGGTTTCGACGGATCAAAAAGTGAGAGTTCTTTTACATTATGGCGTTTGGACGGAAATTCTTGAAAGCGCGCTAGCGTCTATAGCGTGCAATCGATTGAGTTCAAATAAGGTATGTGTATCATAGGTCACGGTCGCATGGCCTGCATAGATACTGTTGTGTGTGGAGCTGATTGTTTGTTCGTGGGATTGAAAAAATAAATTATTATATATTACGGCCTAAGGATGCAAATTATTTAAAGTGAGCTAGTTCCTAAATGCTGCATTCGATTGCCATCAAATTAGGTGCGCATGTTATAGGTTACTGTCTCAACATACTGCATAAATTTTAACGCGCAGACGCTCAACAGCTTTTTGCAGCGCTACAGAAAAGTATTCTTATACATTTCGGCCTATACATTCAAGTCGTTTTAAGTGCACTAGTGCCTGAACCCTCCGATTGAGTTGAAATTTATTTAGACGCTTTTTAAATATGACGTGTGTTCGGAAAGTCGAGTGGAATCACTCCAGATTTTTTTATTTTCCAGTACTATGCCAACTTTCAGAAATACGATAAAAAATGTTATACCAAAACACATCGGCACTTTCTGTTATAAAAATTGACGCAGGGTAATTGGCCTGTACACTGTCTACTCACGTATCATGTTAATCCAACATCGAATGCATACAAATGTTTTCAAAGATTATGTGACGTCTGGATCAAATTTACATTCGGTTCTTCCAACAAATTACGTGAATGTTCATCAAAATGGGAAAAAATGCTACAACAGACAGCCGTCTCCCCTATACACATCTGGTAGCCTTGCATGTACGAGGGTATGTCAAGAAGTGAGGTTACATTTTATTTTAATTTTTGTGAATTTTATCTGCACATATGATGAAGAATCAGAAAATAAATAAATGCATTTGATGCGAAGAAATGGAAGTCCAAAAATTTAATTTTTGAATGGAGCAGATTTAACATTTATAACTCTGCATGAATTCTGAATTTTTTTGGTGGCAATTTTGTCTTCTTTGAGAACCATCCTAATGCAAGGGCAAAACACTGTTACTCGCGGGGCGGTCAAAGATCAAAACTGACGAGCATTACTGAACGCAGAAAAGAATCTCCACCATTGCATCTTTGCAATTGTTGTTGTCGTGTCCTATCGTGATTGCACGATCCCTGGAAGTTGGTGTGCCATCCCTACTAGCAATTTTGCTCGGGCCGTCATCGGCTGGCTGCGTGGCCGGTGGTAGCCCAAGCAAAATTGCTAGTAGGGATTGTCCCCAAGGGGGCCTTGTTGGTCCCTAATTTCGAACCAATTTCAGACGAGGGACCAACCAACACCTGAAATCGGCACTACCAGAGGTACCGTTGGGGGTCATTGGAGCCACAACGGATTTTACGCGCACCAACTCCCATTAGCGTTACACGGTCCCACAGCAGCACAGAGTGAGAGGAGTTAACCCTCCCAAGTGCTGCCCAAGCCGGGTGTTGCTTCACTTGCCGTGTTCTTATGGGAACGGAGTTTAGCACTGTGGGAAGCAACCTTCCCAATTATGGGCAAGGGTGCAATGAAAAACGGCGTTGTTAAACACGATAACAATACTTATTTTTCGTTCACATACATTATCCTGAACTTGTAGGGTAAAAAAGCATTTTCTGTTTTCTGCTTACTGTACACAAATCGGCAGATGAATTTGTGTGTTTATTCTAGTTACGTATTTATTTATTTAGTTTCAATTATAAAAATAGCCTGTTTATGTGAAATTCGTATAATATAAGCGCGAATTTTATTTTAAATGACCACGGAGGAAGACTAGCAGTCGATCAGTTAAAATTTGTAAACGCGACTTGAAGTTATTTGGTGTTTGAATAACCATCTGTTCGATATTCAATAGTAATTTATCTATACAGTTATAATAATAACAAACATTTTCATATTTTAAATCCGCACTTCTATATATTAAAAGCGTATCATAATCCATTTTTCTTTCTTGTTCCATTAATCTACATTAAAATCGCCTACTAAAACTGTTTTGCAGTTAACGCCAACCTATTCTAACTATACTTCTCATTTTTAATAAACTGTAGGGTTTACCAGTTTCTAGGTAAATACGGAAGATATAGCCAAATTAGGTTCAGCTTTCGGGACTTATTTCTTAGCGCCAAACTTCGTGATAAATCATCAAAAATTGCAAATGTTGGCGACTTTCAACATTTATTCGTCCCCCTCTCGTTATTTGGTAACCCTAATTGAAAAAAATTAAATGAAAGCGTGTCGACGTCCACAAACATGCTCATGTTTGTGGACGTCGACATGTTCGAAAAAATATCTACAAATTGTGTCGACAGGAAATACAGGCATAAAAAAATATAGCACTCTAGTGCTAAAAATGGGAAAATAATATGCTTATCGAATTTTTGTTCTTAAATGTGAACCTAAAGCTCTTCACATTCAGTCTTCCTTCTTATTTTTATTTCATTAATCATCAATATTCAGCGCCTGTTCTTACTTTAAGTTTTATCTGTTTTTTACGATTTTACAAAGAGATAACTAAATAAATAAGTATATAAAACATAAAAATCCAAGTGTATTATCTAGACGCTACCCTTTCAATAAAATACGAATCTTCAGTACAAACTTACAAGAAATTTCCAAACAATAACAAAAAAAAAAAACCGCCTGACTTCTTGAAAATCTGATAACTGCACATTCTGGTCACAGAAAATTTATTTTTATCGACTGTTTTGCCGAGGTGTTATTATATTTACTCTTTCAAATAAATTTGGTGAAAAACTATTGAAAACCAATATTATCTAGGCGACATTTATTGATTTTGAAAATTACTTATTTGGTATACATTACCACCGGAACAAATGGAAATTTAATACTGATATTCATAATCCGCTTAAAGAAAACAAAATGTACATAATATCAATAATATCTCTGAGGTAATTTTCCCCGTGATGTTTTTAAACATTATTTCTGTTGTACGGAAGGCCTTAAGAATAAACTAAAAAAATTTTGAAAACAATTCTAAAAAGTGCATGAGATTCGAAAAGGTTGAGTAATCTTATGAAAATATGACTATTTACTTAAAGTGAATATAAACTTTTAAATATAATTTTTATTCATATTTATTGTATAATTTTAATCGTTTATTTAAACTTTCGGTTTGTTTATCATAACATAAAACAAATACTTAAAATAAATTTAATTTTGTTTTCTAAAGGTTTACATATTTATACTTTATATAGGAAATTTGATAAATACGTTATGGATGTATGATCCAGAATATTTCAGACGCAAATCTCATTATATGGAAAATATATGACGTATGCTTTTTTTTTTCCTTGCATATGTTTTCGCCACGCGATGCAAGTTGTTAGAACAGTGGTCGCCGCTTATTTCGCTCGTTGGTTAATCCGGTGAGCCACTTATTCCGGTGAAAATCGGTAAGTTCAACTTTATCCGGTCAAGTAATCTTATGAGATTACTTAAAATTTCGATGTAAAGCTTGTTGGAAAATGTTAAAAATAATATAACATCGGGAATAAAAATAGGTTATTTTAATTATGCATTATCAAACTATATGAGGAAAAGATATTGAGTCTGGAAAATGGTTTTAACGTGCGTAAGACTGCGCACCGGGAACCAATCGAAAATAGTTGCTTTTAATGTGTTAATTAATTTTAATTTTGTAATAAACTTGGAAAATTTTTGAAGACATTAATATGAACAAAAAAAGGCCATTGTATTGGTATGCAAAATTTCTTATATGTGAATAAATTATTTATGAAAATATGATATCATATACATGAAAAAGCATTTTTCGATTTTCATCACTTTCAAAGGTCTAGTCAGTCTTGCTTCTGATTGCTGAGAGAGTAGATGTCCTTAAGAGCTTAAGGCTTTGTATTGACGCTATAGAAGCGGTATCTTTGGCTTGTCTTAAAATCCTTGTTTTAGAGTGCACTGTGTGTAAATTCTCCATTCCTGAATGTTGAGGGAGAATTTACGATTTTCCTCTTAAGTTTCCAGTGAATTTATGCCTGTGGAAGTGGGATTTTTTGTGTGAGAAATACAGCGTTTGTGAAACGCTTCTGTACAAGGCGGGCCGTCATAAGCGTGCTATACTGGTTGATTGTGCTGGTGAATTTTGTACAGCTAATTGTTTGACGAAGTTCTAGAGTCAATAAAATTGGTACTCCATCCTGATAAAGGGACTCTTTACTAGAATTTTCTAAACCTACTGGACTTTAGAACGAAGAACCCAGGAAACAACCAGAGTTTTCTGAAACGCTATGAAATTCAAAATTAAATTCAAGTTTCCGTTCTTAGCATAAATACTGTCGAATCCGCTTAGTGGAATATTGGTTAAAGGAATATCACTCTTATTGTAATAAATTTTCAATGTACCACGCCGTAATAATTAGTAAATGTGATCCCGTATATAGAATATCTCGCTTTATAGAATACATTTTCGTGGCAAATATGCTATCTCATGTGCATTGAGCGTGTTCGACTGCAGTTTCTTTTCTTATATAGAGTAACTAATCATGATTTACTGGTATTTTAACTAGAAGAGGTGCTTTTTGACCGCGTGACCACGAAATGTTTAATATTCAGTTAGAAAAGGTAAACCATGAATCAGAAAAGAACAATATATTTCACCCTCGGTTATGAAAATTTCAAAATGCCTCGAATTTGTCCGGTGATATAAGACTTACCATACTTCACTGAATCTGCTAGATGTAAAATGCGCATGTGCGACACCAGTAATTTCTGGAGATCTGTTTCTATACTGTAACAATTACCTGTAGTTTTGCCACACATATTGCTGTAAAATAATACACCACTGTGTGTTGTAAATCCCCTCAAAAATGACATAATGACTTTGACAAGCCAATCACGAAGAACCTAAGGCAATGGTTGTATGGTAACTGGCACTGTCTACATCACAAAGTGTTCGCGCTACGTTTACCCACACGTTGTGCTGTTATATAATATAGCACTGTGTTTTCTAAATTCACTACACAACATGTGTATAAAGGTAACGTCAACATCAAAACGTGTTGTAAATCCACAACACAACATGTGAATAAACATAACGCCAACATCACAAAGTGTTGTCGTTACGTTTATCCACACGTTCTGCTGTAATCATTTTTTTAGTGCACGCATGGGAAGGAAATAAAATGCAAAAAATTTGGATTTTTAATGCTGCAATAGCATTTAATATCCGAGTATCTTTAAGAGCCAGTAAGTTAAATACTCTATTTATTTCATATTTATGTATTTTAATTTTCCAAAGCTTAGAACTCCAGGAATTACTTCAATTTTAACTTTGCTGAATTAACCAGATGTTAGTTTCAGTAATCGAATCGGTTAGTGAGGTGTCTGTATTTATAAAGAAGGAAAGTGGAATTACTAATTTTAAGTGGAAAAAAATGATTAAATTTATTGAATACTGTTCTTATTAATACAAATAAGAACTGTTTTGCTGCCATAAGCATACTATTTACTCTGGTGAAATACACTACTAATGTAAAATCAATAAGCACCCTGCCCAGATCAAAAAATGTCACTAGTAAAGGAAACACCTTCTGGTGTCGAAATATTTGAGATATTTTTAAGGGCCGCATGTTACCTATCCGTGTATCTTGATCCCGAAGTACATATTCTAAACATAAGCACAATTTTGCGACACATAATAGAAAAATTATCATAACAGAAATACTGGGTAACCGAGAATTGTTGAACAATGTACGAGGGATGATCAGGAAAAAAAAAGGTTACAAGCCGCAGCATTTGAAAACTACCTATTGTGGAGAAATGTCGGGCATGTTGAGTGAAGTTGTCATCCTCCTGCATGATAATGCCAGGCCCCATACTGCTCAAGCAACACAGGAATGGTTGTGACGGTTCAGGTGGGAAATCTGGAGTCACCCCTCATACAGACCAGATTTGGCACCCAGTAACTATTTTCTGTTTCGTAAGTTGAAAGAACGCTTAATCGGCACACGGTTCTCTTCAGACAGTGCTGTGAAAACGTACGCCGAGACCTGGCTCAATGGACAGGAAACTGATTTCTACCAAGACGGGTTAAAAAAAAGTTGGTTTTGCGTTCTGATAAATGCCTAAATAAACTTGGTGATTATGTCGAAAAGTGATAGGCACTGTGATGAAGATCACATATCTAATTTAATAATCATTTACTTTGGCTTTCTTTAATGTAATCTATCCAAAATTCAAGAATTCTAAATCACTTCTGTTTTTCATTTTACAGCCATTTCGGTTTTTAAATCTGTATTTTCGCTTTTCCCGTATGCACTATTCTTTTTGTTCTTAATTGTTTCGTCTCTTCAGACCGGTGTGCTAAAAATAGATTATATTGCGTCCGTTTGCAAAATCAACGGCCTTTTTGAGTTTCTTCTTGGCATCCTGCTGGCGTAAGTTATTTGGTTGTTCCCCTGCGACGACTTTAAAATTATTTGCTCGCGATTACGTCATTGTAATTTTATTGGATTAACTGTTAGGGTTGCTCTGGAATTGGCGCTATTAATCTCAGCCAAGTTATTGTTCTCGCCAATGTGTAATTCTGTGCTGGCGTAATTTTTAAAATGATTCCACCTTAATTTCACTGTCCATATAGGACGTATTTTTAGTTTCGCTGAGCCACCACCGCCCGTTATAATAATGTTTCAATGGTATATCTCTACTTATTATAAAAGGTGTCTGTGTGTCTGTGTGTGTATGTGTCTGTCGGCAGCGTTACGGACAAACGGCTACACCTAGAAACACCAAATTTGGTACTCGGGAAGATGTAAATATGTAGTTGTGCACCTCGAAGCGATTTTTTCAAAATTCGGCCTACAATTTTTTTTATTTTATGTTTTATGCGATTTTTGGCATTTTTTCTCACCTACTTCGTAATAACGGCGGAAATTACGCTCGCAGCAAAACGGCATTTGTATCATCGGATAGAGGAGGAAATTTTCTTTTAAAAACAGTTTGTTCTGAATACGTAACATGATTTACCGATTTTTAGGAATTTTTTTACTAAGCATCTGCTTCGCGATTGTTTTTCGTAAAATAATTTTAAAACTGTCGCATCTTGAATTCTATCCGTCATAACTTTTAGATATTTTGACAAATCGTGAAACATTCTTTTCTCCCTCTTTTAAAATAAAAACGAAAAAATTATGTAAATTAGACGATTTTTTACCAATTTTAATGCAGCCTAATGTTTAGAATTTAATAGCATCAACGCGATCTTACGCCATTCATTACATTGCGATCACGGCACGAGAATTTATGTTCGGTTGCCACAGAAAGGATTAGAAAAAAGGATTTTTTCAACCAATCGAGTTTTTAAATGGGATATGAGAATTTCAATTCGCAAGTGAGGATCTATGACGTCAAATGCTTTAAGATACGTAAAAATTACTCCATAATTTTAACTAATTTATTCCAGCTCTATTTCCAACACAGGGAGACGATATTTTGATTAAAATTTACTGTAGAAATAAACTAAGAAATTCACGATTATTATTATTAGAAGTGGTATTTTAATCCGGTGCTTATTTAAAAATTGAAATGTTTTCACGGCGCTGAAAATGTTCATTTTAAAAGTTACAAAGTTCGTTTCAAAGCGCGATATATTAAATTTTTTCTATTTACTATTTTTATTTTTGGCATTTAATTTAGCGCAGGCGTTGCCTAACATACGCATGCAGGTTGAGAGTATAATTTTATTTTAACGTTGAATTACGTTCCTCCATAAAGGTTACATAACGCAAAGTTTTAATGATACCGTTTGAAAACAATTATGCGAAATATCGAAATTAACTCCCTCAACCTACCGGGGAATCCTTTACGGCAGTCAAACAGTGACGTCATAAATAAAAAAATGCGTGAAATTTGTAAACTCTGCAACTCTAACGCCCTGTCACAATTGAAATGGGAATAAGTAGCTCCTCGAGATTACACAGTTTGATGTTTTTCAGGAGACAGGACTATGGAGGATATAAAAGATATCGATATATTAGATACATGGATAGTTAAAATGGCACCCCTTGGATATTTTCTCCCCACAGTAAGATGAAATGGTTTGCGGCGCTAAATACGCCCATCTTATAAAACTATGTATAAATTAAATATATATGGAGAGTTTCCTTAATGGCAACCATTATGTGAAATGATTATTATTTATGCTAATGCGTAAATTGCAAAGAATCGCCACAGAATCAAAAGATCCCATTGAGGCCAAATAATCTAAGGTGTTTCTTTAAAGGGAGCCTTGAAGAGGGAGAAGCGAATATAGATAGTATTAATGTACGTAATAGGTAGTATTATTAGATTTGTAAAGATAGTATGAATAAATCGCAATGTACCACGTTAATAAATATTTCATGAAATTAAAAGTGTCCTGTTTCAACGGTTGTCTTACAACCAACTAAACGAAAAGTAATTCTAATTTGCGTTAATATATCCCGCAGTAATTTCAACAGAGGAGATTACTTGAACTTTTTTAAAAATGAAATTCTGTTTTGTCACATGCAGATATGATTTTAGTAGTAAAATATTCCCTTCTTCCCGTATGAAGAAAGGGTGCGCAGCTATTTTAAAAACATCTCTTGAAAATACCATAAATGAATTCAGAAGACCTCAAAACGTGTCAATACACCAAAATCTCGAAGTCGAATTTTTTCATGATTACAATACTTTCCTTATATGGTAAATGTTCGGAAAGAGATAAATGGTGCTCCATTTCATGTAGTGTCTTAGGTATTTAATGCTACAACTTGATCCTAAAAATCAGTATGATGTAGAAATAAGACCAGGTGCGTAGCCAGAAAATTTTTTCGGGGAGGGGATATGAGCCAGTAAATTTTTTCGAGGGGTATATGAACTTACATATGCATAAATAGACGGAATTTCATCACTAATCCAAAAATTTCGAGGGGGGGATATATCCCGATATCCCCCCCTCTGGCTACGCCCCTGAATAAGACATTTTGAAAGCCAGGAGTTCTCTGCAAACCATTAAGCTTTCCACTTTTTTGATAGTGAATGACACTGACGTAGTTTTTTGAGTCATTATACTGCAATGATCAGGTTAGTACTCATGACACAAACTTTACATTAAGATTCAAATAATTGTGCTCTTTTTTTTTTTAATTCCACATCACGAATAATTTCGAATTACACATGTAAGGAAAATTTTCGTTTCCTACCGTGCGAAGAACGGGCACGCAGCTAGTGTTTAATAAAATAGTTTCAAGTATTTAACGTCTCTTTTTTATATTGCAACTAAGTGTATATCGTACCTGGTTTATTCATGTCACAACGCAACTTGATAATTTAAAATAGCCCATCCAAATAACCTTCTTTACATAAATGTATGCCTCTTAATTCCCCATTTTGTATTTCCGGTCTACTGTTAATAAATATTTCTTTATTTATCACTCCTCGTACAATATTTAAAAAAAAAAAAAGATATAAGTACGAACTGGATATTTGAATGATGTCCGACTTAACGAAAGGGTTAGATTTTCGTTTGCTATAATTTGGTACCTGAAAACCTGATTCGTCAAGAAACTCAGAAGAGCGTAGTGGACATGGCAAATATGACAAGGATTGGGGAAATGTGATTTTTGAACAAGGATGGCTCACCTCCACGTTGGTCAATGTCTGTCCATCATTGCCTCAATCAAACTTTCGCAAATTGATGGATAGGTCGCGACAGTGAAATTCAGTGGCCTCCTCAATCCCCGAATTGAACCCCCTTGGCCTTTTTTTTTTGTGGGATTTGCGTCACGGACTCGTCATTTACGTCGGAACTCAAGCAGCGAATCACAGTTGCTATTCATTCCATAACTCTTCAGGTGCTTTCAAACACTTGGTATGAAATTGAATATCGTTTAGATGTTGTACGAGCCACCAGAGGATCTCATGTTGAAAGCTATTTAATTCTATTATGAATGCAATAAGTTAGGAAATACATTTTAATGCTACTGTGTTTAGAATTATTTTTAAATTTAATTTTACAAAATGTCCAACAATTCTCAGTTACCCTGCACTTATAAAATAGAGGTTTTAAGCATTATTTCGTGCAAAATTAATTTTCAACTAAATGAGACCTAAAAGATGTTAATGCATATAAGGAAAAATCACGTGCGTAATAATTTTAAAGTTGAGTGAGGCGAGTAAAAACAGTCAAACATTTTCATCAAAATCTGATCTAGTATAGTCAAGTTCAAACTGAAAGTCAATATAATATACCCGAGAAATTTTTTTCTAACCCACCGGAAATTTGCTATTGTAGAACTGCATTGAGACTGTCTAAATGGGATGATGTATTTACTATATGTTTTCGTGTAGATGGTAAAAAAATTTCGGAAACGTTACCCCAAAAAATGGGGCAGCTCTTGTAGTTTAAAATTGCGGAAACGTTTCCGAACCATGCGGGTAAAGTATTTAGAAACGTTTCTGCATATGTCGGAAACATATTTACCTATTTTCCTGCATTTTAGGTAAGCTTTCTGGAAAAGATGGGTAACGTTTCTGTATATTTTGGTAAAATATTGAGTAACCTCTCCGTGTATTTCGGAAAGGTTTCCGAATTAACGAGTAACCTTTCCGAGTTTTTCAGAAAAAAGTAACATGCACTAGATGAAGCGTTTCGAGTATCTTAAACTAGAAGGCAGCACCAAACTCTGTCGGAAGGAGCGGTGAGGACTAGCGACCAGAATCGAACGCTGGACCTATGCATTCGGAAGAAAGCACGGTACCACGACGCTGCGGTTTTCTTGCCGAATTGTGCTTTAAAAGTAAACTGACTGCTGCAAAAGTTATTTGTGGTACGGCTTGTTTTGGAAACTTAAAATTTTTTTGAAGTATTTTGTAAATGGAGAGAAAATACCATAATTAATAAATATAAATTAAAAATCTTAAATATTTTTTCTTAGACATAAATTATTTTCAGGAGATAATGTGCTGTTTAAGTATTCATCCGTTTTATTTAAGTATTCATCAGGCGACGTCACCTGGTGACTGGTCACAAATAAACTTCACAGTGACCACACAGTGAAGTTACATCACTCACAAGTTACCAGACCCTTATTATCGCATGGGCAAATCGGCACTTTGCCCAGGGCCCCCAGTTTCAAATGTTGTTCTGAAATATTTTTTTATATGTCAAAATATTATGAAAAAGAAAACAAATTTTATAGATGGGGACCCCCAAATTCATCAATGCCGGAGCCCCTGTTGGTCATAATCGGGCCCTGCAAGTTACAATGTGACAGTCCTGTGACAATTGTGAGCCTCTGTGACGTCACAGCGACCCTTTTGTGACCAGCTGTGCTATTTAGGAAGACGAGTTCACTCTTATTCCTCTGTATCTTGGCACTTGGCGCATGCGCGCGAAGTCCCAAATAAAGATTTTCTTTCCTCCGTAAATACTTTACCCCGAAATATGGGTTATGTTTCCGAAATCGTGAGTTCGAGTAGAGCATCGGTAGGTTACGCTATACTTTCGGAAATCTTTCCGCAGTAAGTATGTAACGTTTCTGAATTTTTTTACTGTGTAGAATGCTGACATTTTTGTGCGACTTTGAGAGTATTACAGTTAATATATCGATTTCTTTATTAAACTTTTCAAAACTGGTGATTGATTCTTAAGGCAGGTAAGAGACCTTCTAATAAGACAGGCTTCGTACACTTGTAGACTAAGACGTGCCTTCCCCCTTCCGTTATTCTTAATCTGTTTCCTATGTTCGGGAAGAGTGGAGGAGAGAAGTCAGCATATATAAACCCTAACGCTGTGGATGGAAAAGATTCATTTACTGCCTATTGTTAAATAACTGGCAGTTCCAGCAAAGAAAGGTGAAAGGAGGAATGTACAAATTGAATTTTCCCGTCTTTATAGGTAGCAATATAAAAAATCCACCCGTCCCAAAAAAGGTTAAATTCCTTCTATAACGTGAATAAATTAAATAAAAACATCCTGAAAACATGATAAAAAAACCTGTTTTAATGCATGTATAAAAATAAATAGGTGTCTATCTATAAAATCTAATTATTATCCAAACGCAATATACGAAATCGGAATTTATCAGGGGGAAAAAAAATCAATTTTAAGGTACCATTTTTCATGAATTTTCGCCTTTTGTATTGCTTTGAAGTTTCGTCTGAAGAAAGATAACTTTTTTTTCACGATTCGGTACGACGAAAGAAAGAAAAAAAAATGAAATAAATATCAGATGTTAGAATAAAACCGAAAAAAAAGAGAGTCACTTATACGCAATTAATTAAGCACTTGCTAGATAAAATTCTTTATCTTCTTCAAAACTTCTTTATTTTGTAAAGTTCACAAGCGAAACAAATTGCGTCCCACAAAAAAGTGACTAAGAACTGAAAAAGTAAGGCTTCTAACACAAAGCATTGTACTAAATTTAACAAATTGAATGCAGCGATGTTGTTCTTTTGTAATTGGACATCCTCTTTAAACTTCTTTTTTTATGCAAAGCTCAGTTTACTAAACACATGTATAGAAAAAATTAAACGAACAAATAGAAGAAGAAATAAAGAAACTGTACGAATTTTAAATAATTTAAAATGCAGAATATGATTCTCACTAAATTCATGCAATTTTTATTCTTGTGTAAGGAGTTAACTGCCTTGAAATTTCTGAAAGAAAAATCTGAAGAGTAGAGATATTATTTGTTTATAAAACTAAATATAAAACATTTGCTGAAAATATACAAAAAGTATGAGTTATTTATGTTTTCGCAATTTATTTTCGTAAATTAAAGGCATAACTGTCACATAATATGATATTTTTTTTATAAACATATATTTTGTACATTTTATTACATTTAGTAGAATCCATTTTTAAAGCAGTCAGTGTAGTTCCCTATTACAGTATTTAATAATGAAGAAAAATGCAATACAAGATTGAACTAGGAAACAGCAATTTCAAATATCATTTATTTAAACAAAAATGTTCTTATTTGCAAATAGTTAATTGTATGTTTCCCATTAAAAAATGAATGTACCTGACACTTTTAATTAATATGCATGAAATATTTATTAAAAATTCAATTTCTTTTAATTATTTATAATTCGAAATAATTTCTGACTTACAAGGTAATCCATAAAAAAGTTTCCAGATATATGGACCGCTACCCAGGGGGTGGATATCGGGATATATTCCCCCCGTCGAAATTTTTTACTAGTGATCACAAGATTCATTCCGTAGAGAAATTCTATCTATTTATACATACGTAAGTTTATATCACCCCTCCCCTAGGAAAAATTTTCTGGCTACGCACCTGACGCTAGTCGCCGTTACGTTCAACCAATAGGCTTGTAGCGTGTGACGTCGCCTCTTGTTAGGCAAAGCAAAGTAAACCAAACCAATGGGCTTCTTCTACGGGACGTCTGGTAGGCATAAGTAACCAATGGACTTGCTCTACGTGATGTCACTTTTCTCTTTGTTAGTAAACAATGGCACAGCCGTATTGAGATGAGTTTTCAAATATAGTCAGAGGCATGTGCTCGAGATTGCAGCCGTAACAGCTCTGTTGTTTTAAAGAGTGAAAAAAATTCGAAGTACCTAATAGCAGCACACGTATTTTTTTTCTGTGGAAGTTGATCAGCGCATTAAAAAACCATAAATGTCGTAGGAACGATGCATGTATGATGGAAATTGGCGACGTAAAACGTTTGCAAGGACGAATATTGTAACGAGCCAATGACAGCCCATGAGAGGAGAGGGATATTGTTTTTCTTGTAATCAAAAGTTTCCAAGTACCCTCTACGCTTAAACCAAATGAGCGATATCCGATCATTCGGAGCGGTTTTTGAGCCAGTTTTCAAAAGTGAGCTTCTCCTGTAGGAGCGTTTTTCGATCAGAAGAGCGGAGCGGAATATAACAATAAGCGAGGACGGAAATTCTCGGAAAAAACAGGAAGGGTGAAAAGGCGTTCTCAGAAAAAAGACTACTTGAAGAGCACTTTCGCGAAAAAAACAGGTAGGTTTCCATGGAAACGGATCGCTCCGCAATGGATCGTTTTTTTTTCGCTCTTTGGGTTGAAGCGTGTACTGTTCAACATTTCTGCTGTCGATCCAGTGAATTAATGCGAATTGTTTGTATGCACTACCGATCTCTGTCGACTTTGGTTCTTTACAATAACCTTTGTAAAGGTTCCACTCCACCAATTTTCATTATACGTGTATCGCTCTAATGGCGTGTATGGTTTGCTGATGCGCTGAAACTTTTGCAGAAGAAAATCAGTGGATGTTTTCGAAGTTCTGCCACTGTAACTAACAATGAGAGCTCTATCGCATTAAACAATCCATATCTCGAGCCCATACCTCAGAATAACTATAATAAATATAGTTTAAAATTCGTATTCTACGTGTCAAATAATTAAAGTTTCCATTTTGTTGCACCGAAATCGGTTAAGTAGGACGCGAGATACGGAGTTTCGTGCTTCCCTATTGCTTAACATACGGTTTTCTCGAATTCTCGAGAAATATTGGCTCTAGAGCTTAGCTGACTTCATTTTCAAGACTTATTTTTGGCGCCAAATCTGACGATATTTCTCTAAAAAGTCGCCAAGCTGGTCGACGTCTCGGATATTTGGCGCAATTTCACTAGTGGGGACTGTAATGCTTGTTTTCCTGCTGTAGTAATAAGTAATAGCCTTGTAATACATTTACATTTCTGTGGCACAATCGAAATTCGCGTTTGTTCGGAATCTTTTTAAAGAGAGGATTTTCTTGAATGTACGCATGATCTCAACAGAAAGTATAAATAGGGCAGAGAGCCTGGGAGAGCGAATTTAGTTTGCTGCCGACTGCCGTGATAAGCAAGACGTCCGTTCTGCCGAGAGCAGAAAGCTCTGCATTGGGGCTTATAGAAGCACTATTTTGCTTGTTTTTAGAAGCTTGCTTTTCAATGCTGTTAGTGAATAGTTGGTTTTATGTTGAAGAATCTAAGAAAGCCTCAGTTCTAAGCTGGCTGTAAAAGTCAAGTTACTGTTTTTTTAATTCTTGTGATTTGTGCGTAACAGATTGTTCGAAGAAGTTCTAGAATGAGTAAAATTTGAGTTCCATCCTGACTAGTGGACTGTTTACTAGAACTTTCGGCATGCACTGGACTTTTAAATGACGAACCCGAGAATTAAGCGGCGTTTTCTGCAGCAGTATTAATAGAAATTTCATATTCTTAGAATACTGTAAGATTTTTTTTTAATTACACTTAATAATCCAAAGATAAGGGTTTGCGAATGACTTTG
Organism: Cheiracanthium punctorium; assembly: GCA_038373885.1. Lineage (NCBI taxonomy): Eukaryota > Metazoa > Arthropoda > Arachnida > Araneae > Cheiracanthiidae > Cheiracanthium > Cheiracanthium punctorium. The sequence goes on along the minus strand of JAWZYV010008848.1, from coordinate 60,313 downwards.
AATTAGTATTCTCACTTTGTTTTTTTTCCAGCTTGTACCGAGGAAAATAAATTTAAAGAAAACAATTTTGCGTTTCCTAATATTAATAGGAAATTCACCTTTAAAAAGATGAAGTACATATTACATACTATAAGTATTCTTTAATCAATAAATAAATTTATTTTTATCGTGATAAACTAAACAATGTTATAATTAAAAAAAACTGCATTTTGATGAGGTCTTTAAAAAGTAACTGGTTGAAACTAAAACGACAGGCTATTACTTTATTCAAGAAATCTTATTTTTATCTTTATCTTCAAACAGCAAAACCAGTATTCACCGAATGTGATTTTTTTTAAACATTCTCATCAATAAACCACTTGGGAACTTAAACATTTATTTTCTTTCTAAAAATACATGAAATGTCAAAGTGTAAACTATAATGAATATTGTATTAATATTCACGAGAAAAATATGAGAGACTCAAAAATAAAATCAAAATATTGATTCTGCGCATTTACATCAAAATGTGTTTTACTGCAAGAAAACTATTTATAGGATAGATGTTTTTTGACGAAAATAACGAAAAATTAATTAGAACGTGCATATGTACAGTATATGTATTCCTTTAACACATAAAAATATATTTGTCAAAAATATTTCCTTTCATATTTAAAATTAAAATGTAATGTCGATTGTTCTTTGTATTATATAAATATTTTACCGATAAATGCATCGTTTAATCGGTATAACTTAAGGTTTCATAAGAAGGTGCTTTAAGATTTTTAATATCCCTTAGTTTAAATGGCTAATTATAAATTAGTTCTGCATTATTACCAAAAATGTTAATACTAGTAAATCTCAATTCTCACTATGCAACCACTAAGCTACCTCTACATTTTAAGTCATATTTTTGTTAAATTCAGCCGTGTGTCAGCCCCCCGAAAAATTTTCCAGGCACATATCCCCTCCCCGAAAAATTTTCCTGGCTACGCACCTGGCTCATGCACATAAGATAAAATATAATTTTACGGCTAATGGCAGTTTTTATCATGACTAATTAGATAATATGATAAGGAAATCGATCAGAATGAGTAATTTCGTATGAGAAAGGTATTTTAACTTTAATGTTTAATTTAAGATATTTTCTAATATCTGTAGCATTCACCAGAAATTGTAAATAGTTTTACTTTCTGAAAATAGAACTGTGATGACGTCATTTTCGTAGGTCTAGTGATAATCCAAGATTGAGTTGTTAGGCTTTCTATTTGTAGGAGGTCTTAAGAGTGCAGGCCTTGGCCCCAGGAAATTTCCCTCGGTTAACTAGGCAACTGTAAACTCGAACTTCTATCGTTCAGAGGCGAAACTATTGAAGGTTGCTGGAATACCAGCCAATCGCAGTGCTTCCTTTTCCTACGTCACAAAGATGGCGGACGACTCAGCGATACCTATCGTAGTGATAAGCGAAGGAAAAATGCCTCTCAAATGGAATAGCGATGTGGAAATGGATCTGATTGAAAGCAAACGTGAAATTCCACATGTATGGAACCGTCGAGATCCTAAATATTTAAAAAGATTGCTGAGGCGATGCTACCTATAATTACATGCTCTAGCAATTGCTAATTCGGCGAATCTCAGGCAATTGTGAACACAGCTGAGTTTGTTTATCATGGCAACCCTGCTTGCTGATCGACTTGCAACTAGCAACTTTATTCGGCAACTGGTTACAGCAACAAAATCGCCCGAAATTTTCTTCATGTAATAAGGCCTTATTTTCTTTCAATTAATATTAACAGAAATTTTGGGGTAATGAATTTTGTGTAATTAATTACTTCTAATTAAGTCTAGAAACTGAAAAATTCTATAAATTAGCTTAAAAATTACCGAACTAAATCTCAGTGTAAGTTATATGCACAAGTTTTGACCCGGAAAGAAAATGAAACCACGTTTTTTTATTTATTTATTTTTTTAATCAATATTTAACATGACATTACCTGAAATATACTTTGTCAATATACTTACAGCAAAGTTTAAAAATATTTCAAACTAGCTGAAGTACCCGTCCTTGACGGGTTAGTGAATGAAAATTTCCAAAAAGCAAGAACTTTCGTCAGCATTGTAGGAGTACACAGAATGGATGTGGTATGTTGCCAAAGTAAAGAAAGCGAAGTTATAATTTTCATGTATTGTTAAAATATTACAGGTTAGAGAGTAACTAAGTATAATCATTTCATTCGCTTTAGTCGTAATTATGTGATGCGCGAACGAATATTTACGCATATTGAAATAATTTTAGCAAAATCTCAAAATTTAATCAACATTTTTGAAAATTTTGAAGCCTAGAATTTAAGTTGAGTGACAATCTATCATGTCACCCAAATTTGTTTCATTCCCCGCAGTCTTTATTTCGTGATGCTGGAACAAATTTTCAGCATTTTAAAACGATTTTCAAAAAATCTCAAAATGTAAGCAAAATATTTTTAAAATTCAATACCTATAAATTAAGATTAGCAACTACCTATCATATCACTCAATTTCGTATGATTCGTATTAGTCGTTATTACGTGATGTTTGAAGAAATATAAACGTATTTTGAGAGAATTTTCACAAAATCTCAAAATCTAATAAAAATGTTTAAAAAATTGGACTCCTATAGTTTATGTTGAGCAACCATCTATCGTGTGACCAAATTTCATATCATTCGCTTTACTCGTTATTACGTAATACGGGACCAAAGATTCACTCAGTTTTAAACGATTTTCACAAAATCTCGAAATCTGATGGATTTTTTTTTATTAGATGCTTATAGTTTAAGGTGAGTGACCACCTATCATTTCACCAAATATCATTTTTTCACCTTTGCAGTTATTACGTGATGTGCGAACACAAATTTAGGCAGTTTGAAATAATTTTCGCAAAATTTCAAAATCTAATCAAGATTTTTTTTTAATTCGACGCCTATGTTTTAAGTTGGGTGACCACCTATCATGTCACTCAATTTCATACCATTCGCTTCAGTCGTTTTTACGTGATGCTTGAACACAAATTTACACAGTTTGAAAGGATTTTCGCAAAATCTCAAAATCCAATCAGGATTTTTTTTTTAAATTGGACGCCTATGTTTTAAGTTGAGTAACCACCTATCATGACACCCAATTTCATATCATTCGCTTCAGTCGTTTTTGCGTGATGCTTGAACACATATTTACGCAGTTTGAAACGATTTTCGCAACATCTGAAAATCTAATCAAGATTTTTTAAAAATTCCACGCCTATGTTTTAAGTTGAGTGACCACCTATCATGACACCCAATTTCATATCATTCGCTTCAGTCGTTTTTACGTGATGCTTAAACAAAAAAAGCGTCACGGACAGAATGACGGAATGACAGACAGACAAACTTTTTTTTGAGGGTCGCATCGGATTCCCGGGTGCTTGAAACGGATAGAAATCGCAAAATTTTTGAATTCCAAGAAATGTACAGAAAAAAAGTCTAATTTTATTTATATAGATATTTCAAAAACTGATATCTTGCGCATGTAGAAGATGACATACCCCCACCCTCCGAAAAAAAAAATATATAATGATATATTGCCAAATCGTCTACAGTGCCACGGAACAACTATTTATACTGATCCGTTTCCGGTAACGCAATATTCATATTGTTTGCTCATTCATACTGTTGCAGAACACTGCTTGTTTCCTGGGTTCGTCGTTCTGAAGTCCAGTTCGTGTAGACAGTTCTAGTAAAAAGCCACTTGTCAGGATGGAAACAAACTTTATTGCTTGTAGAACTTCGTCGAACAATATAGCTGTACAAGATTCACAAGAACAATCCAACAGTAATGTGCTTTTAACAGTCCGCTTAGATCTGAAGCTCTCACAAATGCTGTAATTCTCGCACAAAATAAAACACTTCCACAGGTAAAATTCAGTGGAAATATAGGAGGGATAACACTAACACTCCCTCAAGAAAGAACGAAGAATTTACACACAACAGCACTTTAGAAACAGCTTCGAAAACGTACGCGGAAAACACCGCTTCTGTCACAGAGCAACGCAAGCGTACTCACTCAAAGCTTAATCCACACTGAACTGGGGTGCTGAAGCGCTCCGGTATTTATAGAGGATGAGGCAGAAGATGCGGTCAGCTTCCAGAAAAGTCTATTTCTCGAAGATTTCTACATAAAGCGGGAATTTCGATTACATCATAGAAGAGAAATGTTAGGTTTTTATGTGATTTTAATCCAGCAAAAGCAGCTTTACAGGCCCCCATAGGGAAAATCGGGCCGAATGACCAAAATGTCGCCAAGCTTGGCGACTTTGGCGAAATATCGCCAAATTTGGCGCCAAAAATAAGTCCCCCAAAAATGAAGTCAGTGAAGGTCTAGGCCCAATATTTCTCGAGATTTCTAGAAATCCATAGAAGAACAAAAACCAAAACCTCCGTATCTTCGCTTCCAGTTGGCCGATGATGATGCAACAAAAAGCAAAATTTAACTATTTGAAGCGTAGAAAACGAATTTTGAATTATTTTAAGCCCCAGAACAGCGGGTTGCCCCGAAAATTCGTAACAATACTTAAAGATTTTTTCTAAAAACATTGAAGTTAAAATATTTCATTAATTGTTATTTCCACCGAAATTGATTAAGGCACGATCAATTAAAATGTATTTACTAGTTTTTACAGTACGATTTCTTCCGAATACGATATGCATTTAAATGATCAGCGCTGTCAGAATTTAATAAATACTAGCTGCTTACCCGTTCTCCGCACGGTGGGAAACGAATATTTTCCTTACACATACATAATTCGAATTAAACCCAGTAATGCGGAATCTCAAAACGTGAAAAAATACTTGAATCGTGACTAAAAGTTGACGTCATGAGTGCAAATTTTAGACGATTGCAACATGACACAAAAACTATGTCAATGTGAGTAGCGATCAAAAAAGAAAGAACTTTACGGTATGCAGACAAAACTTTTCTCTTTCGAAAAATGCCCGATTTCTACATCATATAATTCTCTTTGTGAGGTTTAATTTATAGCATTAATATGTAGTAAATACCACATAAATAAAATTACAAGATATTGACAACAATTTTATCTTGCATTTCTCAAAGCGTGGACAATGCATTAGCGCAGTTATGTTACACACGACTTTATTAAATTTTACCTAAATTAAAAAACCTACATGAAACAATGAATGGCATCATTTACGTTTAAAAGCCAAAAATGTACTCTACTCCGGTGAAAATCATGTCGCTTTTGTAAATGAAAACGTTCGTGATGTAACTTCTGAGAAAAAGCTTATTGCCCTTATTGAACACTTAATGCAGTATCACACTTGTTACATAAAACTGACGTTTATCTCACTGTCAATTCGCAATAAATAAATAAATAACTTCATTTTTCATTTTTTACAGATTACAGTTGACCCCTTTATTACATGGGTCTACAACACGAATTCTTAGAACACGAATAAAACATTACGATCTTTTTCGTGTAACACGTTAAGAGTCTCGTACAGCACGGTGAAATGAGACATATGTTCTTATGACGCCTTAGCTCCTGTAATTAACATTCCTTTTGAATGGCAACACCAAGCATCATTGCATTTTTACGGAGCGCAAATAAGTTTTGCCGCGATTATACCGCGGAGTCCGCACTCCAGGTGGAGTATAGCGCAGGACCCGTACAACACGGATTCCTATAACACGGAACGTATCTACCGTTTTAGGGAATCATCTGTAGTTGCATAGTGTCAAATTCAATAGTTAAGAAAATTCTGGGTTGCCGTGTTTAGTAATATTTCATCTCAACTTGATGGCCGAAATGTATTAAAACCAAATATCCGAACTGTATCAAAAGTAAAATTTACTTAAAGAAAAATTTTTAATTTTGTATAACCCTCAGAACAACTTCAGAGTTTGCCATCTATAACGGTTTTTCATTGCGTGACAACTGATGCTTGCGTACAGTGGCGTAGCCAAGGAGAGTATAGGGGGTCACACCCCCAAACGGAGTTTTTTGCCATACAAAATATATATTCTTCACTCCCTTATCGCACACACGTGTACATATATGTGAGTTGCAGTAGTCGTAACATTCCCATGAAAAATATCTGGCTACTCCTGCTTAATCAATGTACTTCAGGTTCGCAATCTCCGCGGTAAAAAAATGGTCTAAAAAATGTGACACCAGAAAATTCTGATTAACGCAATGGGGTTACACAAATACGCGCCGGACATACGCTCTTGCTTCCGGAGGAGCAGATGCATTAGAGGGTATGTGCTGCTCCGGATAATCTGCCAGCAAAACAGCAAAAATGACGTAAAAAATGACATCCACAGTCGAAGGAAATAAAATTAAATGTATGTAGAATTGCATAAAAACTTCGATTATTTTTAAGGTGCAAGTCTGTTACAGTTCTATTTGTTTCACAATTGATGCGTTTTCACTTTTTCGATTCTTAAAAGCTGTAGAAATGAGTGGTTTCAGTTAATTGTAAAATTTAACAACTTAAATGGCAACAATGGATTCCGTTGCTACGGAAACTATAGCAATGTTAAAAATAGAGCATGAAATGAGTTATTCATGTTTACTTTTCTAGAACTGCCATATTGGCGAAATTAACACCGCCTCCGCCAGTCGATGGCAAATAGCTCAAACCACAAATTAAACTTGACACTAAAGGCAATACGCAATACTCTGTTTGGCGGAATTAAAAAAAAAAAAAATCTATGCATACGCTAGTGACATAGGCTCATCTCAATTGTGGAATGGAATTAATAATATGTACAGAGTTGCACTACATTTGAATATTTTTCGCCAACTTTGCTAAGAAATGAACTAAAGTAGGAATCAACAAACATTTCAATTCGTAAAACAAAAAATATATTAGACAGTATTAATTGCGCCTTTCTAACAGCTTCTAGTAAAAGAAACTTCTGTAGCGCTGCTTTAACAAGTAAGAATCAATTATTTATTACACAGTACTTCGATCGCCAAAATGCCAATATACACCATTTTGCGAGATTTTTTTTGTTTTCAGAAATCATTCGAAGCATTGATTTAACAGCAATCAAAACGGGAAATAGTTATCTATCATTTATATGGTTCGATCGCCAAAATTGAATAAAGCAGCAGTTACTTAAATTATTAACTGTAGCGGGTTTTAATCACTGTTAACTACCATGTACAAAATGCGAGAATTTCAATTTTCTGAAATTTGGCGGACTTCCTCTAACTTAAATCAGTTTACTTAATTTGGTGAAAATTCTATAGATCGTTTAAAATCGCCTTAATAACTGCATTACTTCAATATGAAAAATCGAAGTATAGCGCCGTAAAATTTATACTTGTTATTAAAAATACTATTTCGTTACGCTCTCAGTAATTTGCGCCAAGCCCAAAACTGTACAAATCGGTAGAACCTACTACTTTCTCAAAATCGCGAGATGAGCCATTTTTTTTTCGGACAAACTAAATATACATATTAGTCTCCGAAATCTCTCAATCCCTTATTCTTTTACACATAAAAAACATTGAATTCCAGCTCTGATTTAATATGAACGCAATATTTTAATTAAAAAATAACTTTGTAAATAATCTAAAGAGAAAAAAAATCATTATTCTTTTATTTTTACTGCAGGAGTCTAAGTAATTTAATAAAATAGCCAAGCATGGCAACCTCGATGCTTATTTCTCACTTTTTTGACTACAGGGGTTACAATCACGGAATTGCGGAGAGCAAAAATTAGCGTTTTTGATGGGGTTTTTTATCATATCTCCTAAACTAATTCGAACTTCGAAATTTAAATTAGCGGAGGTTCTTTCTCGAAATTTTTCGAATTCGTGGATACCTCGTTCGAAACTCAACTCCCAGCCGTTTAGGAGGAGATGATGTTACACACACACACACACACAGACGCGCACAGATTTTAATAGTATAGAAAATTCACATTTAGTAACTTATTCCTTTTTGTTTTTTGTTCCACTCCATATAAAGATAAGTTAGTTTCAAGGCGCTAAAGTATAATGAATGGGATTTTTCCCATACAAGAGAACAAGCGTGGGCTAAAAATAATTAGAAATATCGATTTACTACGTTGAGTTAAAAAATATGTAAAACAATGTTTCTAAACTAACGGAAAATATTTATGATTTATGCAAATCTCTTCGTAAAGAACATAAAAAAAAATCACGATAAAATTTTATGAATAAATTAATTGCTTTTCATTGAATAACATTTAACTACATCTTAACAGTTAATACAATACATCATTTAAGTTAAAAATACCTTGATAATGAACGTTGTAAGTCGAAAATACGAATGAGCTGTTTAATTGTAAATACAATGTTGTTATATTAAAAGTGTATATGCATCTTTATACATTTAAGGAATTTTACGTTTTATAATATTTTAGCTTTCGGTTACTTATGGCTCCACCATGTCGAGCAGATAAGGCACTGAACATTTAACTAATGGTTTAGAGTTTTGGTTGGTTTTCTCCAGATGTAATGTGGATAGCGTTAGAATCCCTTAAAAATTTCTCCAACTAAGGCATCCCCCCCCTCACCGTAGGCAAATGCCACACCAAACAATGTCGGTTGCTTATGCTACTCTTACCTCCAAAGAATATAAAAAAAAACACTAGGTAGTAATTTATGAACTATTACTACTACTAATAATAATGCATATTTGATATTTAAAAAATAAGAATGAAACGTTACATTCTTCAGGCAATTGTTAATGAAATAGTACTTCATAATACTCATAGCGTAATATGAGTTTGCCGCGACTGAAAATTTAACTCGACAGAAATCATACAATTAACAAAGGGCAGGAAGCGACAAAGGAAGAAAACAAATCTCAGTAGTGACATTCAATAACCAGATTCTTTATATTATTGTCTTATTCGGAATTTCGTAATATAAACACACATAATGAAATACAATAATGCCATAAATTATTATTAACATCATTTAGGAATGTGTTACATTATATATTCGTGAAATCTAAATAAGAAGGAATCCATTAAAAAAAAGCTGCATTTAATACCAAATTATTTTATGCAAAGTTTAAAAATGAATATTTTCTATTACATATAATAGATTTTATTTAAAAAACATTAGAAACATAAGTATTATAGTGTAGTCTTCTTTACATAGTGTAGCATTTTTATTTTGTTGAAATAAATATATATTCTTGATAATTGGTGCTAATATTCTTGGTAAATAGCGTAATATTAAAAAAATATTATATATGAAAATATTTGTTATAAAGATGTTTTTGAAGTTTAAAAAAATTATCTCAAATAGAAGACAAAATAGTTTTTATAATTACATTCCCTTGATGGAAACTTAACAATTAGAACAGAATTCAAAAGAGATAAATTTACAGACTTAGCAAACTTCTTTTATTTTGAATATAACTATTTATTTTAAAATAGTCAAAATACTTTTTAAATATCATCGAGATGTAAAAGATACTTCTTTATTTCACTTTTTTTTATCAAATGGATGGCGAATTCACAATGGGTTTTATTGTTTCATCAGACTTTGAAAAAATAATTTGCAGTCTTTAAGTACCCTGTTTCTTTTGCCTCAATTTTTTATGCAAAAAAAAAAAATACCTGTAAAGCATTAATGATAAAAAAAATCTAAGTAAAGACTCAATTGAATCAGACTAATTGAAAACACGAAAAAAATTTGAAGGTTTTTTGTTTGTAGTTTCAAATTTATAAATTCCTGTTGGAATAAATTTTAATTTTTGCATGGATTATACAGTCTTTAGGTAGAACTTGGGAAGAAAAGAAACATTACTGTTTATCTTATTTTGTTCCTAACTTTTATTATTAAACTATAAAATCACACACATGAAAAAATACAAATTAGCATTCTGTTTTTTTCAAAATATATTGTAATAAAGATATTTTCAGAACTAATTTAGAAAGTTTGATAATTAACACATGTTGTAAGCAATTTATTTTTCTCTCCCATGAATTTTTTAATTTTGTAAATTGCATCTGCGTAAATCAATATTATGTGGTATTTACAGGACTTCCAAATTAACTTTACTATGCGCATGCGCCATAAAAAATAGAATTATGACTTTCTGTATTGATTCTGAGTCTGATTCGATACCAGTTTCGACGCAGCACATTTCTGGGCTCAACTTACAGTTTCATTCGAATTCAGTCGGCTTCGCAAAAATCCCTCAATCACTGTTAATTGGCTTCGCAAAAATCCCCCAGTTGCTACTAATTGGCTTTGCCAAAATCCACCGGTTGGTATTAATCAGATTCACAAAAATCCTATGTCGAAACCAATTTAATATCCATTGGGTTTCACAAAAATCATTTTTGAATTTGAATCCGAAATTTCAGATTGAATATCAAAAGCAAACACTTAAAATACTTTGTAAAGTGTTTTTAAGTTTCACCAATACAAATACCACTATACCATTTTCCTATACAAATATAGTGTGGGCGGCCAGATTTTTAGGGAGAGTAAAAGAATGGTACATTTCTATATTTCAGCTACGAAAGATAATTAGAAAGACGGTTGTATAGAATAAATTACTTCATTTTTATTTCTTTTACATTCCTTCATTATTTTCAGCTAATATTATATATGTGATATATAATTATTACATTTTCTTTGATGGCTGGATTGTGATGCCAAATTTTTCCTATCATTTCTTTGATTATCTCGCTCTTATTACAAATTTTCGATATGGTTCATATATGTCAAATTTCCGTATATAGAAAACTCTACGGATAAAACTGCCATAATATATAAAACAATAAAAAACTTTGTAAAACAACACCACGAAGTTTTCTTCAACGGCCATACCTCTGTTTCGAGCAAAAACTTTTTTTGCCCTTCCTCAGTGACATAGGGTATCAAGGGAGTTTGTAAGACTACTATTTTTAATGTTTGATGGTTTCTTGTATAACGCAAAGGTGTCCGCCCCTTTTACAACTTACGAATGCTTCGCTTTCTCCACGATGCAGTTGCTCTGATACTTTTCGCCTGGCAAATCCCAGTCAGTCCTGGCTAATCTCCTCGTCGAATATAGTTATAGCGTTTATTTTTCATTGTACCAGTGAGGTTAGGTTTCTTAACTGGTCGACGACCACAGCCAGTCGGCCTCAGCATGGGCGGGTGGATAAGAAACTGGACATTGTAGATGGCCGAAGTGTGAAGGTCGCGGGTTCGGAGCTGTCAGTCCAACTGTCTGGACTTTTGGGTGGTTTTCTGCAGGTGCCACGTGAATGCGCGTTAGAACTCGTTAAAATGCCATTCGCTCAAGTCCACCCTCTTGGCACATGCCCCCTTTTCAGGCTTGTAAAAATACAAAGCAAACATAGGAAAATCCATGTCAGTCTCCTTTGAATAGTAATTTTGTCAAAGGACATGCCAGCTACCTGCACTAACTGAATCAGAAATCCACCACTCTTCTTCCTATTTTCCAGATAAATGTCCCGAATCATTGGTGTGGAGTAATGATCCGCTTTCTCCTGTGTAATTTCCGTTTCTTTGAGGTGGTAGTGTAACTCGCCTGAAACCCCAACTTTAGTAAGGTTCCATGACTCAGCACTTTGCCGTATTGCCACAACAGTTACTGCATCATAATTCAAAGTTGATAATATTCAGAAAACAAACCCGTTGCGTAACAGGCTTTCCAGCATTTTTTTTTTCTTTTTTAGAGTCCACGTTAAGGTAATGCAACTTATACGATCTTAAATATCTTGGAATGCGTCAGTTACCTGCAGTGACAAACAGGAATTAGTAAAATTCGCGAAGCAAATGACAGCATGAAGTAAATCGCAGCAATCACAGAAAATTCTACGACGTCAGCCCAGATAGCCGCGATAATCAACCGTTCCGTTTAGCGTTTAGCTTCAACTCTATCTATCCCACGTGTACTTTAAGGTTACATACGAAATTGTAAATGGAAAGTAAAACATTTTTTAGAGTGAAGGAGGTGGGTTCTTATTTTACATTCAATTTTTTAAAAGTTGAGCGTAGAAACTGCAACTGGAAGTTAACGTCATCACGGAAATTTTGCAGTGAGCTAAACAGTTATTGTCACCTGCTGCAAAATCTTATTTCAAGCCCTGCTGTAAATAAATCCCAAAATCATAAATGAACGATTATGGTAAGTTTAAAAAATATTTAACATTTGAAGAACTTTTGATACAACTCAAGTTACATTTGCAAATGGGTTCATTAATTTATTTTTTAAAAATAAGTGTTTGATCATTGTCAAGCATTAAAATAATTAATCCTTTTTTATGATGTACCAGACTTTAAAAAAAGGAAACTATTCAAGCTCTTTGGAACAAAACAGTAAAACCGCGTCATGTTATTTTATATTTCTTACATTTCCGTATCAAGTGGAATAACAATTTCAGTTTAAAAGCTTTTTAAAGTGGCAATTTTGCTAATGTCCTCCATTACATAATTTCTACGAGTACCACTGCAGCAATTTGAAAATGGAATCCATTATTTTTAAATTCATGCTCGCACTAGAGGGTTCTCGGAATTATGTAAAGAATTTCAGTGTTTGTTACATAACCAACAGCGCATTTTTGTTTAGTTCGTTTCAAAGTGAGTAAATGGTAGATTTCCAATTACGAATATATTTTTAAAAGTTCTGTAACATTGATTGTGATTATTTTTTAAGTTTATCATTATTTATATATCTTTATTTCATTCTAATGATTGAAAAACATTTTACATCAATTTTACTCTACCTATAATATTGTTCTATTTTTTTTCATTTTTGAATGCTCACATTTTAGCAAAAAGTATATATATTTATATTATGGTCAACGTGATCAATTAGTTCTTATTATTATTAACCAACTAAGTCGATTAAAGTGAATAATTTACCAAAATTTATCACATTTACCGATTAATATTAACAATTACCAATGAAGTTCGGTCAACGTAATAATTTTCAACGCATTTGTCTAGAGATTACCAAAAAACGTGGTTATTATTGATAGTAACCAGTAATTTTTTTAATACCCAGATTTTTAGAGCTCTTATTTTAAAAACGAGTCAAAATCCGTATTTCAGATAAACCTTTATACTTTTAACTATACTAATGTCTACAGCAGCAGAGTTATTATCACAGCACATAGACATAAAAATCACGCAAGAGTTGAAATTTAGATAACTTATATAGTTTTAACTATACTAATGTCTACAGCAACAGAGTTATTGTCACAGCACATAGACATAAAAATCACGCAAGAGTTGAAATTTAGATAACTTATATCTAATTAATCAGTGACCAAACTTCTTTGGTAGATATTAATAATAACAAATGCATTAGTAATGTGCATTACACCGGTCAACATGATTTTGGGGTCTGACTTCTACATGTTAAATTTTAGTTTCTCCTACTCCAAAACTAAGGAAAAGAATTTTTTAAATGAAAGTGTGCTTTTGTAGAAATTAAAGCAATTTTTCAATTTTTTGGCAAAAATCACTGACTTTTATATTTTTTTTTATAATTCCACTCTAAATTATGATCAGAAAAGTTTTTGCTGGATATAAGTCATTTTTATTCAAGATTTGTGATAAACAATAACATATAAATGTAAAATTATTTTATTGAGAATTCTTGTTACATAAATCATCATTTTTTCAGACGCAATCAATTACAGTTTTTAGTATATTGCTTTGCATTATTGTGTTGATAAAATAAAAATATTACATACAATATTATTATAATAATACAGTTTACTTTCGGGTCAATCAAAGTGCTGTCATCTTTCGTTATGAAATAAATTAAAATATACTTATCGACGTAAATCAGACAAAAGCCAACTTTAAGAACTAGAAATGAAAAGGTAAGTGTTTTTCAATGTCTAGAATCAGAATTTAAACATAAGAATAGAACTCCCCCCCCAAAAAAAAAATTGTTGACCGATGTTATTTATCACATTTACTAAAAAAATATTAATAATAACCACTATTATTAATAATAGTGGTTATGATTAATAATAAAATGTTATTATAATAAGTGTGCCAAAGTATCAAAAACAACATTTTGAGAAAAAGTCAATAAACTAAAGCTTTATTGCAGCAAAACCACGTACGTTTACATTTTTTATGCCATATTTTGAGTGTTTATTTATTCTAAACTGACACAAATTATATATGTATGTAATCGTCTCTTTTTTAGGCCGATAATTGAAAACACGACAATTTGAGCTAATTTATGTTTTATGTGACCTTAATTTCAGCATATCACGATATTTGGTAGTTTTGAGAAATTAATCCACTTGAAGCACAATACAGGACATATGCACATGTTTATGCTTTACATTTCATTTACAGGATGGAAATAGCTTTCACAGTTATTTCACAGGCTCTCGTAAAATTGCATATTTAGTCATACGACAGCATTTTTTAAGTTATTTTCAAAATCCCGCTAAGTTCGGAAACGATACATCGCCAACACTAATCGCTACTTATCGGTAAATCGCCAAATTTGGCTAAAAAAATACTTGAGCTGAAGTGTTTCATAATCGATACATTCGGCAATGATTTGTCTTTCTTTATAGCACTTGAGTAAATTTAACTTCAGACAGGGATTCTTCTCAGCAGCAGTTGTCTGCAGCGAAACGGCGATTCACTTTTCAAACCTGGTTGCCAAATAGCGGCGAATGCTGGCATGTCACAAGTCGCCAAGGTTGACTATTTATCGCCAAGTTTGGCACCAACAGCTTAATTTTTCAAACTTTACCCAGCTTGGTAGTATTTTCTGTATTTGGCAAGAAATTGTCAAACTGTACAGTTTATTCAGTGGGAATATTAATTAGTGTTCATAAGGTATCTATGTTAGTGTAAATAAAGACGAGAAATATACTCAGAATGGTCCTGACGAAACTTTTTGCCTCATCATGGCACAGTGGTTATGTCACTGAAAATGATAGACGGACGAAGTGTGAAAGTCCCAGGTTCGGCTCCCATAACGCAGCTGTCGATCTAACGGTCTGGAGTTTTGGTAGGCTCTCTCCAGATGTTACGTGAATACGATTTACACCGCCCCTTAGAAAGCCCCCTCACTAAGAACCCCCCCATCCTTGTCAGATCGCCCTAGCGCAGTGTTGAAATTAATCGCACAAACAAACAAACCAGACGAAATTTGTAAAACAGTTTCAGTAGGTGATTTTAATCGAAATTTCAATTCTAAGGAAATATTTTATGTAACAGGAAAGTAAAATATGACACAGTCACGGATAATGATAAACTCTCCAACGAAATTGATACAAGGAAGACAAATAGGAGCGACGCATGGATCATGATACGCTTTTAATATATAGGACTATAGTGGGTATTTAAACTATAAAAGTGTTTCAGATATTTTTTTTTTCTTCTCTTGGTTTTGTTTTTCATCGGGTAAGACATTGTCACCTCAATCTGGAAGGTCGAACTCTCGACTTCTATTTATTATACCATGAATAAATTTTTATCAGAACATGGATGCCTCAAAACAATTTTCTACTCATCCGTGCTACAGTAAATATCATTTTTCATATAAGCTCATAACACAACTGAGAAAGAAAGAAAAGAATATAAAAGCGCAGTTTCGTAAAATTCTCGGATGCACATATTTTTCGTAGTATCAAATTTAAAGAGCAACTTTCCTACAAAGTACTTAGTATTTGGCTGCGTAAAAAATATTGCGCGAACTTACAAATGGCGCTCTGAAAAGTAAAGCATATTTATTCACGTACACCTGTTTACAGGGTAATTTATTTGCGCAATTTCTGAAATGAAGATTCTCTTGTTTATACTTCCGTACTCTATTAATTTTCGTTACGCGAATACAATGAGTATTTATCTTTAAAAGAGATCTCCTGCATCCGCTTCATAATTGAGAAAAGAGGACAATAAATTGTCATAACAAGAGGCTTTGCTAGGTCTAATAAAACAGGCTGTTTAAACATCCTTTGTAGACAGAAATAATATTTGTTTTAAAGATTTCAGTAGAACAAAAGTGACTACGTGCTTTCGGAACAATCGCTTAACGGTATAAAATGTAACGTTTATGACGATTATTTAATTTTACATCCTTATTTTAATGCATTTATTTTAGAAAATTAATTTCATTAAACAGGAATATCCTTTTCGAAAAGTATTTTTGAGAGAAACTTAATTAATTTAAATTCTTGTATACGGGTAATTCCATGTCAGATCAAACAGTGCAGTTGTCCACACCAACTTAGATTTTTCTCATATTTTATATCTATTGATTTATACGTTAAGATAACCACAAATATCAATTTTGTAAATTCTACGATAATTAATTACCGAGAAATTAAATCTGCAGTTTTTTAAGTTTTCTGTAAGATAAGCCATGTTTTTTCTGAATTGCTTTGAATAACTCCTTACCTGTAAAAGTTACTGAAGTGAAAATTTCTTTCTAGGGGTAACTTTTTAAGCTGATCCAAAAATGCTATCAAAATTTGCATATCTTCTACAGCTTATACATGAACATTGCATTTGCTAAAAAACATCATGAATTTTTTTTCGGCATGTTTGATCAGAAATACATATTTAAAATTTTTATATGTTGTTAAGGTGGTATACAACTTAATCCCTCAAAAATTCATCTTGGCTTTCCGCTCAGGAGCTGAGAAAAAAATTATTAAATTTTCGCGCGAATTTTCATATATTGGGTCTAATAATAAGTTTTAAAGCGCCTGTCAAAGAAATGAATATGCCATTTAGAACAATAATACCTTTATTCGTCAAAGTAACCTCCATTATTTTCCAGCACCTTCCATCAACGATCAGATAGAGCACGAATGACAGTAGCGTAGAAGAATTCATCTTTGGATTGAAGTCATCAGTGGATTTTCGTACTTTGACCACTCTGGGGAAGTATAGAGAAGATAAGGTATTGTTCATTGACCGAAATAGATGTCCGAAGGGGCTGTGCCAGGGCAATACGCCGGGCGCTCCAAAACTTTACTCCCCCAGCCAAACTTACTAACGTTCCTTAGCCGATTTTGCAACACGAGGCCTTGCATTGTAGTGTACTGTACTACAAACTATTGGAGCACGGTGAAAGTGTAACTGCTGAACGCTATAAACAACAATTGCTGCGACTGGAGCAGGAAATCAATCGCAAACTTCCATTTACGGGCAAAGGTTTGCAGCCCGTCAATTTTCTCCATGACAATGCAAATTCTCATGTTGCGAAAACCCGTCAAGGACACGTAATTCCTGGATTTTATTCCTGGATGAGCCCATTGTTATAGATGGAGGGTTGGGTGGTAATAATATAGTGGCTCTTCGGTGTACATACATATGTTTGAAAAGTGTCACTTGAACACCCGTCGCCTGCTGCTTGGAAAATGTATTCCATCAAGTTTTTTGAGCAGGCGATGGTAAGCTCCAGAACGTGGTGGGCCGTGGAAACCGACCTCCCGCCTGGCAAGGGGAGCGCACGCTACCCTTCGCAGCATGGGCGCTGGACGTTTTTGAATGTTTGTATCACTTATAAAAAAACAAAAAAAAACGGGAGGTTTTTTTTCTTACAACATAATCTTTAATCCTAGATTATTTTGAAAAATGTATCTATTTACACTGCCCACCAATCTATAAAAGACTTAAAACGTGCTATCTTTTTTGGGACACACTGTATGCTCAGCCAATCACTGATAAGATATAATATCCAACCGACATATACCGTAATTTCCGGAAGAAACGCCGCATCAGCATAAACGCCGCACTCGAAGAAAACAGGCCATGAAAAATTAAAACTGTACAGAAACGCCGCATTGGCGTAAACGCCGCACTAAATGAAATTGCATGCACATGACCTTGAACCTCACAGTTGGAAAATTTTTCTTTGTGTCATGATGTATGGCATTTCATTTAAGAGAATAAAATGAAATAAAATCATAATATAAAAATAAATTATTAAGTAAGAAATATGAAAATGTACTTACGTTCATGAATTTTGATAATTATCCGTTAAAGAAGTCCATATATACGTAACACTGATACTATGTTACTGCGAAAAAGGATCCAACAAAGAAAAAACAAAATGAATGAAAGATGAAAATTTCAAATTTTACTTTTGCTAAGAGAAATCAAAATTTACATTATGTGAAGCCGTCAAAGTCTGAATCTTCCGTATCAGAATTAAATAAATTTAGCATATTCTGATCTAAATCAAGATCCAAGTCTGCGACATCGTCAAAATCATTATCTGGGGGTATCATAGATTTATTATCTAGAGTTATGATTTCAGCTTCTCTGAATCCTGAAACTATCGACGATATTTTTAGACCTCCACGCACTTTCAACCCATTTCGCAACCTCTTCGTAAGATGCTCGTCGCATTTTGCTGCTTTTGGTGTAAGTGTGTAATCCTTCACTCATCCAAGATTCCCACAGCTTTCGGACTTCAGCTTTATTTACAGACAAATCTAACGGCTGTAATATCTTCGTCAATCCGCCATCTATTTTTCACTGATTCTAACAAATGAGAACGCATGGAATCCATAATCAGCAATCCTTTTGGTTGAAAAAATGATCCTTTACGACACTGCCAAATTTTTTGCAGCCACTCATGCATGATTGTTTCGTTCATCCATCCCTTCTCATTTGCACAAATAACTATGTTATTAGAAAAATCCCCCTTAGGAATTGTTTTCCTTTTAAATATTATCATTGGCTTTAGCTTGTCACCATTTGCGGCACAAGCTAGCACACATGTGAAAGATGTTTTCTCATGTCCCGTTGTAAGCACGGATACAGTTTTCGCACCAGTTTTATCAGAAGTTCCGTTGGCAGGAGAGTCAAAAGCTAACGGGATTTCATCCATATTTATTATTTGTGATAGAAGAAGTTTTTTCTCTTGAATATTATTTCTTACGTATTCCAAAAAGGATGATTTTTTTTTCTTGCCAGTCCGTTGGTAGTTGTTGTCCAGCCGTTGTTCTGGTACGCACAGAAATTTTCTTTCTTTTCATGAATCTGCTGCACCAGCAGGGTCCTACTTTGAAGTCTTTTATATCCAATTGCTGTGCCATAAGCTTCGCTTGTAAGCGAATTTAAGCGAAATTGCCATTCCTTTTACTCTTTGCTCTTTTATCCACTTTTCAAGGTCGTCTTCAAGAATTGGCCATTTTACAGTACCATTCCTTTTAACCCGTTTATGCTGTGGCATATTTTGGAGTTCTGACTTTTCGGTCCTCCACCGTCGTATGCAGCGTTCATCCACTTCAAATTCTCGAGCTGCTGCTCTATTTCCAATTTCTTCAGCACGAGGAATTACGTTAAGTTCAAAACTAGCTGTGTAACTTTTATGCCTTTTAGGAGCCATCCAGAAAAATTATGTTAAGCTTGTTTAACACTATATAATTCGACGTGTACCACGAGATGATAACCACGAGATCTACAGTGTTGCCAGTTGCCATGGCAGAAGAATTATAAATGAATTTCCTAAAAATTTCCTTCCAAGAAATAAAATTTCCCCCATTTCCAAATGCCTAATGCAGTTTCGACCAAATCTACTTCTTCCGTGAACTGAGCTAGCAAGCCTATTGGTCAGTTATGGTTCACAAACGCACTGTAACATTACGCTGAACCGGCCGATTGGTTGCCTTTTACCTCACAAACGGCACTGTGAAGGCTTTTCCTACCCTTTTCCCCTATTCCTCATATATAGCCGAAAATTTTCTCGATCTGGCAACACCGATGTTGAAACTGAAAGAAAAGAAACAGGGGCAATCATATAGGACGATTATCGATGCATTGTACAAGAGCAAAATGAAATTTGCCTATAAGATAGCGCTGTGAATCATAATCATTAATTTTTTATTTTTCGCATGCGTGCGCACGTGGCCAGGGAGCTGCTTACGCTTTGCGTCGTCAGAGGGCGCGAGAGCACTAATTATTATAACGGGGCGCAGTATTTTCCTTTGAGGGGCTGACATGATTTCGCCGCTCTGCCGCTTGCCGATGATCGTTCGATAAACTCTTAGTCCGTGGAAATAAAGAATGTAGTTGACGACTTGGCTATTATATCCATTTGCAAGATACGTGGAGGCGTGACAGTTTTCCGAAAGAATCACTGTGGATTTACAAAATAAGGGGAAGGGGAGAGGATGGGTTCTGAAATATTCATTTAAGGACAGAGTACCTCAAAATCTGGCGATCTTCTACGTACAGAACCAAAGTGATAAGCTAATATTTGTTCATGTGAATGCATATTTTTTTTTTGGCACGTAAGCGCAGCATCGTTAGAAACGCCGCACCTGTTAAAATTTTACTTTTTAAACACGTAAACGCCGCGGCGTTTCTTCTGGAAATTACGGTAAATACATACCCTTCCTACAAAGCTCAAACTTTCTTGTGGTTGTTGCGTATGCCCTGTCACAATCGCATGTGGTACCAGATCCCCCAGATAGGGAGGCGGCGGACAGAGGGAGGCACCTTCCATTTTAATGGGCCCCAGTGGCAGCAAGTCCAACTTTAGCCCGGGGTCCCCTATTTTTGTACTATTTTCAGAGGAAGAACCAAGCCACTGAAATCGGCACCCCCAGAGGTAACGTTAAACTTGGAAGACATCGGAGCCACGACGGATTTTACGTGGACCAGCTCCCAGCTACCTAAGGGTACTCGATTCCATAGCAGTCGAGCCGAGAGGGAGTTCACCCTCCCAAGCACTGCCTAAGCCGGATGCTGCTTCGCTTGCCGTGCTCTTATGGGAACGGAGTTTAGTACCCAACGAACTGCGGGACCTCAAACCTTTCACTGATTATATGCCAATTTATGATGCCTAGTGATCTTACCAAATCTCTATAACGCAGCATTTCATGGCCCTGTGGCATTCTCAAAAAATGTTACATATCATGAGACACGTATTCAATGGTATTCAGGTTTTACAGCCGTCATTCGAGATGAGATTGACACAGAGATTTTTAAGTTCGCCAAAGTGGCATCCGATTTGAAGACTTGTTTTTGGTTCCATATTTAACGATATTTGACTAAAAAAGGGCGATTGGCAGTTTTTTGGGGCTAAGATTGGCGTTTATTTGGTGCCAAGCGTAGTACCTTCGCCTTTAACCTCTGGCAATCCACCCTTATTCTCAGGAATTACTCTCTGACACTTGGGTCTGTACATCCAGGGGGAGTCGGGGATGCTCGAACCTTGTGAAAATTCATTAAGCATCCATTCGGGTAGCACAGCCGTCTTTACGTCCTGTGACGTTATTTATAAATCGGGATACGAACCTCAGTCCCTTGAATAAGATCCTTCCAACGGGGCTGCAGCGACCAAACAGCATGTACTATAGAATACGTATAATATTTCCATTCTTGTCATTGTTGAAGTGAGACAACAATAGCAATTTCACAGTTACTTCTTGGTTGATTGATCTGGAAAATATTTCAATGAAATCGTTCTCTTAAACGTTTTGTTTTATCTGTTACAAATGATTACACGTTCCGTTTATTCACCTTCTATTAGATGCCGTTGTATCGAGCAGCATACATCCTATTTTATCATGTAAGTTCAAAAATTTCTCTAACACTGTTGTGTCGAAGAGATAAAATTATCTGGAAAATAGCAAAATTATTCTCCTTACATTTAACACAGCTTTCTCAGAATGGACCCTCCGTAGAATTAACGAATCATAATTTAAATCTTCGAGAATGGCACCTCGCTGAAGTCGGAGAAAGGCAACTTTACTATCTTCAGTCCCGGAATGATGCAGAGGTTTGTCATTACACCAGCATCTTGAGTTTCATAGCATTGTCCGATAGTTCCTATTCAACGCATTCAACGGTATTCAACTTTTGCAGCCATCATGCGAGACAAGACAGACGTTTTTTTTTTTTTACAGAACAGAGATTTTGCTTCTGTCGTCAGATTGCCTTCCGTTTTGAAGTAAAAAATTTGATAGAAAAAGGGGCGATTGGTGTTTTTTTGGTGCCGAGATTGGCGCTTTTTGGCGCCAAGCTTTGCACCTTGGCCTGTAACCTGTGGGAACCCGGCCTTATACTTAGGCCTTACAAGACTGGCCTGTAACCTCTGACACTCGGGCTTGTATATCCAAGGGGAGTCGGGGAAGCTCGAACCTTGTGAGGCTTCACCAAGTATCCATTCGGGTAGCACAGCCGCACATACGGCCGGTGGCGCTGCTTATCAGTCGGGATACGAACCTTAGTCCCTTGAATAAGGTCCTTCCAACCGGGCTGCAACGCCCCAACAGCATTTACTATAGAATTCGTATAAAGTTTTCATTCTTGCCATTGTTGAAGTGAGACAACAATAGCAATTTCACAGTTACTTCTTGACTGATTGGACTGGAAAATATTTCAGTGAAATTGTTGTGTTAAGTCTTTTGTTTTTTTCTGTTCCCAAAGGATACAAGCTCATTTTATTCATCTTGTATTAGATGCTGTTGTATCAGAGAGCATACGGTGTGTTTTTCCCCTTGCCTGGCACCGGCCAAGAGCTGGTTGACTCCTTCTCCAGGTACGAAGATTTTTAGACAATCTACTATTCTATGTCCCGTTATGGCCTCGAGCATCTTTCCATCCCAGTGCAGTAAATTGTAGTTAGAAATCAACTTTTACAGGCTCGTCAGGCTACTTTTTAAAATCCGATCTTTGGCCACGTACAGTAGAACAGCTAATGTTTTATTTTTACCCATTACAGCCCTGACATTTGAGTGTAGCTAATTTTAAATCTAAGATTGTGGTTTTTTTCCTCGTTACCATGGTGGCATAAAATTGTTGCTTGAGGAGGTTCCTGGATGAGAAAAATTGATTTGCGTCGCTGTCAATTCTTTCCTCTGCAGAAGGAGGGGCTGAAGTGATAATAAATCGCATTTCTCAGTTTTCTATTTCTTGATTCTACTTTCTTTGCCTTCATTTTTTCTAACTTAATTTATTTTTTACTATTTTTTTTGATGAAGTTTTATGGCATGCCGGGTGGCCGAAATCAGAGACTGCTTGATTCCTTTTCCAGATACTAAGATTTGAAGACGATTTACTATTCTATGTCCCGTTATGCCCTGCAGCATCTTTCCATCCCAGTGCTGTAGTTTGTGGCTGAAAATAAGCTTTTATAGCCTCATCAAGCTGAAAAATTGACTCGCGTTACTGTCACTACTTTCCTCTGCAGAAGGAGTAACTGAAGTGATATTAAATCGCATTTCTGAGTTAGTCTGTTAATTGATTCAACTTCCTTTTCTTTAATTTTTTCCCACGACCATTTAGAGGGGTCTAATTGGAGAGTCGGTAGCGACGTCTTAATATTCATCAAAAAATCCGAATTTAATAATTAATTCATATTTCAGCAGAAGGAATTATATTATGGGTTAAGCATCAAGAAAATGAAAACTTCAAATTTTTGAGTCACCCTAATATATATGTATTTATGTATGTAACGTACAAATCCAATCAAAGGTTCCAGAAAACGCTTGCGTTTCTTTTGGTACAAAGTTGGCTCATTACAAATTAAAAATAAAACAACAACAAAAATTTCCCTAATTTCACTAGTGCTCTCATTGTATTACAGTACCCTATTTGTTTTCATTATGTATCGCATCATAAATATATATTTCCGAGTACGCGATTATGTTCCTGGCCTGTAATTGATTATTGAACAATGCAGCAACAATTATCTTACACTTTATTTTTTAGGATTTTTGTTTTTATAAAAAGTCAGGATTTATTGAAAGTAAAGGTGTTGCTTCAGATTTTTCATTATTTATAGCAATATAATCTTTCAATTGTGTTTTTTTTATTTGTTTATGGCATGGTAAAATATTTTTCATTCGTCTCATATTATTTAATATATAATTAGTTTAAAAATACAAACTTTAAAAGAATTTTGATATTTTTAACTCCATTTTTTTAAATTTGTATGCGAGTGTTTTTGATTTTAGCTTTGAAATAGTGAATCTGACTTTAAGAATTCTACTTTTCCATGGAACAATGAGACTTACAGTAGAACCTCGATTATCCGAAGTATTTGGGACCGAACCTACTTCGAATAATCGAGAATTCATCTATAATCATCTAGTTTAATATATAGTATCGTCATTGAACTGTTGTTATGACTATTTTAACGGTTAAATTAATTAAAATTATAAATGAAAATAAATTTATTTCTGAAACAAAAACTTACAATGGTTTAAATGGAAGCTTCATTTGGTGTAAATTGCAATCTTTTGCCGTTCAGCTCCATCCCGAAGTTTTCTTAAAAGCATGATTTCAGAGGAATCGCACTGCTCCTATTGTTCCAACCAAAGAAGGCCTATTGAGAAACACTCAAAAGCATCATTTTTACTGGTCTTATTTACTCCAGAATCATTACCATCTTCATCATCATCATCTTCTTCTTCTTTTGGTGATTATCGGACTTCTGCTATTAATTCCTCATCATTGAGCAACTGGAAGCCTGCATCGTACACGTCGCAATTCAACCAATCTGTGATTTCTCTATCTCCACAATTTTCAAAACTTTTCGGTGCTAAAAAGGCTTAAAAACTCAGTAACACTGTCTTTCACAATGTCTGTAGCATTTTCTTCTGAGCCAGTTGAAAAAATCGGGAAAAGTTTTCGCCAATTTCGTCTGAGTGTCGATTGCGGCATAGATTCCCACGCGTCACCGATTATAGAAATATTGGCTATTGACAGTTTTCCCAAATTCAATTATTGAAACTGAACCAGATTCAGAATCTCTTTTTAAAAAGTAATTTTCTGATTAAAAAAAAAAAAAAAAAAAAAAAAAAAAGTGAAGAAACCGACTTCGGTTAACGGAGAGTTTCGGTTAATCGAGGTTCTACTGTACTTCAAAAGCTCCTTAATTTTTTTAATCAAAGTATTTATCATAGATTATATTATATATCAGAAGGTTATCTTTATTAGATAAGTTTGGAAGTAGAAATACAAGGATTAAAGTAAATCCCATTATATGGAGATAAAATAAAATTATTTAAGCAATAGTATTAAACGAGAAAGTAATTATTTGAACCAGTTAATTAAAAAGAGTTTAAAATAATTAAAACTTTGTAAAATAACAAGAATAATAGATACTGTGCACGTAATCAAACTGTCGGTACATGTAGGTAATCAAACTCCACACGTGTGCTCGATCGAAAAAATTTCGATCTTCAGCAGCTACAGAAGTCTATACACTGTCTAGGGATCACAGACACTTGTTCAGTTTTAGTATCTTTTATGTGTGTTATTTTACAAAATTTTAATTATTTTACCTTTTAAATGCCAGTTTCTTTTTACCGAGCAAGGGTTTAGGCAGGAACGAAACAAAGATTTATGAGCACACTTATTGATTTAACCTTTTAAAGACCGCATTGAGATCAAGACATATTTAAAATTACTTTTTTGCATATTTTGTCTTCTTATGGGTTAGTCAAAGGATATTAGTCATTTAAATGGAGGAAAAAAATTTAAACAATTTTCACAGTGTTTCCGATTGGGAACATTAGTCATTTCTGACTATAATTTACATTGGTTTCAAAAACTGTATATAATGTGGGTAGTTTAAATAATAAGTGATGTATTAAGGCTCAATAAAAGATTTATTTTTAAATTTAAGTAAAGATACGAATT
This sequence comes from Cheiracanthium punctorium, assembly GCA_038373885.1. Lineage (NCBI taxonomy): Eukaryota > Metazoa > Arthropoda > Arachnida > Araneae > Cheiracanthiidae > Cheiracanthium > Cheiracanthium punctorium. The sequence continues at coordinate 34,696 of JAWZYV010008848.1, read as the reverse complement.
ATGTTTGACGGGGTGGTTTTATCAAGATAGCTCTGCAAAAATTTACGAAATGGCTATTTTCATGAATTTCCCCCCAGTTTCCCAATATTGACACAAATGCAACTTCTGTTTAAAAAAAATCAAGTCATCTTTTAAATTTTTCTGCTAATTTTTTTCAAGTCAATATTTATAAAATTCCGTTTTAAATATTTTTTTATTTGATATTCCCAATTTTGAACATTGACCTGTAAAAGGTTAAAATATTTCTGATTTAAACGAAAAAAAATCCGCAAATAAAGTACTATAACACACACTTATTGTTCACGATACAAGTAATAAGGCAAAAAAAAATTAAAAAAAATAAACATACTTCTTGAATAACACAAAATCTCACTTTTATAACAAAACTTAATGCAACACTATCTCAACGGCACACCAGGGCACTGTACGAAGCAAAAACATAAGATATCGCGCATTCTTCAAAGGAAAATCTCTATTCAAATTCATTATTTTTGAATTTGTGCTTCCAACGGTATGGAAAGGAAAAATCTTCAAAGGAGCATAAACTGCTGAGAAAGAAACAAACATGAAAAAAATGTCAAAGAAACTCCGAAGAAGTATTTTTAAAGTCCCTATGAAAAGGCCTTCGCGACTGATGTCGGAACATGGCATTACGTGTTTGTTTTTCAATACCAGTTGAAACTCTTAAAAGAAGCTGTTGCCAGATTCTGCCTCGAAAATCCAATATCAAAAAAGACTCTTAAAATTATTTTTTTTTTTCGTTACTTAGGTCGATACGTCAGGTAACAACTGCGTCTTTGTGGCGGGAAATGGGGGGGGGGGCGAGTAGAAAGTAGCTGCGGGATATTGGTTAATGCTTAAAGTTTTATAAAAGAGAGTAAAATTTAAAAGACCCTTATCCTGTGTAATTTCTAAAATTACTTAAGGAAAGTTTTGGATTACTAAATGATAAAAATATCAAGTTATATAATACTTAGTTAATCTGATTAGTATCGAAGTAAACTATTTAGCAAACTTCATAAGCCCCTCTAATAATCTTTTTGTTATATTTTTTAAGAAAATAGGTGTAATAGAAAATGCTACTAAATTATTTTAAACGTAATTCTTCGGCTTTAGTGATTTCATATCACTAAAAATAACTGATAATTATGTACTTGATAAGATTTTTTTTAAATAAAAAACTAGATTGTTATGTTACTGAGGTTCTTAAGGCATTTTAGAAGGCTAGCTAGCTTGGGTACCCGAAACCACTTACGCCTATTTTTGACACATCGTTAGGAAGTGTTCATTAAAGGAGTGTCCAAATTTTCAGCATCTTTTTTCTGTTTTGATTTTTTTTTCTAAATTAATTTATATTTATTTCTGAAAAATGTAAGGTATCATTTATTGAATCAAGCCATTAAAAAAGTGTAAAAAATTATTAAAAATACAAAATAAGGGTAATATTGAGATAAAGTCAGCCTACAATATTTTCATTTTGAAGTTTATAATTGTACTTGTTTTGATGAAACTATTGCACATTTCTCAGCATTAAACTTAACTTCATTATTAAAGACAGTTAGATAAATGATTATTAAGACAGTTAGACTATTAAGACAGTTCAGTGATTATTAAGACAGTTAGACTTTTAAGTACTATTTCAGTCTGCTTTAAAACATAGTAAATCGGTAGGATGCAGATGCGTGACCACCGTCTATGAATAAATACAATGCATGTATAATTCTGTGTATTAAATTATAATATCTTTTCTAAATCTGCAGCGACAGTTGGAGATCGCGTTTCTTTTCTCAAATCATCTTAAAATGTATTCTCTTTTATTATTAGTTCTATCTGGAAGCACTTCTTAAAGAAGACGGAAATTTCTAGAAGCAATTACCAACGCAACGGAATAAACGGAAAATAAACAAACCACCCCTGGTCTCTCGTTGCGATATTCATAACAAATTGATGTAACTATTCGGAAAGTAAGTTCCGTTTTGAAAAAAAAAATTAGTAATTTTTTTCAAGCTAATTTTATTTTTTAAGGAAAGAACATGCTTATTTTTTAATGAAAGAACGGGTTACCAGATTTTCTATACCTTCTTCATAGAAACTTTCCTCCAATGACGATAACCACGTCTGCTGTGTGCAATTCAAAACAAACGTAGAGGAATGCTCAGAAAAGGGATTGTGTTGCTCCATGACAATGCTCGGCCTTATACCGCTGGTGACACTCTAAAGATGATTCGACAGTTTCGATGGAGACACTTTCGATCACCCGACGTACAGCCTAGCCTTGGTGGAGCCCGACTACCACTATCACCTGGACGTGAAGCGCGAACCAGGCGGCAGGCTCTTTGGATTCCGACGATGAAATGAAAAATGCTGCGGAGTCGTTGTTATCGTCATTGGCGGGAAGTTTCTATGGAGAATGTCTAAAAAAAGCTGGTAACTCGCAACGACAAGTGTTTGAACATTGGCGGAAACTATGTAGAAAAAATTTTTTAAGGTATTCTCTTCCATGTAAAAGTTAAATTGGCTTGAAAAAAAATGACGTTTTTATACGCCTCGTATATAAACGTCATAACCATTGAAAGCCAATTTCTACCGTACTTTTTCACTCAGTTGTTCTTGTTCTAAAATTTGTAAGTTGCGCTCCTGTTTGACGCATCAACTATTTGAACTGCAAAGACTATTGTATGATGTGACATAAGCAGGGTGCCGCAAAAAAAAAGTGTAACACCCTTTGATTCTTCATATATTAGATATATGTGGACAATGTAAATGGGGAAAAAATGTTCAAAATAATACAAGAAAATAGACTATGTTTAGAAAAAAAAATCCTTTGTTCATTTTCGAGAGGTTGTACTTTTAAAATTTGTGTATAACACCTCCGTTAAAAAAAAACAAAAAACATGCAATTCGTAATTTGTTCTAAATACTCATGAGGTGGTGGACAAAATTTCAGCCTTCCACCATAAAACGTCTCACCTATATCTTTGAACAAAGGCCTCACCATGGCACAGTGATTATACCACTGAAAATGGTAGACGGCCGAGGTGTGAAGGTTCCGGGTTCGGGTACCATCGCGCGGCTGTCGATCTAACGGTCTGGAGTTTTGGTAGGTTTTCTCCAGATGTAACGTGAATACGCGTTAGAACCCCTTAGAAAGTCCTCTTACCAAGGAACCCCCATCCTAGGCAGATACCCCGCGTGCAGGTTTGCCTTAACACACACAAATCTTTGAAGAAAGATGGTTAGGAGTGGCACGTGAATATGAACGTTTTTTTTCTAGATTGCAAAATATTATTAACTTTCGTAATTTCTCAACGGCCCCTAAACACGATAATCTGATATGATTTTTCTTCCCTTCGAGAGCTATTGAAAAGGGGTTTAAGTCAGCATATATTTATCTTCATATCTCTGGCAAATTTTTGGGCAAGGTTCTCACATTCCGTACATCAGATTAATACACGGGGCATATTTTACTAATTGGCGAGATTTTCTTTTTTGTATTAAACATTAGGCGACTTGGTCTACTTTTTAAATCTAAAGACAGCATTTTCGTACTACTTTCAAGTTTTTTGGCTACTTGTATCTTACTCCAGGCGACTTACTTGGAAATCAGATTCCGGTTTTGTCAACCCCCTTTTCTTTTCATATTTGCACTATTAGTCGTACATCCAACATTCTAATCTACTTTTTCAACTGTGCTATAAAAGCAAATGTACTATCTCTCCTGTTATATAACGCTTGAAGTTTTTCAACTTATCATTTTCTTCATACTTTCTTAAATGAAGCTAATTTATTTCTTAATTACACAATGATGTAAAAAATGCTGCTATTTTGGCAACTAAAGTTAAGAAAATGGTTACGAAACTGGCAACATTTTTTTTTTTTTTTTTTTTTTTTTTTTTTAATGAGGATACTATGTTTGCCTCCTGACATTGGTGGACACCCTGTAAAGAATCGAAACGTGTTGTGCCCTTTTTGAGATGCCCCTGTATATGAGATTTCAAAAAGTGACATTGATTATTCACACACTGAAAGCATAACCTCTTCCGTTAAGATGATAGAACACGACATTTATACATTCAGAGATAACGAACAGCATGCGTAAACAAAAACCGAAAATTGATACATATCTTAATATTTTTTTCGAATGAAAAACCTTAACTTTTTTTTTCAGTTGTTGAGTTCGATGCAGACACCAAATTAAAGCTTCTGTTTATACCCCAGCATAATGGAACTTAAGTGAATACGCGGTGCGCCAGTTCATTATTTGTAAGCTAACGATCGGAAATATTTTGGTTCATTAGCGATGCGATTGAGACATGTTCAAAATTAATTATTTTTGCGAAAAACATATCTGTTTCTCACCGTTGTTGGCATTTGAAATTGCTTCAAGTCGTTCACATAAAAAGATTCTGCAGTGAGTTAATTTTCTTTACAGGATAATTTATGTATGTTATGTATTAGGTTATTGTATAGCATCCCGATTCTAAATTAAATTAAGGATGTGTGCTCCAATGAAATTTGAAAACGAAGAACTTGCATGCATGTAATATGTGGATGCATTTCTAAAGCATTGGAAAGAAAAAAAAAGGAAAAATTGAGGGAGGGGGGGGGCACTGTACTTCATTTGTTTCTAAACTACGCCATATTAACGCTGATTTATGCATTCGCGAATTGCGTATTGTTTCATTTTAACTCTCTTAGCATTTGAAACTTTTTCTTTCTTTCTAACGGTCGGTTCATCCACCTACTGGAGGCCTGACCACTAAGAGGGCCTCAGATGTTGGTCATTTCCTTATGGGGGCACCTATTAGGCAGACCAACGTTGCCCTCTATGAGCAGTCTCCTAATATTAAACCATCTTCAGATGAAAGACCTAGCACCTGAAATCGACACTCCCAGGGGTGTCGTTTGAACATGAAGGACATTGGAGCTTAGAACAGATTTTACGTGCACCAGCTCCCACTAGCGCACACGATCCCACGCCAGTCCAGCCTAGAGAAGTTTTCACTTTCCCAAGCACTGGCCCAGCCGGTGCTGCTTCACTGTCCCTGTTTTTACTGGAACGGGGTTTAGCATCTAGGACAATGGAGAACAGCAGCTGAAACGTAAAAATCCTTTTCGCTGCACCCTAGTTTTTCCTTACATATTTTTGTTGATTCAAACGTATCCATAGCCTGCTATGGCCCTCAGTACCCATTTTTGTAACTTAACAAACTGTTCGATCCCCTTGCACCATATGTGTAACAATTAATTGTATTTCTTTTAATTAATATTATTCCTCTATCAGTGAAAAATTAACTCTACTTCCAAGATAATGATTCTATTATTTTCCCGATCATCCAAGGCAAATCAAGCATATGTATGATTCGGAAATCTTGGCTGGATGAGGCGGTCATATGCATCTCTCAAAATCGCGTCGAATATCGCCAAACTTGGCGACTTTAGGAAAAATATCGCCACTTTTAGAGACAAAAACAATTGCACAGAACTGCACTTTCCTTAATCTACTACATCTGGCTTAATCTCATTTACTTCATAAGGCAGAAAAACGCCAAAACCTAATGCTATCCAATGGAAATTTTAAAGATTCATAAGCCTATGTGTTAATCCGAGGCAAAATCTGCCGCCATGCCGGATTTCATCCAAATCCATCCGTAAAGCCGTTTCAGCGTGAAAGAGTGAAAAACATGCTGAGAAACTTGTGCATTTACGATATTATGGTCCATTAAAAGTAATGAATTCCTTTCCCAATGTATAGCTCTCAAACACAATCCCTAGTAGCAATGACTGCTCGTTTTTTGCATATACGTTCATCCACTTGTCGTGAATTTTCCCGATCATCCAAGGCAAATCAAGCATATGTATGATTCGGAAATCTTGGCTGGATGAGGCGGTCATATGCATCTCTCAAAATCGCGTCGAATATCGCCAAACTTGGCGACTTTAGGAAAAATATCGCCACTTTGAGAGACAAAAACAATTTCACAGAACTGCACTTTCCTTAATCTACTACATCTGGCTTAATCTCATTTACTTCATAAGGCAGAAAAACGCCAAACCCTAATGCTATCCAATGGAAATTTTAAAGATTCATAAGCCTAATCCAAGGCAAAATCTGCCGCCATGCCAGATTTCATCCAAATCCGTAAAGCCGTTTCAGCGTGAAAGAGTGACAAACGTGCTGAGAAACTTGTGCAATTACGATATTATGGTCCATTTAAAGTAATGAATTCCTTTCCCAATGTATAGCTCTCAAATACAATCCCTAGTAGCAATGACTGCTCGTTTTTTGCATGGACGTTCATCCACTTGTCTTGAATTTTCCCGATCATCCAAGGCAAATCAAGAATATGTATGATTCGGAAATCTTGGCTGGATGAGCCGCGTCGCTCTCAAAATCGCGTCGAATATCGCCAAACTTGGCGACTTTAGGAAAAATATCGCCACTCACCGATCCATCGAATTAAGACATTGGAAAGAGCACTTTTCATATTCTGTGATAGATGAATTTTTATTCATGCATAGAGGTGATCTAGACGAGCAATTTCGCCGACGGAAAACAAACAATTTTTTATCCGAATATAGTCTTCGGGCCTAGGAGGTTTCCCAGTGGTTTACATTTTACCAAAATTTCTATTAATGTTTGCGTAATTTAGATGTACCTTTGCATAAACTAAGGAAAATTGGAAAAATTCTTGAATTAATCGCATAATTTACTTCAAATTTCCTATAATGGGGTCGGGACGGGGCAGGGGAGTGGGATTCCCCCTTGCCTCCTCCCACAAAATTTGGATTTGAAAAAAAATATTTACAAAAAAAATGTAAGTGTTTATTATATAAAATCATTAAAAGCTAATTTTGAATCACCCTATATAATAACATAAATCACTACAGTGAGTCTTAAAGACCCGAAGAATTAGACCCACAGAATATTTTAAAACGCCAAATAAATCCAATAGTAGAGACACAATGACCTGCTGTGTCTTTAATAGCAGATTTTTCGAGAAAAGTATTCTCCAACTATAAGCCAGATGACATAGACTTGAAATAACTCATTCATTCAACTGGATACAGAACGGAGTTGAGGAGTTATACTCCTTAATAAGTCAACTATTATTATTAAGTTGTTCTAAGCAAATTTCGGATGTCTAGACTTTTCTCATTGAGTGGCTAGGTGTAATTACTTCGGGAAAACTTTTCTGAAGCATTCGTACTGGGTAACAAATTTACCTCGCAATAAGAAATGCACCTTAAAAGATTATTTACATAATAATATTAACTAGTACAATTATTTTTCACGAGGGGTTCTTTCAGCAAGTTAAGCTTGTTTGATTTGCGTTTGTGCTCTATCCAAGCTTGAATAGTTCATTTAATTATCTAAAACGAACTTATAATCTGAGACAAGCAGTTTTGAGGAATTCGGTTTGACAGACAGTTGTGTTTAATTTATTTCCCACGCATAGCATTAAATGTGAAAATAGAGGGTGGTTATAAATTATTTTTTTTGTATACAGCAAAGGGCAGCTGAAACGGATGTGTATGTAAGATTGCAACCAACTTTGACAAACACACACTCAGTACCTGATTTCCTAGTAGCACAATTAGTCCAAAAGACGTTTAAAACACATTTTTAACGTCATAAAACATGTTTCCAACGTAATTTTAACGTTTTTTGAACTATTTGTGCTACTAGGGTTATGCGCAGGCAAACTAAACCTCGTCTTGCTGCTCCCAAAATGATTAAAATATACTGCCCGAGAATCATTGGACACTTTACAATTTTAAATTTAAAAAAAAACACCTATACATGCGAATCCTCTATTTGAATGATGGCCGACTTGCAAAAATGTTAGATTTTCTTTTTCTATAAATTCGCACCAAAAAATCAGATAGATGGAGCTAGGTGTCGAGGACTTTGGCAAATGATGCAGAAGCGCGTAAATGGATATATGGCGACTGTGGCAAAGATTAGGCAATGTGATGTATCAGCAAGACGGTTCACCCACAATGGTCAGCGTCTGTCTGCTGTTGCCTGAATCAGCATTTTGCAAACAGATGGATGAGTCGCGGCAGTCCAATTTGTGGCCTTCCTCGATCGCCAACTTTGTCAGATGGGTTTACGCCAAGGATATAGTTTACTGGACTTCATGTACTAATGTGCAGGAACTCGAGCAGCTGCTATTCATTCCATAACTCCTCAGGTGCTTTCAAATATTTGGAATGAAATCGAATATCGTTTAAATGCTGTACGAATCTCCAAAGGATCTCGTATTGAAAGCTGTTCATTCAATGATATTGTTTACCGTACTACATGTATTAATGTACAAGAACTCAAGCAGCGAATAACAGCTGATATTCATTCCATAATTCCTCAGGTGCTTTCAAATACCTGGAATGAAATGGAATATCGTTTAGATGTTGTACGAACCACCAAAAGATCTCATATTGAAACCTGTACATTCAATGATATTGTTTACCGGACTACATGTCCTAATGTACAAGAATTCAAGCAGCGAATAACAGCTGCTATTCATGCCGTAGCTCCTCAGGTGCTTTCAGGTACTTGGAATGAAATGGAATATCGTTTAGATGTTGTACGGACCACTAAATGATCTGAAGATCACATATTTTTCGAGTCTGAAATAATGCTCCTTTGTTTCGTTTTTCTTATCAAATATCCCGTATTCAGTTTTAATTTCTCTCTCCACTTATCTTTTCTGCTTGATAAAATGCGCGTTTGTTTTTTATTGTTTGCGACGGTGCGTCTACGGTTTCCCTTTTAAATTAATTTCGGTCTAGCGTATGCATTGCAAGTTCTAGGTGCCGGACTGTCGCCAGTGTCTCGGTTCTCACAGGGCTGTAGGCTTTTTGGTATGGCGTTCGCGAAATTCAGGCACTACTGACTTGGCGATATGCTTTTCTAAATTTTTCTATTTATAACGCCTACCGGACAGTTTTAGTCACGGTGACAGTCGCTTATGAACAGCTCATCTTTTTCTCGCTAGGTTGTCAAAGCTGGTCAATTTTGTAAAGTTTTTAACTCTCTTCTCCATATTTTCTATAAGATAGTTTTTAACTATCTTCTTCTTCTCCATGTCCGCTTAAGGAGGTCGTGTTGTTATTCTCGGACTCCGGCATGCCATGTGTTCATGTGGATCAATTGGATTTTTGAACCTGTCGTTAACAACTTCTTGTAAAGCAATGTACTGAAAGTAGCTTGTGTTTTTAAACTGTTTTGCTTCTTCCTGCAATAAAATGTAGCCTTTACCTGCATAAGTATCTTCCTCCTTTTGGACACGAATTGTTCCGTGTGACTTTACTCATCAACTATACGACAAGTAAACCAGCTTGTGGATTGTTTCTAGATCGACCACCCACAACTACGCGATAGGATTTCATATTGGAAGCTGTTCATTTTGTACTGTATGCAACTGGTTAGCAATTAAATTTTAATTTTGTTTACATTTAAATACTCTGTTATGGTTTTTTTTTTAAATTTAATGTTATAAAGTGTCCAACAATTCTCTGGCACTCTGTAGTTTAAGTTCTACTCTAAAAAATATTAGCATAAAAAACATTAATGAGGACAAATAAAGCGATGCACTTCTATAGTTCATGCCGCCGTGCAAAAGTGTTCGTTTGCATTGTATACAGGAGATGAACGAACGTTATGTTTACATGTTAAGCTCTAAAGCATTCAACCATGGGACATTCATCGACATGACGTCATTTGGAGCAATATTTATGCGCCATCTCATGTACGCAACTGCAAACAAATTTGTTCTCTATGACTGCATATGTTTAAGACGTTGACAGCAAAGGGGCCCTAAAACGTGCTAGACATAGAGCCTTCCGTTCCTCAATCTTGGTCAGGTATACTAAGATTGCAAATTTTTAAAAACTCATTTTGAATCATTAGAAGTTGGAATGCCTAGAGAAGAGGGGCTGTTAGCGAGTTTACCTCCACTTCCTATTAAACCCACGCTTAACTTGTTGGCTTCCATCATTGATAACTGATATTCCCTCCTGTTTCCAGCATTGAATCTGAGCTCATATCTTTGAATGCTTGCTTGAGCAGTGAATAATACCAGAAAACTGAAAGTTGATGAACAGAATTTTGCTAAGAAGATAATTAATCCAATTAATTTTAAACACTTATAAATTTTGTTTTTATAAAAAGCGCATTAATTCAAAAGTTTTGAATAATTTTCAATCTATTAAAAACCTTTGCTTCTTTGCATTCATCTCCTGATTCGACATTGAGCATTGAAAATATGCATGTTTTAATTTTGTAGAAACTTCAGCAGTTGGAATAAGATTGCTTGTATTGCTTTCAAATGTTACATATATTGTAAATTATTTTTCAACTTCATTTTAGTTGCGCCTTAAAAAAGCATACAAATAAATTGAAGGTTGATGAACTGAGTTTTTCTTCTTGGAGAATAATTCACTGAGACTTCTAACGTTTTTTTCTTATTTTAAGAAAAAAAAAACGTCCAATTTAAAAGTTTAAATAATTTCTAATCAATCAAAAATCGTTGCTTCTTTGCACTCATGTTTTAATTTAACGTTAAACATGAAAAATATGTACGTCTAAAATATTAAACTATTAGAATAAAAGTTCTAAACAAATCCCTTTTTACAAAGAGGGAATTTTACGTCTATTTAAACTCTATTCCACAAATTATATTTTAAACGGCAGTAATCATATGAAATCATTATTCTGTTAATAGTTTGAAATTCTATATATTTTATTATTTACCAGCAACGATTTATTCAATGTTCTGTCCAATTTGAGCCGCTAGACTACGCAGTTTAATTATGGGAACGTAAATAATTGCATTACCACTTAGATGTAATTGGAAGTTGTTGATTACTATTTAAAGTCTGAATCTTAAATGTCTATTCAGTTACTTATTATGTTAGACGACAATTCTCTTTCAATTCACAATTTATTTTAATCTTTTGTGGAGTAAATTCAATTACCTTACACAAAGTACCTGTCTAGACATACCTCTCACTGTATAAGACCTTTAAGCAAATCGTTACTTTGAAACTTCTGTTAATAAATATAAATAAGTGCTGTAACTTTGATAAAACTTTCTGGAATTTCAAAATGCCAATTCACAGTTAAGTATCAATTTAAGTAAGGTTGAGTATATTAAAAAAAAATTCGTTTGCGTCTATATTGCTGGAACGTAGGATCAAGTATTTTGAGGATATGAATAAATTTGTTCTATATTTTTATTCCTTAAAATTTATTTAACAATTTAAGGTCTTTTTTGTATTCTTCATAATTGGGGGAAAAAAAAACCTTGAAGATGTTCTATAATTTTAATTAATTTCCAACTTCAAAATATTCATCTTCATAATCAAAGAATTATTTAAATATACGAATGAGAAATTATTAGAAAAGCATGTTTTAAATTTTGAAAAAATTAACATTTCACTGACTTATCTAATGAAAACTTACCCATGTATTGTACAAATACATGAAATAAGTTTTATTCTAAATGAAAATTTCTTAGTAAAATTTGTGTATCTAATGGTCTTGAGTTTTGGGCGGTTTTCTTCAGATGTAACGTGAATACGCGTTAGAACCCCTTAAAAAGTCCTCCGCCCAAAGCAGACCTACTAGTACGATGTCCCTCGTGTAGCCCTACTACGCTCACTTCCAAAAGTTAAGCACAAAGATGTGCAAGATGCAAAAAAATCAATACTGCTTTGATTGACACAAAATTCGGCAAGAAAGTAGCACATATATTTATGCATAAAACAAAATGAATAATTATATACAGAAATGAAAACAGTATTAAATTTTTGTAAGTTATCAGATAATGAGATACTGGTGATTTAAACAGAATTATGTATAAAGTGAAAATAAACAGCATAAAATGAAAAAAAAAGACATTAATAGGGTATGTGATCCCCCCCCCTCCTCCTCTGTATACAAAGTTTACACCTTGTGACCATGCTTTCAATTAAGTGGTCAACCACCGCAGCATTAAGCTATCGCCATTCTTCTTGTAGAGCTGTTTCCAACTCAATAAGAGTGGCTGGAGGTAGAAAACGTGAAGATATAGCACGGCCGAGAGCATCCCAAAGATTTTCAATGGGATTAAGGTCGGGCGAATATGCTGGCCACGCCATACGCGCACTCCCTTCACTCTCCAGGTAGACATCGACGATGTCAGCTCTATGGGGACGTGCGTTATCGTCCATTAAGGGGACATAGTACCTTTAAACTTCCAAAAAATCAATTTTTCAAAAATAATTTTAAAAAACAATTCAGATGGTTAGGAATATATTAAAACAAACCGCATCAAAATTGAACGAAAATTACGCCCGCAGCAATTAAAAGTAATAACGCTAACATGGACTTTTCCTATAAACTCAGTGTAAAGAAACTTGATTTTCTCCGTTTCTGATTTTTGCACTTTCCCACAAGATTAAAAAAAAAAACTTATAAATAGAAAGTTATGAAATTTTGCATGTAGGTTGTACCTATAGATCTTTATTCACTGAACCTGAGATTTCATTATGGGACCAAAATATTTTATTTTATAACATGATAAATGACATAATTTTAAAATTATTGAAATTTTTATAATTTATTATGTTATAAAATAAAATATACTGGTCCCTTTATCAAATCTGAGGTTCAGAGAATAAATATATATACATACAACCTACATGCAAAATTTCATAACTTTCCATTTATAACTTTTTTTTTTAATCTTATGGGAAAGTTCAAAATTCAGAAACTGAGAAAATCAAGTTTCTTTACAGTGCGTTTAAAGGGAAAGCCCATGTTAGCTGTTTTGCTTTTAATTGCTACGGGCATAATTTCCGTTCGATTTTGGTGCAGTTTGTTTTAAAATATTCCTGACAACCTGAATTATGTTTTAGAAAAATCGATTTTTTGGACGTTCAAAGGTACTAAGTCCCCTTAAAACAAAAGTAGGGCCAACTGCTGCAGCGTACAATCTCAGAATGGGTTCTAGGACTTCATCTCGATACCGGACAGCCGTCACAGAACCCAGTTTAAAGATGTGCAGGTCTGTGCGGTATCCTAATGAAATCCCTGCCCACCCCATAATGCTTCCGCCTAGGAATGCGCGATGTTCGGTGATGTTTTGGGGCTGATTGCGTTTTCCTTGTTCACGCCATATCCTTATACCCTTGTCATCTGGCTCCAGAGCAAATCTTGACTCATCAGTAAACATGACATTGCCCCACTCAGACATCCAATTGACATGTTCTCGGCACCACTTTAATCGTGCCCCTCTTGATTGGACGGATAGAAAAACACAAATTTGAGGTACCCGGGCGTACAGTCCACTCACATGTAATCTTCGGCGTACAGTAGCTGCAGATATCGCCTTATCAATGGACGCTGCAACCATAGATGTCACACGTGTGGAGGTCGCTCTGCGATTCCGCTTGGCTGAAATAGCAATATATCGATCTTCCCGCGGGGGTTGTAACCCCTTGGGCGACCGGCTATGGGCCTTCGGACAACTGTCTGTGTGGTTTGGAATTGTTTCCATAAATGTGAAATTACAGAATGATGAACGCCGAAGAAAAGAACAACATCTGTGATAGTGTCAACCATTTTTTTGGTGTGTGTGTTGTGGGAAGCTTATACAAGGGAGATCTGCCCTACGAAGGGGGGGTGACTTGGACGAAGGAATTTTTTTAGGGATTTTACCGCGTATTCACATTGCATATGGGGAAAACCGATGATTGTCAATCAAATTGGCAAATCTATCGGACAAACAAGAGGTCGATATTTACTTACAGAAAATAAATATGTTTTTCCGTTTCCTATTTGATAATTTTCTTACTAAGATGAAGGTGTTCTTTCTTTTCAATTAAAATTTTGCTAAGAGATAAAAAAGTGGCTTTCTAGTAATTGGTTTTGACTCTGAAATAAACTTTATTCTTATACGCTGGAATTACTGGAATTTTAATTTTAAAAACTGTTCTTTTGTATGCATACTGAATAAGTCAATGTATCAAAAGTTAAAATAAAAAAATCTTTATATTCAGGATATGATTTTGCTAAACATGTTTAACTTCCTATATTTAAGTAATTTCAAAATCAAGGAAAATATTTTGAAGTTCATCGTAATTTAATCAATGTAAATACTTCAATTTAAAATACTAGTTAAAAAAAAAGCGTATCGAAGCTATTTTCCCATTTTACTCCTCAAATCAGAATTTAGATTTATTTTCTTCAATTAACTTTTCATTCTAAATTTTACTTTCATCTGGATCAAATTCATTTATTTTCTGTCGCCTGCAGGATATTTTTTTATATACTTTCAGTTTTCGCATTAAACTTCCTTTGTATTTTATAATTTTGAACGGAAGACATTTTCAAAAATCAAAATTTGAAAGAACCAAACATAACTTTAGAATTTTTTTCGAGAGTAAATTTGGGAATGAAATTAAAATCGAAATTGAAATCCGTTTATAGAATTATTTCTCGAGACAAGCAAGTAGATTATTTTATTTATTTCTTCTTTCTTTTAATTTGCAAATTAAAACTTCGTTCACTTCGAATTTTCTCTAATATTCTTTATGCAGAATGGCGGTAATGGTTCTTAGAAAGAATGTTTTGGTTCTATGGTATATTTAGAATTTAAACGTTAAAACGATTGTTTTAAGCAGTTATAAATTCATGCAGTATATTAGAAAATGCATTTATTAAAATTATTTACTCTCAAATGTTTAAAATGTTACTTAGTTTTAATTCAAATATTTGAAAATGTAACTTATTGTGCAATTCAAAAAACATCTATTTGAAATTTCCTTACTCTTTGCTGATGCTTCGACATAAGATAAATCTATCAATTAATGCACTGGGTGATACAGAGAAATGTGTACCCATTTTGAACTATCATAGAATTCTTTAACCGACAAGATTTGATTTTTATGGAAAGCAATGATCTTTTAAAATAAGTTCAGATAATCTCTTTCTGTTAAAACTGCTTATAGTAGCTCAACACTTTTTTTTTACAACTTCTGCAATCTGCCTGCTTAAAATCTCGAAACTTGGTAGACCAGATACTTGAACAGCTTTTTTATCCACCCCAGCAAGTCTAAAATTAGGCACATTTTGCTGTAATAATTCCCTAATCTTTTAAATAAAACAATTAATTTCCACTGTTTTTCTGCATGCAGACGATATATCTATATAAATAAAATTAGACTTCTGTCTGTACATTTCTTGGAATTCAAAAATTTTGCGATTTCTATCCGTTTCAAGCACCCGGGAAACCGATGCGACCCTCAAAAAAAAAGTTTGTCTGTCTGTCATTCTGTCGTTCTGTCCGTGACGCTTTTTTTGTTTAAGCATCACGTAAAAACGACTGAAGCGAATGATATGAAATTGGGTCTCATGATAGGTGGTCACTCAACTTAAAACATAGGCGTCGAAATTTTAAAAAATCTTGATTGGATTTTCAGATTTTGCGAAAATCATTTCAAACTGCTTAAATTTGTGTTTGCACATCACGTAATAACTGCAAAGTTGATAAAATGATATTTGGTGAAATGATAGGTGGTCTCTCACCTTAAACTATAAGCATCTAATTAAAAAAAATCGATCAGATTTCGAGATTTTGTGAAAATCCTTTAAAACTGAGTGAATCTTTGTTCCCGTATTACGTAATAACGACTAAAGCGAATGATATGAAATTTGGTCACACGATAGATGGTTGCTCAACATAAACTATAGGTGTCCAATTTTTTAAACATTTTTATTAGATTTTGAGATTCTGTGAAAATCCTCTCGTAATACGTTTATATTTCTTCAAACATCACGTAATAACGACTAAAATGAATGATAGGAAATTTAGTGATATGATAGGTAGTTGCTAATCTTAATTTATAGGCGTTGAATTTTTAAAATATATTTGATTACATTTTGAGATTTTGCGAAAATCGTTTTAAAATGCTAACATTTTGTTCCAGCATCACGAAATAAAGACTGCAGGGAATGAAACGAAATTGGGTGACATGATAGGTTGTCACTCAACTTAAATTCGAGGCTTCCAATTTTTCAAAAATGTTGATTAGATTTTGAGATTTTGCGAAAAATATTTCAATATGCGTAAATATTCGTTTGCGCATCACATAATTACCACTAAAGCGAATGAAATGGTATTACTTAGTTACTCTCTAACCTCTAATATTTTAACAATACATGAAAATTATAACTTCGCTTTCTTTACTTTGGCAACATACTACATCCATTCTGTGTACTCCTACAATGCTGACGAAAGTTCTTGCTTTTTGGAAATTTGCATTCACTAATCCCGTCAAGGACGGGTACTTCAGCTAGTTTTGAATAAAATGTCGATTCAAAATGATGACAACCACCATGGTTTTTTCTTTTAAACGTTTTAGTTAGTTTCTTCTAAAATAATTCGAGTTTATAAATAAGATGACTGGCATCCCTGAATTTTTCGCGATTTTTTTGCGGGAACGTTTTACCACTTTAAAAGATGTGTTTTTTTGTCAAACTACTTGTATAAGTAAATATTCAATATGGCGTCTTTCAACATCCATATTTGTCTTCAGAACGACTCACAACTGATTCCGTTCTTCTAACCAAAATGTCGGATGGTATTTCGGCGCTTGAATCTCATCCTGAAGTGTTTCTAGGTTGCGTGACTTACGACATTACGACCTCATGTTTTACTACGCCGTGCAAGAGAAAAGTCCAGCGGCGTAAGGTCTGGAGAGCATGCAGCAATATCGATTGTCTTTATTTGAAGTCTAAACATTACTTTTTTCTTCCCTAGAAATTTCACTCTTATTGTTAGCTAAAAAAATTTTTATAAACATTTCACATAAAATCTGATAATTGGATCCTTCAATCCAGAGATTAGTAATCAGTGATTTTAAATGATACTGTGCATGAGTTAACCCTTAAACGCGCAGTGTTCCCGCTCTGGGAACACCAAACTTTGACGTTTTGACTGTTGCCAGTCACGAAGAATAGATTTGATTTCTATAAAAAATAGTTGCGGGTGACATAGATCCACGAGAATCCTTTACTTTTTTAGCACGTCGTTTCCCGTCAAAAAGTGGTCACGATCATTTTTAACAGCACTGACATCTGCTGAAAAACGGAAGAACAGCTGGATAGATTGCCCAATGCTGATAAAAGGGCAGCCGTTGCCATCGCACGACTTAACTACCAGCAAGATGGCACGCGATGAACGTTTGGATCGTCCGCCATCTTGCTGGTAGTTAAGTCGAGCGATGGCGACGGCTGCCCTTTTTTCAGCAATGGGAAAGGGTTGCGCCTCAAAGGGTTAAGTAAAGATAAATGATTTATGGCCGTGTTCACCAATATTAAACCCGTCAATTAACTCAATAGAAGGCGATACCACAAATGTTAACTGATAAAGTGTATTCACCTTGTGAGGTACAAGGGTATGACATAGACATGTGACAAATACCATTTCAGCGTAGTCTCCGAAAGTCAATCTTGCCATTCAGGTTACCTGAATCGCGTAGTCACGGTGTTTGGTGAATACCATTGTTAGTGCACAATTCAAGCCTATCATTTATTCGAGAAAAGCTTATAAGATAATGGTCCCAGATAAAGTACACAAGCTTAACGTGCATGATATCACTAAAAATTAAACAAATAATCTTTACTAGTTAAATAAAAAGATTTTGTTTGTTACAGTCGGTATTCGGAAGAATTCTTAAACTTATTCTTCTGCCATAAATAAACACGCGCCTTTCCTCCAGGTATACTAAAATAAAATATAAAAGAAGTGTACTTGTGCAGTATATAGCGGATTGAACTAAGTGGATTTGACATATATGAAATTTCTATCGACCGAGCGCATTAGATGTGTCAACAATTCCATGTTCTATTGAGTTTACAAAATGAGATTATTTGTACCTTCAGGCGCCGACTACAAACCAAGAGTCAAAACTTACTGTGTGAATTTGATCGGTTGCTAAAGGCTAAAACTGTTTTACTCAAATCATACTGCAAAAGACAATTGACTGTGAAACCAACGAATACTCATTATGTTTATGTGTGTTTTTTTTCTTATGCTGTACAGTAATTATTTTATTTTCCTTATAAGAATTATGTAATTTAAAATATTCAAATATTACTACATAGTGTGGTTACAATTAAACGTGGCCTATAAATAGCACACTGCAGCAGCAACTGGTGTGAAGATTGACACCGACTTTAGAACATGCAGTCTATACTAGGCGCCCTCAAAGTTTTTAACCCATTTGTGCCTGGATATTTTTGCGACTTTCTTCAATTTTTACTGATAATAGATAAATTTCTGATGTCAACTTCTTGAACAAGGAATGATTTATTTTAAAATCATTTTGCATAAAAATCGAAATATCAACATCCTACTTGGTCATGTTAAAATATTGTGCGGAGTTGAGGCTCAATACTCATGAATAAAGCCTAGGAAAAATAAATTACGTTTTCGACTAATAGCGAAAATGCCGTCCCAAAAAAGGGACGCTAGGCATAAATGGGTTAAAATGGTTTAGTTCAAAAAATACTCACTAGGCAGAATTTTTAAATGGGATACCCCGGAATTCAGCTGAAGAAATAACACAGATTAGTTGATAAGTGTTCGAAAACAACTGAATTAATGTAGAAATTGTTTTGTCCAAATTTAGAGTAAGTCCTTGACACTGTTAAGTTTTTATTTTATTCTTGCAAAGAGCCCGTAGTGGCCTTTTTTTTTTTAAACTAAACTTTTGAATAAACTTTCTTAATCACATCTGGTGTACAGCTAGTAAGTATCCAGTAGATGACGGCACTGGGTGAATATGTTTTCAAAATGCTGTTTATCGTATAAATTTAATGATAGCCGACCCGTATACCTATATCTATCTATCTAGATATATATATATATATATATATATATATATTAGGGTGTCCCAAAAAAATGAAAGTCGTTATTTTTTTCGCATACCCTCTTATTTTTTTCCTTTTATGTCAAAACAATTGTAAACAAAGTTTCATGTAATTTTAACAGCGGCAACCCGTGCCGACTTGCATCTGAACGCGTTAGTCAGCACATGTGTATACTTAAACAAGCGAACGCTGAAGACGCGTATCTGTAGAGGAGCGCCGTCCACCTACAAATGGTAAAAATAAAACAAAACGGAAAAAGACAGGTTTTGGAATGCTTCGATAGTGACAACGGGCTATTCGTGAAACCTATCAGTATTAGTTTACAGAGGACAGCGTACGTCTACGTATCAATGTGCTTATTCTAATCTGCTTTGTTAATAAATGTTTGTATAGTTTTTAATCAGCGAACAGAGCATGGCAGTGGAATTACGTAGTTCTAGAAAAAGGATATTTTTTTATTAGGGAACATAAAGCATAAAATAAAGGGTTCAAAACTTCCGTCGAATGGGCAAGTTCTCTCGATTTTGTTTTACAATATTCGAGAAGTGAATTTAACTGTTAATGAAAGTGCAAATCTCGCTATTCGCGAATGTACTATCTTTTGGAAAAAGGCACGCATACCTACAAAATCGTTGCCGAATTGTGTAAGGAAGCTTGTAAATATGAATGAAGTTTGGAGAGACTTACAAATAAATTCAAAGAAATCACAAGGCGTATTCAAGCGGCGACAACAAGAATTTTTAAGTAATTTAGACAATTTGTTCGATATTGCACATGCTGATGCACTTAACTTAATGAAAATAGAGGAAGATGGGATGTTCTTGCAGCGTCAAAGAAAGCCGGGCCGGCCCGGCCCGGTCATTTAGGAGGAGTGGACAAAAAACTGGCCAAAAAAGAGGAAAGGGCACGACTTCGAATTGTCAAAGAATACAATCGGCGAATTATCTTCGACATCATTGCAAGAAGATTCCTCTTCGAATTCTAATGAAAATATGGATTTAGAAGATTTCCCAACACCAGTCGAAAGCTCAGAACCTGGGACAAGTAAATCTGTAATGAAGAAAGATTTCATTACTCCAAAGTTAGTTGCTGCATTAGACAGGTATCAGTTAAGTATACGAGATTCTGCGTGTTTATTCTTGAAGCTACTATTGATGCACTTGGACTTAACATTGACGAATTTTCAATAAGTAAGTCTTGAACTCAAAGGATCCGAACAGAAAAACGGGAGGAACGCCCAGAAAACATAAAAACGGAAGGAACGCGCAGTAAACATAAAAATTGATTTCCAACACGAAGTAATGGATGTAGTGACCTTACATTGGGATGGCAAACTCTTACTTGCTTTGAGTGCTTTAAAATTTAAAGAAGAACGCTTGCCCATAGTTATTTCATATAGACTCAAAAAACACACATTGCTGTGCGAAAACTGGAAAATTCTACAGGCAAAGAACAGGCTTAGGCTATTTGGCAGGCGGTCTTAGATTGGAATCTCGAAGAAAAAGTCCAAATTCTCTGTTGTGATAATACAGGTCGTTTTAATGGCGCTTGCGCGCTTCTAGAGCAAAAATTTGATAGGAAAATGGTTTTTTTTCGCTCTCAGTCATCATGTATACGAACTGAGGCTGTATTCAAAATGAAAATTAAACAAGTGATAACAAGTCCCGATATCCCTTTCCTATAAAAAGCTCAAGGAGAATTGGAAGAACATCGATACCGCTAAAATGCAATGCTATAGGGATACAGTGGAATCGTTCCTAATTGTATCCGAGCTTGAAAATTTGCTTGTTTTACGGGGCTGAACTTAAAACTGATACGGCCAGAGAAGACTATCGGGACTTGATTGAACTTTCTATCGTATTTTTAGCTGGAGATGCAGAAAAAAAAAGTCAGACCTCCGGTGCCATGCACCAAGCTCGATGGATGGCCCGAGCGATTTACTCCCTAAAACTATCGTTATTTAGTTCTCAGATGAAATTAAACACAAAGGATAGGGAAGCATTGTTGGACGTCTGCTTGTTTATCGTGACAATGTACGTTAAACCATGGCTTCAATGCATTTTGGCAGTTAAAGCACCCTACAAAGGTTTGTGCTTTTTGAAATCTTTGGAATCTTACGAAAATGTGGATGAAATATCTCGAAAGCTGCTTTACTAAAATTTCTCCAGCATTTATAGTATTTGACTGATGAAATAGCAATATTAACACTTTTTGATGATGATGTGGACGAAGAAACAAAATTTAAAATGGTGGCAAATCTGCATAGAGAAAATTTCTTGGCCCATGAGAAGAAATACATTCCATCGAAGGACAAACTTCGTGTTCCATTGTATGGTGAGTCTGATATATTGATTGTGTAGTTTTTATTTAGTTATTTATATATATCACGCAATTGATACCTGTTATTTTAATTTATTTTTCACAGAAAAAAGCTTCGATGATTTTATATCTGCCTGTATTCGAAGATATAAAATCGTTGTTCGCCATTATTTCCTAGACTCAAAATTGATGACAGTTTTCTCAATGAGAGTCCCTCTTCATGGAATAATAACACTACGTTTCTAGATGCTAAAAAAAAAACAATATCAATGCTTAGAGCAGTGAACGATACAGCTGAAAGAGCGGTAAAAATGATGCAGGACTTTTATGGTTTAATAACGGTTTAGGAGGAACAGAGACAATTTTTGCTAGGTTGTGTACAAGAACACACGAAAATCTATCCTGATTGTAAAAAACAAACGTTGAAACGAAAGTATGTATCATGTTTCTTTTACTATAATATGCTTCTTTTGCTATAATATAAATATTTGCTTTGACTAAAATGGTGTCTTACGTACCAAAGACACATGCATTTCACAATCTTTACATAGTATTCTCCATACAAGATTTTACGTTCAACTTTGACATAAAGTCGGCACGGGTTACTGTTATCGTATTGCAATAATACTTTGTATTTATGTTACTGAGATCAAATAGAAAAAAAATAGAGGGTATGCGTATTCGATTTCGAAAAAAAAAAAATCTTCCATTGCATCTTGGGACACCCTAATATATATATAGATATCTCCGTTTCAGAAGACTACTAAAATCGATTTGTGGACCTTGTTCTCCCCGTTTACAGTATCTAAAATCATATTAACACTATATTTCGATCAACACCTAAAACAATTTTTTTTTAGAATTATTTAAACATTATCTCCCATCAACTCATTGATTTACTTACATGCATCACAGTTTTAACTTAAATTGTTTCTACTTTATATAAAAAAATATTATATTCCAGAAACTCATAATACTAAATCACAAACACTGTGAAGAGCAATAAAAAGCGCATGAATGCAGATAATAAATGAGGTAATAGTATATATATATCTAGATCTCAGCAGAAAATATTCTTTAAATGGCAACTGTTATGAAAGCATCCCAGCTGAGTCCGAAATATTTTTCTTTGTGTTGTTACAATGTATTGAAAAAAAAAAAAAAACTTTCAAATAGAACTATTTTACGAATAAAAAATAAATTCCATCTATAAAGAGGTACATGAAATATATTCTTTATTCAATAAAGAAATAAACATTATCGAAAGAAATTTTATATCCATTTCAAAAGCACTGAAGCGATTTACTCGTCTTTATATCTTTTAAGTTGATAACCTCGCAATATAGCGCTTAACGATTCGTTTTCAATGAAAACAGGTCAGCACTTATATTTAGCAGTTTCGAGTTAATGCTCTATCATTTTCAAAAATATAGTTTTCAAGATTTCAAGTAATATTCTATTAGGTACACAGGTTTCAAAATATAGTTTCAAAAATATATAATAATTTTCAAATCTCAAATCAAATGGATTTGTTACAGGAATCTCTCTAGTAAATATTCTCATGGAGAAAAATACGTTTTGAGAAATTCTTAATGAAATTTTTTTACGCTAATGTTAATGTTAGTTTTAGGTTTAAATTTTCAGAATATTTTTGCAAGAATAAAATAAAGTTAAAACAAATTCCAATAAGAATAATTAGGATAATACGGAAAAGATTTCGAATAAAATGTAAACTTTAATGTTCGATTAAACATTATATTTTTTTAATAAAAACATAATTTTAATATAATTTATCTCTGTATATTTTCTACTTTTATGTATTTACTAGCTGAAGTACCCGTCCTCGACGGGTTAGTGAATGAAAATTTCCAAAAAGCAAGAACTTTCGTCAGCATTGTAGGAGTACACAGAATGGATGTAGTATGTTGCCAAAGTAAAGAAAGCGAAGTTATAATTTTCATGTATTGTTAAAATATTACAGGTTAGAGAGTAACTAAGTAATATCATTTCATTCGCTTTAGTCGTAATTATGTGATGCGCGAACGAATATTTACGCATATTGAAATAATTTTCGCAAAATCTCAAAATTTAATCAACATTTTTGAAAAATTTGAAGCCTAGAATTTAAGTTGAGTGACAACCTATCCTGTCACCCAAATTCGTTTCATTCCCTGCAGTCTTTATTTCGTGATGCTGGAACAAATTTTCAGCATTTTAAAACGATTTTCGAAAAATCTCAAAATGTAAGCAAAATATTTTTAAAATTCAACGCCTATAAATTAAGATTAGCAACTACCTATCATATCACTCAATTTCGTATCATTCGTATTAGTCGTTATTACGTGATGTTTGAAGAAATATAAACGAATTTTGAGAGAATTTTCACAAAATCTCAAAATCTAATAAAAAGGTTTAAAAAATTGGACTCCTATAGTTTATGTTGAGCAACGATCTATCGTGTGACCAAATTTCGTATCATTCGTTTTAGTCGTTATTACGTAATACGGGAACAAAGATTCACTCAGTTTTAAACGATTTTCACAAAATCTCGAAATCTGATGGATTTTTTTTAATTAGATGCTTATAGTTTAAGGTGAGTGACCAACTATCATTTCACCAAATATCATTTTTTCACCTTTGCAGTTATTACGTGATGTGCGAACACAAATTTACGCAGTTTGAAATGATTTTCGCAAAATTTCAAAATACAATCAAGATTTTTTTTAAATTCGACGCCTATGCTTTAAGTTGAGTGACCACCTATCATGACACCCAATTTCATATCATTCGATTCAGTCGTTTTTACGTGATGCTTGAATACAAATTTACGCAGCTGGAAAGGATTTTCGCAAAATCTCAAAATCCAATCAAGATTTTTTAAAAATTCAACGCCTATGTTTTAAGTTGAGTGACCACCTATCATGACACCCAATTTCATATCATTCGATTTAGTCGTTTTTACGTGATGCTTGAATACAAATTTACGCAGCTGGAAAGGATTTTCGCAAAATCTCAAAATCCAATCAATATTTTTTAAAAATTCGACTCCTATGTTTTAAGGTGAGTGACCACCTATCATGACACCCAATTTCATATCATTCGCTTCAGCCGTTTTTACGTGATGCTTAAACAAAAAAAGCGTCACGGACAGAATGACAGAATGACAGACATACAAACTTTTTTTGAGGGTCGCATCGGATTCCCGGGTGCTTGAAACGGATAGAAATCGCAAAATGTTTGAATTCCAAGAAATGTACAGACAAAAGTCTATTTATATAGATTTTATATAGATTTTATTTATATAGATTTGTCAAGTTTCAGTGCTGATGGCTAGGAATGGACTGGAGACAAAAATAGGACTTCCAAAAATAGCCGAAAAACTTGTTCTCGTGTTGCAAAATCTCTATATTGCAATGTTTGTCTCTCCTCGCAAAACAGCTGTTAATCTGTCTCGTATCACATACGCGCCTACTCTTGGAGAGAAAGCCTTAACAAATTTATGGTTATGTCTAATTTAAATCGTTTGCAGAGTTTTATTCATTTACATAAAAATAAATGTTAACTCTCCCGATGCGTTGTTCCTTAATTAAAAAGACAATGATTTAATAAGAGCTGTATCGACTTTTAAAAAGAGATTTATGGGGATTCCTTCTTAATTTATAAACAATTTCTTGGATTTATTTACACACAATGGGAAAAGGAGATTTAAATTTTGATTCTTTCAAAGCCGTAAAATGCCACACTTCTCTAACACTTTAAGCCATCTAATTATAAATGTACTCAAATATTTAGGCATATTTTGTTTCCCTAATCAGCTATAAATTTCAGGCTTTCGGTTAAACTTAAAATTTTTTTATAGAAATTAAAATTACTTAAAATGTCGGAAAATTTTTATAATGTAGAGAAATAATATGAAGAAAACTTTTGTACTTAACATGTAAACGAGCTTAAAATGATAAAAAAATAATATTTATTTAAAATAAATTGAATTTCTACTTTAATTTTTTCGAAATACAAAGTGAAAAGAGCCTATTTATTTTAGCAAACAAAATATCTCCAAAATATTTGCATGCATTTTCAGGGGCTTGGTGTAAATTGCTTAAAACTGTTAGAGAACTCTTTGAAATTTTCAATTTTTCAAAACCGGAAGTTGTCTGTTCTTGTCATGCATAAATATTTTCATACGAATTGTATAAACTTTAGAAAGAATTCCCAATGTAATTTGGTTTTTATACGTTGTTACATATCTTTTTAAATTTCATTTAATTGTTTTTTTTAATTAAGAGACAATGTAACATTTAATTTTATGCAAATAAAAATACTGCATGCGATTTCCAATAAACATAATCATGCTTTAAATTTTTTTTTCATCGTAAGTACTTAAATAAAACTATAGGTGTAAAACATGTAGTGACATAGATTATACTAAACAATATATTATAATAATTATTCTTATTATAAAAAAAAATTCTTTTTTTCCCTTTATTTGTGTGTGTAAACTGAAGTTTAAATTTTATATTATAATAATTCAATAATATTAAGTTCAGTTTATGAATAAAAATTAAATTTATCTGAAAGTGACATCAACGTTAATCACAAAGACTTTAATGTACACGAAATGCAGTGCAGACTAATGATTGAATAAATTTTAAACAATACATGTTTTGAAGAAAGTACAACTATAAACTCAAATTTCTTTGGTAATCATTTAACTATAACAAACTCAATGGAATGGATGCTGGTGCTTTAAATAGACTGAAAGGTTTATTTTAACTAAATATTAACTAACAAGGTATGTCTCTTTTATAAAGTTTTATGCAACATACTACTCAAAATATTAGAGAATATATTCCATTAACTTTTGATTAAAACTGTTTGAGGCATTCATGCAACATGTATTTCAGGCCTACGTATTGCACCGTGTTAAAGTTTTGTGTTTATTTAATCTTGCAAATATTTCTATAGAGACCAATTTTGAGGAAATGTTTTTGAGATTTTACTTTCCACCGAACATTTAACCTTATAGCGTGACACCATTTATCAACGAGGTTTCCTCTTTTAACAGACATTTTATTCATTTATGAAACAAACGTTCTACCACAAATCTAAATGGTTTTGAAACACTGCTATTTTAAATGAACGGTGCTATTTTAAAACATACGTTTTCACATCGTTCATTTGATTTATTTTCAATTTGCAAAAATTCTGCGTTAAATGTGTGTTATGAACGTCATTGTTAACCCTTTAACGCGCAGTGTTCCCGCTCTGGGAACACCCAACTCGGACGTTTTGACTGTTGCCAGTCACGAAGAATAGATTGGATTTCCATAAAAATAGTTTCGGGTTATATAGCTCCACGAGAAACCTTTACTTTTTAGCACGTCCTTTCCCGTCAAAAAATGGTTACGATTCTTTTTAACATCACTGGCATCTGCTGAAAATGGAAGAATGCGACAACAGCTGGATTGATTGCTCAATGCTGAAAAAAGGGCAGCCGTTGCCATAGCTACCATTTAACTACCAGCAAGATGGCGGACGATCGAAATGTTCATCGTGTGCCACAGATCTCGAGACCCTCTTTTGACGCAGCTGGCTGTGCGGCACAGCCAGCTGCGTCAAAAGAGGGTATCGAGATCTGTGGCACGCGATGAACATTTCGATCGTCCGCCATCTTGCTGGTAGTTAAATGGTAGCTATGGCAACGGCTGCCCTTTTTTCAGCATTGGGAAAGGGTTGCAGGGTTAAATCCTTGTCACCTAGACCTCCTTTTTCTTTAGTATATGTAGGAGTATACGAGTGTTTAGTGTAAATTTCATTAGTTTCAAATTAGTGAGAGCATGTTGCTGAGTCAAAAATGAGTGATTGACAGGTTTAACATAACCAGATGTGTCTGCGGAGAATCGGGAGCCTTACCAGAAGATGAAAAACAACAGCTCAAGAAACGTATAAAACAGACGTACGCGTTGTACGTCTGGTAAGCTTGTACGGTAAAATCGGGACGCACGCATCGTACTTCCTGGATTCCGAGTGCTTAATGCTATTCACATATTTGTATATAAGTTCATATAAGAAGTTTGTAATTGTGTTGTTTCGTATTCCCTCTGGAAACCGTAAAGCGATGCCAGATGGCCAATATGGCGATGGGCGAAAGAGGGGCGGTTTCCATTTTTAATGAGCCCCAGTAAAAGGAAGTCAGACTTTGCTCGGGGTATTCTAATTTCGAACCAATTCTATATGACAGACCTAGCATCTGAAATCGGAAGCCGAGAGGTATCATTTCAACATGGAGGACATTGGGGCCACGGATACATTTTACGTGCACTAGTGCCTATTAGCATACGCGGTTTCACAGCAGCCCAGCTGAGAGAGGTTTTCACCCTCCCAAAGCACTGCCTAAGCCAGTGCTGCTTCACTTTGCGTGTTCTCACGGAAACGGAGCTCAGCCGCAAGGCCACTGCCAAATGTTATCGTTCTTTTATTGCTCCGCTTCTGTTTTTTATTTTATTTTTATTTTTTCATGATTTACATATTTCTTATTTTATCTTTTATGTTTCCATATTTCTCTTTAATTACTTCTTTATTACTTTTTTCTTAACATATTCTCCTCTTTGAGCTAATTTTTTCTTCCTCCTCCCCCCCCCCTCACCTTTTCTAGCGTTCTTCTCTTTAATTTGCTCATTTATTTATTATTCTGAAGCGCAACTTTTTTTTTTCCTTTGCTTATTGTCTTTATTCTCTAGTTTTCTGCTTCTGTTTAAGCAGGAATTCACAGGCTTTCTTCTACCAGAAACGTTCATACAGTTTTATTTTTTACATATGTGCGTTATTTTACAAAGGTCTTTATTTGGTCTTATACTATTTATAGTCGACATTAAATTTTTAGTTAAAAATAATATTGTTTATTTCACAAAGTAAAAAGAATGTTAGCTATTGTGATAGTTTTACCGCACTTTTAAAATTTCCATTTAAGTCGACTAAATGCTAGAGTTACAAATAGCGATGTATATTTAAATACAAATCTTTAATTAAAAGATTTTATTATTAAATTCATCAAATGCCTGAAACCAAGATATACTGAAATAAACTGTCAAAGAATTCAACTGAATATCTTAATCTAAAAATAATGAATGTGGAAAATTACATAGTTCTGGTAGAATTACTTAAATTTAAAACGAAGCACAAAAGTTTCGGAACGCTTATTGAAAATTAATAGACCTTAGTATAAATAACATTTACATATTTGGCTTTACGGCAACATTAAATTATCAATA
Organism: Cheiracanthium punctorium; assembly: GCA_038373885.1. Taxonomy (NCBI): domain Eukaryota; kingdom Metazoa; phylum Arthropoda; class Arachnida; order Araneae; family Cheiracanthiidae; genus Cheiracanthium; species Cheiracanthium punctorium. The sequence goes on along the minus strand of JAWZYV010008848.1, from coordinate 6,181 downwards.
AGCAAAATGTTTCCTTGTTTGAACAAATTCTCCTCTACAACGTTTTCCTCTCTAAAGATTGGGTTCATACAGGATAGTAATTAATAAGAATATAAAATAAATTAAACAAATAGTGATGTAATGTTACATTTGTAATTTCAGTTTACGTCTAAAATTTATATAGATAAGCAAAGCAATGTTTTTTTTTCTAAGTTTTTAATTGAACTAAAAGACTGAAATCAATCCTTTTGGGACAGGTGATAAAAATCATAATAATTACATCCGTAAGTAAATAGTACTATGTAATATGTGCAGTCTGTTCATAGTTGAAAGACCTACATGCGTATTATCCCGTAAACTGTTTACCTCAATATTTTCCCCCAAAGTATGCTATGAAGCGTTAATAACGTTAAACAAATACGCAATGCCCTCTTACTATCGTTGATAACAGAATTTCATTCTATCAGATAAACGTTTTTTTCTGCTTTTTTAATACATCATCATTTGTAACCTCGCCATCTGCATCTGTTTTGACCGCTAAAATAATTATGGTCAATGTTGCGTGGTCGATGAGATAGTACGTAAATATCGTTAGTATTTCAAAGCTGTCTAAAGCTCTAAACAGCCATCAGATAATTGTGAAACTGTATCAGTCGATAAAAACATTCAGTAAAAACCGTGCACAGTTAGAAATCCCGATGCAGTAGTCAGTGCATCTTATGGATAACACATTAATAGAGCAGTAACAAGACTTAATCACGTGACTATTTGACTCAGGTGAAAGTAATCCTTTGGACACGCCGGGTTGCCAGATGCACCGTCTACTACATTAGATGTTTATGGTTGCAGTAAAAGCCATCAGAAGCTTGTACTAGCTTCTGTAAAGTGGCCAAATGTGGCATGCATTTATAATACGACATTTAATGGTAACATTTTATGCTAATTTTTCGACTAATTAAAATCATTGTCCTTATTTAAGCCATCAACAAAATATCTCGACATTTGGTGCCTGGTTTCGGCTGTCTTTTGAATTATGGCCACCCTAGAAGAAGAAACATTGCGTTAGCTACCACCTTCTGGAAGCTTTTTGTTTTAAAATTGATCATTTAATATGAAGTCGCTCTACACTTAAAGTCTGGGGCCGTAGTAGACCAGTGGCTAGGGCGTTAGACTGGTACCCCGAAGGTTGCGGGTTCGATTCCGACCTACAAATAATCACCGTGTACATGCGGTGTACGTGCATTTCAAATCCGTGATTCCAAATTTCTTCCGGCTGTCGTTAGCAGTTTCCGAGAGGTGCCAATATTTACAAGTCGGCCATCTTCTGATGAGGATCCAAATTGTATCGGGAAACTTCAGGAAGGACGTAAGTAGCTATAAACGACACATTCAATGACCCTCCTGGTAAGCAAGCAAGCAAACAAACACTCAAATTCTTAAATATCCATAATTTAGATTCTGGGCCACTAAAAATTACATGAGTTGTCTTTACCGCTCTGCTTTGATTTTGATGTAGTATTCACCGTATATAAATATATATATGGTTCAAGCTCATTTTAATTAGCTCTGAGCATTAATAACCTATATTATATGTTTAATATCCTGACTGACCCTGTGGGATCGACCGGAGACTGCTAAGTTGCAGGATCGTCTAACAAATAACGTAGACTGACACCAACAGTTGTAAGACTTCTTATAGAATTGGTTGACAATCCTCCATGAACCTAAACCTGTGTTCTTTTTGTCTTAAAAACATCGGATTAATAAATTGCGTTCACAGTATGTCTGAAATTATGTCCAACTGTGATTTATTTTTTCTTCTCTCTTTTGTAGGAAATGTATGGAAAGATCAGGAACTAGTTTGGCTTAAGCTCCATCGAAGAAACATTTGTTTTCTCGAATGTGTTATAAACTGAAAATATCGGTATTTTTCGTGTAAGAAATTAGATGATGCTCTTAAAGTTTCAAAGCAGCTCCTTGACTAAATTGGACTTGACTGGCAGCATTTATCATGGTAAGTAAAATTTAAGTTTTGTATTAGAAAGAAATGTATATTTAAAAAATGGTTTCTATAGAAAACTGACCTACGAATTTAGAACACTAGAAAATTATCTTGGTAGTGTTTCACTAAAATTCCTTTGAATATTTTCTAACGGTTTCAGTGCTGATTTTTTTAACATTAATATTTTCTGAACATTTCCTTTTTTGTTTTAATATTTTTGTCCATATATATATCGTATATCTCGGCATATAACACGCAGTTTCTTGTTTCCGTGAATGCTATAGCAGTTATAAAATGGTTAATATAAAATAATTTTAAACGAAAATTACAAATAAGCATTACATTACAAAATATAATTATTATCGTAAGATATATCTTCAATTTACTGGTGCGTGTTATACGCCGGGATATACGGTATATATATTAACAGCTGCAATAATAAAAGCAAGTCAAAACGCATACTGATATTTCGGATAACCAACTTGCGCTGAGCCTAAGCCGTGATTGCGCTGCATCGCATTTTTCGTAACTAAACATTGTAGCATTATCGGCCCGTGTTGCACTCTAATAGTTAAAATATAAACTAAACACTATTACATACAATCAATGACAAAACTTTTCGCATAAGTCTTTATGCTATAAAATGTCATTGCTCCCAATGTAGAGATTGCGATAATATGTGCTATTCTTAGTTGAGAATGAATAAAACTAATTTTGTTAAGTTTTACTCGCGAAATATATCTTTTTATTTTTACGTCTCCCTATACGCTTAGTGCAAGGATTTTCATCTCGTATTTTTTGTAGATATAAATTGAAGTGAAACTTTTTATGTGCTTACACACATATCTTAGAAAAGAAATTTTATTGTGAGGAAAAAAGAAAAGATATCTATAAGATATCTTTCTGCCAGAATGCTCTTCTTAAAGAATGATCCAGTCCAAATGGGCATTTTCAAATGATTGAATCTTAGCTATTTTTAAAAGGATGCTTTACTACGTTTGATCAGGAACGATATTCCCAAGCTTTTGTACAAGATATTCTGTTTATTTCAATTTTGTTAAACTATTCATGACAACACTATTTTAAAACAAACATCTACGAAAAGATCTCAGTACTCAGCGAATCTTCTAGTACATTTGAGATCATTCTATATTTATGGGATGTTGATTGAAGCTCATGCATTTTAAAACGAGAAGCGCAGTAACAGATCTGGATTATTCCAAAATTTGCATTACTAAATGTACTTAAAGGCTAAGTGCATTTATGTTCCAAAAAACGACGTAAAACGATTTTATAATAATGGAATGTACTTATAAGAGTGTTCGCGTTTATCTGCACAGCCTGGTACAAGTTAAACAAAGAGGCGATTTTAAGCTAGGAACATGGGGACTTGAACGAGTTGCAGATTTTATAGTGTGTGTCTGATCTGTCTTTAAAATAAATAACTTTTTTTTCTTCTGCAGTATATATTGTTACGAATTTTCGGGGCAACCCGCTGTTCTGGGGCTTAAGATAGTTTAAAATTCGTATTCTACGTTTCAAATAGTTAAATTTTGCTTTTTGTTGCATCAAAATCGGTGAACTAGAACCGGAGATACGGAGGTTTCGGTTTCCCCATTGTTTTTCTATGGGTTTCTAGAAATCTCGAGAAATATTCGTCCTAGGACTTCGGTGACGTCACTTTTGGGGACTTATTTTTCGCGCCAAATTGGGCGACATTTTGGTTATTTGGCGAGATTTTCCCTATGGGGCCTGTAAAGCTGCTTTTGCTGCATTAAAATCACATAATAATCTAACATTTCTCTTCTATGACGTAATCAAAATTCCCGCTTTGTGTAGAATCTTCAAGAAATAGACTTTTCTGGAAGCTGCCCGTAGCTTCTGCCTCCTCAATAAATACCGCGCGTTTCATCGGACCCAGTTCAGTGCGAGTTGAGCGCCCAGTGTGTGAATGGAGCTCTCTCTGTGAGTACGCTTGCTTCGCTCTGTGATAGAAGCGGTGTTTCGCGCTGCTTTTCGAAGCTGTTTTTAAAGTGTTGTGTGTAAATTCTTCACTGTTGAGTCTTGAGAGATTGTTAGTGTTATCCGTCGTGTATTTTCACAGATTTTTAGCTGTGGAAGTGTTTTATTTTGTGTGAGAATTACAGCCTTTGTGAGAGCTTCTGATTTAAGCGGACTGCTAAAAGCACATTACTGATTGATTGTGCTTGTGAAATTTGTACAGCTGATTGTTCAACTAAGTTCTAGAAGCAATAAAGTTTGTGTTCCATCCCGACAAGTGAATTTTTACTAGAACTTTCTGCACCAACTGGACTTTAGAACGACGAACCCCGGGAACAAGCAGAGTATTCTGCAACAATATGCATTATGCTGGACTGAAAGAAATTCTTGAAAATTAATATCTAATAGTGCGATAAAGTTGTCCTTTATTAAGTCCAGTCCAGTCCAGTCCTTTGCCGTCTGGTGAAGGTCACTCTGGCCAACACCAGACTGCAAAATATGTACATATGTTTTAATAATATTTCTTATCTTATAAATAAAAATGAAATTCTGTTTGTTTGTTTGTTTGTGGATTTGATTCGTATACAAATCCACAAAAATGGACCTATCGGCCTGAAATTTAGCACAGATATGTAAAATAATATAGAATAAATCACAGTCCACTTTAAAACTTTGAAAGTCCACCCGTTCCCGGAATTTAAGAGATTTTTTATGCTCTTCACGCAAAAAGCTTTCCGTAATTGTAACCCCTGTAGTGAAAAAAAGCGTGAAATAAGGATCGTGGTTGCCATGTGTGGCGATTTTGCCGAATAAAATGTCGTTCGTATACAAATCCACAAAAATGGACCTATCGGCCTGAAATTTAGCACACATATGTAAAATAATATAGAATAAATCGTAGTCCACTTTAAAACTTTGAAAGTCCACCCGTTCCCGGAATTTAAGAGATTTTTTATGCTCTTCACGCAAAAAGCTTTCCGTAATTGTAACCCCTGTAGTGAAAAAAGCGTGAAATAAGGATCGTGGTTGCCATGTGTGGCGATTTTGCCGAATAAAATGTCGTTCGTATACAAATCCACAAAAATGGACCTATCGGCCTGAAATTTAGCACACATATGTAAAATAATATAGAATAAATCGTAGTCCACTTTAAAACTTTGAAAGTCCACCCGTTCCCGGATTTTAAGAGATTTTTTATGCTATTCACGCAAAAAGCTTTCCGTAATTGTAACCCCTGTTGTGAAAAAAGTGTGAAATAAGGATCGTGGTTGCCATGTGTGGCGATTTTGCAAATTAAAATGTTTTAAATTCTCAAAGTAAAAATAAAAGAATAATAATGATTTTTTTTTTTAGTTTATATTCGTAAGGTTATTTTTTTTTAATTATAATATCGTGTGCATGGGAAATCAGAGCAGGAATGTAATGCTTTACACGCAAAACTATAAGAATTGAAGATTTCCGAGGCTAATAGGTAAATTATTTTAGTTTGGCGAAAAAATAAAATGGCTCAAATGCCGATTTTGTGAAAGTGAGTTCTAGCGGTTTGCACAGATTTCGGCTTGGCGCAATTTATTGAGAGCTTAAGGAAATAGATTTTTGAAAACAAGTGCAAAGGTTTTATTAGAATACAGCGTTAAATTTTAATGATCCGTGAAGAAATAATGCAGTTATTAAGGGATTTCAAGCGATCTAACTTCAGAATTCTCGCCAATTGAGTACATTGATTTAAGTTGGGGGAATTCCGCCAAATTTCAGAAAATTGAAATCTTCTCATTTAGTACATCGGAGTAACGATGAATAAAACACATTATAGTTGATAATTAAAAAAAATCGGCTGTATTAAGGGATTCCAGTTTTCAAATAAATGCGTGCTACTCTTTGGCGGTCGAACCATTTCCCATATTGATTGCTGCTAAGTCAATGTTTCGAATGATTCCCTGAAAAAACTCTTGCAAAATGGCGTATGTTGGCACTTTGGCGAGGCTTAGATTTGAAACTGGATTTTATTTGAGACTGGTATATATAATAACACTGGTTATAGATAGAAATGAATATTGGTATGTGTTTATGAGGTTGAAAAACTCCAGCACCGTTGAGCACCGTTGCACGATGAAATTTGGTTCACCTAAGTCTTTTATGATGGAGAAGGTTTTTATGCTATCCGTTTTCCTTAACTTGCCACTTGGTGCCGCAGCACAA